>JAWWMN010000056.1:136185-155457 GCA_035047745.1 Catamblyrhynchus diadema
CCGGCCCCGGGCCAAGCGTGAGCTCAGCCCCCCCGCACGGCACAGCCCGGCTCGGCACGGCACGGCCCGGAACCCCCGCTCCGCACGGCTCGGCACGGCACGGCCCGGAACCCCCCGCTCCGCACGGCTCGGCACGGCACGGCCCGGAACCCCCCCACGGCCCGGATCGGCACGGCACGGCACGGGCCGGACCCCCCCGCTCCGCACGGCCCCGCGCGGGCCGGCCCGCACACCGCACCGCCCTCGCACACGCACCCCCTGCGCCCTCGCCCGGTGCCTCTATCCTTGCACACTCACCCCCATTGCTACCCCTCCGCCGCCCTTGCACACTCATCCCGCTCCTGCTCCTGTCACCCCTGCCCTTGCACATCCATCCCCATTCTCATCTGCCCATCGGCCTCACTCTTGCGCACATCCTCCATTCCCATCCATCCATCACCCTGCTCTTGCACACTCACCCACGGGCCCATCCTCATCTGTCCATCATGCCCCTTGCACGCTCATTCTTCATTCGCACTCCTCCATTCCCCACTCGTGCACTCACCCTATTCACACCCATCCATGTCCTCACTTGTCCATCCCTGCCCTCGTACACCCACCCTCAATTTCCCATCCCCCATCACTCCCACCCTTGCACACTCATTCCTCATCCGCATTTGTCCATTGGCCTTGCACGCTCACAGCCAGCCCCATCCTCACTCTGTACCCACAGCCACCCTCTTCCCAGGGCACCACCCCTGCCCCTGCCTTGCACACTCACCGTGCCCATTCCCCTTCCATCCTCACACTGTTCCCCTTGCCCACCCACCCACGGGCATTGTTCCCCTTGCACACCCACGGGCATTGTTCCCCTTGCACACCCACCCACGGGCACTATTCCCCTCGCACACCCACCAATGGACACGAGCTTGATGTGCTCCCGCTCCAGGAACTCGAGGGCCACCGAGACGTTCTCCAGCTTCATCTGGCGGAAGTTGGGGCGCGGGTGGTGCTTGCGCCCCATCTTCTTCTGGCTGAGCACCTCCAGCAGCGCGATGAGGCGCAGCCCGTCGCTCAGGTCGCGCTGCAGGTCCACGATGCGCTTCTGCACACACTTGAGGTGCTCGTTGCACCAGCGCGTGAACGTGTTCTGCTGGATCTTCTTCCAGGGCGCGTCCTCCGCAAGGTCCTTCTCGGTGGCCGGGAGCTCCTCGGGGTCCTCGCCCGGTGCTGCCTCGTAAGTGGAGTTCATCCTGCGGGGGTCGGGGGCTCCTCGGTGGGCAGGGGGGTTCCTGGGTGCTGGGGAGGGTCCCGAGTGGGTGGGGAGGGAGTCCTGGGTCACTCCTGGAGCTGGGTGGGGGTCGCGGGTCAGTCCCAGTGTCCCGAAGGGATCCTGGTACCGTGGGGTGGGTCCCGAATCAGGACCGGCGTCCTGTGGGGGTCCTATGGGTGCCCGGGGTGGGGCTCCTGGGTTCCGGTGGCAAAGCTGGCGCTGGGGCCGGTGTCCGGGTCGGGGCCGGTGTCCTGGGTCACAGCTGGTGTCCCGGGTGGGGCCCTGGCTGGGTGCTGTGCCCGCTATGGGTCCCGGGGCTGGGGGATGGCGTCCCGGGTCAGTCCCGGTTCCTGGGTAGGGGTCCGGGTGGGTGTCTGTGTCCTGGATGGGGTCGCAGTTCCCGGCGATGGGGGACGGTGTCCTCGGTCAGTGCCGGTGCCCAGGGAGGGTCCCGGTGCCCGGGGTCAGTACGGGTGCCTGAGGACGAGGTCCCGTCTCAGTCCCGCTGTCCCGAGAGGGGCTCGCTGCTCGGTACCGGTGTCCTGGGTAGGGGTCCCTGTTGCCGGGGTCGGGGCTGGTGTCCTGGGTCTGTCCCGGTGCAAGTTCCCGGGGGCGGGGTTGGTTCCCGGTGGGTTCCCGGAGCGGAGCGGCGGGTCCCGGAGGGCTGGCGGGTCCGGTAGGGTCCCGGCTCGGTTCCCGAGTAGTTCCCGGAGCGGCGGTTCGCGGCGGGGTCCGGTGTGTTCGCGGCGCGTCCCAGGAGCGTTCCTGGGCCAGGGGCGACGGCGGCAAGTGGCGGGGCCGGGGGGCGGCGGCGGCTTTAAGCGCTGCCCCGGCCCGGCCCGCCCCGTCCCGGGGAGGGACCGAGCCGGAGGGACGGAAAGACCGCCCGGCCGGCCGGGGGTGGGGGGCCAGGCCCTCGCTATTTACAGCCCCGGCCTCACAGCCGGACCCCCAGACACCGGCACCCCAAAACCGCCGGATTCGGCACTCCCCGGACCCCCGGACTCGGCACCCCTCAAACCGCGCACTCCGGCACCCCCCAGAACCCCGGGATCCGGCACCTCCCGAAACACGAGATCCCAGCACACCCCGGAGCCCCCGACTGCGGCACTCCGGACCAGGGCTCCCCCGAACCCCGGCACCCCCAAACCCCCAAACCCCGGCAGTTCCAAAACCACACAGACATCAGCACCCCTGAACCTCTGACATCCCTAAAACCTCTGTAACCTCAAACACCGGCACACCCAAACACCGACACACCCAAACACAAACACCCCAGAACGCCAGCACCCACTGACTCCCAAACACGGGCACCCCAACACCCCAAAACTCCCCAAATTCTCTGAAGTCCAGCGTCACAAACTCCTAAACTCTGGCACCTCGGAACCCCCTACCCCAGACATTGGCACCCCCAACATTTGCACGCTGAACCACTGGCACGGCTAAACTTCAGCACCCTCAAACCTCAGCACCCCAAACCTCGGCACCCAGGTACTCCAGCCTCCCTTCACTGAAACACTGGTACCCCAAATCCCGGCATCCAGACACCCCCGAAACTCTGGCACCCCAAAATCTAGGCACCGCCAAACTCCAGAATCCACCTCCAATAATCCCAAATACCTGCAACCTCGACACCCCAAAACCTCAGCACCCTATAGCCCAGGCACCCCAACACCCCGTTATCCTGATACAGCTGTGCTTGATACCCCAACACCGCAGACACCCCAACACCGCAGCCCCCCACAGTACAACGCACCCCAAATCCCCCCAGAGACCCCGCCAAACTTACTCAGAACCCCCTCACTCATCCCTTTCCCCTTGGGAACCCCTGAAAAACTCCCATAAAAACTCTCCCCCAGCCCCGAGGGGCACAACCGGGACCCCACAGACCCTCCCGGGATCCCCTCTGGGGAAGCCCCCCGGGACCCCTCCCCAGAGCCACCCCCGTCCTGGAACCTCGGCTGTGCCCCACTCCCCCCCGGTGACTCCAGCCGTGGGTCCCCCGGCCGTGCCTCAGTTTCCCCATGGCAGTGGCCCATGCCTTGGGAGGGGGTTCGCTCAGATTTGGGGTGCGCCCTGAACCCCGCAGCCCCCCGAATCTCTCTTGTGTCTCCCCCCATTCCAGACACCCGAGGCCTCCTCTGCACCCTCGAGAGGAGGGGGGACACTTGGGTGACCCACATCTGGGTCCTTGGGGGGACACTTGGGTGACCCACATCTGGTCCTTTGGGGGGACGATTTGGGGAGTATTGTGTTCCCCCTGTTCCGGTGCCTGCCCTGGAAGCTTCCAAGGGAACGGGGGGGGGGGGGGGGAGCGGGTTCCCCCCAAGGTGACAACGGGTGACAAGGGGTGACGTGGGGGGGTGACGTGGGGGGGTGACGCGGTGGCGCCTGCGCCAACACCTAAAAATAACCTGCCGAGTCAGAGCCACGCACCGGCACCCAAAATACCCGGGGGGGCATGCGGGGGGGGCACCCCAAACACATCATCACCCAAAATACCCCGGGCAGGGGGCACACAACGGAGGGGGGGGACGAAATGCGACAGACCCCCCCCAGCAGGACCCCCAAACCCAGGGCAGGGGTGGGAAGGGGAGCAGGTCAGGGGGGGCTGGAGGTGGGGTCAGGACGTTTGGGGGGGTCCAGGGGGGTCTGAGCAGTCAGGGCACTGCGGGGGGGTCAGTGCAGTCCAGGATGGGGGTTCAGGATGCTGCTGGGGCAGATCCGGGGGATCCAGGGGGGTCCCAGAGCCCCCCAGGTCTCGGCTCTGCCGCAGCCGGGGCAGAGGAAGATGATGGTGGAAGCCACGATGAGGGGACGAAGGACCTGACCCCACCAGTGACCCCACCAGTGTCTCTGGGGAGGGGACATAGGGCAGAGCCCCTGCTGCCTGTGGTGACACCCTGAGTGCAGCGTCCCCCAGGCTGTCCCTGGCCATGGGCACTGGGGCTGGGAGCACTCAGGGTCCTCAGGGTGCGGTGACACGGGGAGGGGACCTCTGGCAGCCTGGGGCACAGAGAGGGAAACACGGGGACACTGGGGACAAGGGGCCCAGGGCTGAGGGCCATAAGGGACAGGAGAACGAGGGGTACGTGGGCAGTGGGACACAGGGAACGTGGCCGTGGGGACAGCAGGGACATGTGTGGGGCCTCATCCAGGAGGGCACAGGGAGCAGCGACTGGGAGGCCCTGGGAGTCCCGTGAGGGCCACGGGGCTGGAGACAGAGCTGGGGGGCCGGGGGGTCCATGGGACCCGTGTGGAGGTGGTGCTGCCGGTACCGGTGGGTGCTGCTGGTACCTGTGGGTACTCCCGGTACCAGTGGGTACTCCCAGTACCAGTGGGTACTCCCAGTACCGGTGGGTACTCCCAGTACCGGTGGGCGCTGCCGGTACCCGTGGGTGCTGGTGGGTGCCGGGGGTCCCGGCAGGGCTGGCAGTGCTGGCCCTGCAGCCCCCGGAGCTCCACGCCCAGCACCTCCTGCTGCCAAGGGGAGTGGCTGCTCAGCAGCACCCCCAAGTCCCTTCCCCACTCCATGGCCGCCATCCCAGAACCACAGAATCGCAGAATCACGGGATCCCTGAGGCTGGAAAATCCCTCCCAGCCCATGGGGTCCCAGCTGTGCCCAATGCCCATCTTGTCCCAGAGCCCTGAGTGCCACCTCCAGGAATTCCTGGGACACCTCCAGGGACGGGCACCCCAAAGCTCCCTGGGCAGCCCCTGCCAAGCCTGGCTGTTGCCATCGTGCCCCCTCTCTGCCGTGGCCCCCCAGGCCCTGCGCTGTGTCCCCCCCTCCGCAGCCCCCCAGCCTCAGTGACCACAGCTCCAGAGGGGACCCTCTGTGGGGTGTCTGTCCCCTGCGTCACCACCCTGTGGCACCCATTTGGGGGTGCCCCTCCATGGGGATGCCCAGTACAGCACCAGCAGAGCTGACCTGACCCAGTATGGCCCAGTATGGCCCAGTACGGCCCAGTACAGCCCAGTACAGCCCAGTATGGCCCGGTACGGCCCTGTTGAGCCCAGTACAGCCTGGTACAGTATGACCAGAGCCAGTATAACCCAATAGGACGCAGTACAATCCCGTGGCACAATACAGTGCAGTATACAGCCCAGTGTAGTCCAGTATAGCCCAGTACAAAGCCGTACAAACCAGTACAGTGCAGGCCAGTACAAACCAGTTCAGTACAGGCCAACACAATCCAATACAGCCCAGTAAAACATGGGCTGGGGGTTCAGCCCACCCCATCCCCCTGTTCCTCCCCTGGCCCCATCCCTGAGCCCCCCCGGCCCCATCTCTGCCCCAGAGCTGGACAGACCCCCAGGGTGCCCCAGGGCACCCCCAGGGTGGGCACCCCACACACTCTCCCCAGGGGCACAGCGTCCCCTGGACGTGTCCCCCTCTCCCTGTCTGAGCTCCCCCTTCCCTGAGGGTTCCCAGTGCCACAGTGAGGTCCCAGCTCCGGCCTTTATAGGCACCCCCAGCCCGGGGGGGGTCCTGTAATCCCCCCCTAAGCAGCTTCTGCTCATCCTTCCTGTTCCCCGGGGGTGCCACAGGCTGGGGGAGGGAAAGAGGGGGGAGGGAGGGCAGGAAACGCTGGGAGTCTTTGGGACTTGAGTCCCAGCAGTGCACCCCCAAAGTGACCCCCCCATCAATGACCCCCTGGCACTGCACCCCCAGAATGAACACCCCCTCTCAGACACCCCACCTCAAACAGTGCCCCCCCAGTCTTCCCCCCCACCCCTTGATACCCCCAGACTCCCCCCACCTCACCTGGGGTCTCCCCAGCACAGGCATCCCCCAAGCCCAGAACTGGGGACAATCACTTGAGGGGGAGACACCTGGGGGGCACCCTGGGGTGTGGGGGGTAGCGGGTGGGGGGGCTCACAAGGGAAACCCCGAGCTCTTCCCAAGGCATCCAGGGCTGGGCCATCCTGGGGGAGTGAGATCAAGGCTGGAGACACCTGGGGACCCCTGGGGACACCTGGCCATTCTGGGGGTGACCAGGACAGAGCCTGGGGACCCCTGGGGCACACTGAGGACCCTGATGGGATCAGGACTAAGGCTGGGGACCTCTGACCATTGTGGTGGGACCGAAACTTGGGCTTGGGAACACCTGGGGACACCTGAACACCTCAGGAGGAGCAGGACCAAGCTTGGAGACCCCTGGGGACCCTCCCCATACCCAGATGTTGTGGGGAGCCCTCCTGCCCTCCCCAAATCCTCCAGAGCACCGGCAATCGGCTCGAGCCGGCTCAGGGGCCCGATTAGGGGCTGAGCCCAGTTTAGCCCACCCTAATCCCCAAGTTTGGCCGGGCTGAGCCCTGATCCCCCTAAGCAGCTTTGGGGGCGCAGGATATATCAGGGGGGTGGGCGCCCCCCTCCCCCGGCACCGCCGCCATGGACGAGGAAGAGTTCTACCTGTTCAAGAACCAGTCATCGGTGGGGCCCTGGGATGGGCCCCAGTACCACATCGCGCCCATGTGGGCCTTCTACCTGCAGACCATCTTCATGGGGCTGGTGTTCGTGGCGGGCACCCCCCTGAATGCCATCGTCCTCATCGTCACCATCAAGTACAAGAAGCTGCGGCAGCCGCTCAACTACATCCTGGTGAACATCTCCGTCAGCGGCCTCATGTGCTGCGTCTTCTGCATCTTCACCGTCTTTGTGGCCAGCTCCCAGGGATACTTTGTGTTCGGGAAGCACATGTGTGCCTTTGAGGGCTTTGCAGGGGCCACCGGAGGTACGAGGGGACCGTGGGGCACTCAGGCTGCTGTGGCCACACACAATGGAGTGAACACTGGGGGCTACTGCAGCCAGAGGTGGCCACAGTGATCTCCAACAGGGGCTGTGGGACTTGGGGTGACCACCATGATCTGGTGGGGCTCAAGGTATTGTTGACCACCACATTCTGCTAAGGCTTTAGGAGCTGGGGTGATCACCATGGGCTGCTGCGGTGCTGGCATTGGGGTGACCTTCTGGGCCTTTAGGAGTTGACCACTGTAGTCTGGTGGGACTATAGGAGTTGGGGTGACCACTGGGGTCTGGTGGAAGTGGGGGTGCCCATGATGTTCTTCTGGGGCTGGGAAAGTTGGGGTGATCATTGTGGTCTGGTGGGGCTGAAGGTGGCAGAATGGGTAAGGGCCATGGGTAGGGTTGAGCCCTGTGATCTGTTGTAGCTGGAGGAGCTGGGGTGACCACTGAGGCCCGAAGGGAGAGGCGATCACCACATTCTCCTGGGGTCATAGGACTTGGGTGACCTGGGGGGCCGGGGGCTATGGGAATTGTGGTGACCCCTCACCCTGGTGGCCACGGGCGGTTGTGTGAGGGCAGCGGTGGCCTTACTCCCCCAGGGCTGGTGACAGGGTGGTCCTTGGCCTTCCTGGCCTTTGAGCGCTACATCGTCATCTGCAAACCCTTCGGCAACTTCCGCTTCAACTCGCGCCACGCGCTGCTGGTGGTGGCGGCCACCTGGATCATCGGCGTCGGCGTCGCCATCCCCCCCTTCTTCGGCTGGAGCAGGTGGGACGCGGGGCAAAGGGGGCAGGGGGTGGGACAGAGGGGCAAGTGGGGGGCCCCGGGGGTGCCAGGTGAGTGCCTGAGGCACCTGAAGTGCTGCGGGGTGCTGTGGGGGCACCGGGGGGTGCCCCACGGTGCAGAGCGGGGGCTGAGCACAGGTCTGCAGGTATATCCCCGAGGGGCTGCAGTGCTCCTGCGGCCCTGACTGGTACACGGTGGGCACCAAGTACAAGAGCGAGTACTACACCTGGTTCCTCTTCATCTTCTGCTTCATCGTCCCCCTGTCCCTCATCATCTTCTCCTACTCCCAGCTGCTCAGCGCCCTGCGGGCCGTGAGTCCCGGGGGCACGGGGGGCACTGGGGTCAGGCACAGCTGTGGCTGAGAGCAAGGGATGGAGAGTGGAGAGCGGCTGGGGAGCAGGAGGGAGAGAGGGAGGGAGAACTGACTGTGAGCAGGGAGGGCAGGATGGGGAGCAGGAGGGAGGGAGAGGCGACTGGAGGGATGAAGGGATGCAGGAAGGGAGGGGAGGTTCCTTGGACAGAAGGTTGGGCAGGAGCACAGGCAGGAGGATGGGCAGCGGGGCAGACAGGAACATGGGCAGGGGTCAGGGGGCTGCACAGGGGATGGGCAGGGGGCCGGCAGCCCGGGCAGGCCCAAGGTGTCCCTGTCCCTGGGCAGGTGGCGGCGCAGCAGCAGGAGTCGGCCACGACGCAGAAGGCGGAGCGGGAGGTGTCGCGCATGGTCGTGGTCATGGTGGGCTCCTTCTGCATGTGCTACGTGCCCTACGCGGCGCTGGCCATGTACATGGTGAACAACCGCGAGCACGGCATCGACCTGCGCCTCGTCACCATCCCTGCCTTCTTCTCCAAGAGCTCCTGCGTCTACAACCCCATCATCTACTGCTTCATGAACAAACAGGTGACACCAGCGACACCAGGACACAAACACGGGGAGGGGGACACCCAGGGACACCTGGTGATGGGGGCATCCAGGCTTGCCCAAGGATATCTGAGGACCTGGGACACTCAGGGAGACCCAAGCACGGGGAACACCCAGGGATACCCGTGTGAGGGGACCCCTCAGGACGCTCGGATAAGGGGACGACATTGGCAAGGGGGACACAGAGAAGATGGAGACACCCCAGAACATTGGGGCAGCAGGGACATGCAGGCGTGCCCAAGGACATTGGGGGACCAGGGACACCAGGGGATGGCACATCCAGGAACATTTGCACGGCTGGGGGTACCATGACCCCAGGGACAGGAGATGGGGCCAGTGTGGCATCTGAGGGTGTGAGGACAGTGCCAGGGTCAGACACAGGAGTGGTGGGACCCCCAGGCTGAGCTGTCCCCTCTCCTGTGACCCCGTGTCACCTGTGTCCCCGCAGTTCCGCGCCTGCATCATGGAGACGGTGTGCGGGCGGCCCATGTCAGACGACTCCGAGGTGTCCAGCTCAGCCCAGCGCACTGAGGTCTCCTCTGTGTCCTCCAGCCAGGTCGGCCCCAGCTGAGGGGCTCCGGCACCGCCCCAGCCCCCGGGACCCCCGGCTGCCCCCCAGCTCTCCCCCAGCTGCCCCCCGTGGGGCTGGCTCTGCCCTGGGGGCCGGGGGCCCCGGCCAGCCTAGGATGTAGCGCGGGTGGGACAATAAACCATGGCCGCAGTCTGAGCGCAACAGGGACCCCTGAGCACCTGGGAGCTGTGGGACAGGGCACCCATGGCACGGGCACCCAGGGACCCGGGACAGGGCACCCATGGCATGGGCACCCAGGGAGCTGCTGAGCGCCTGGGAGCTGTGGGACAGGGCACCCATGGCATGGGCACCCAGGGGCACCGTGGCCCACAGCAGGGTGGCAATGGGGGAGCTGGGGCTGGCTGTGCCGCATGGTGGGATGGGATGGAGGCCTTGGTGGAGCTGTGCACCATGGCTGGGTGGGATGGGGGGTCCCAGGGGGGGCTGTGCCCCACTGCAGGGCAGGACAGGTCCTGGGAGTGGCTGCGCCCCACAGCAGGGACAGAGGGTGGTCCCAGGGGAAACTGTGCCCCACGGTGGGGCAGAATGGGTCCCGGAGGTGGCTGTGCTCCACGGTGGTGCCATGGTGGGACCCTGCTCCCCTGTCCCCCTTTAGGCCTCACACACAGGGAGGGCAGGGAGGTGGGATGGTGCCACCCATCTCCATCTGTGGGGCTGGGGTGGGACCCAAGGGTCCCCATCCGCGGGGCTGAGCTCCCTATCCATGGGGCTGGGGCTGGGCCCCCCCTCTGTGGGGTGGGGGTGGGACTGAGCCCCCCCATCCATGGGGCTGGATTCCCTTTGTGGGGCTGAGGCCCCCAAGCCCCAGCGGCAGAACTCCCACAGGCCTCGTGTGTCCCCACATCCCCACCCAGTTCCCCCCTCCCCGAACCCTTCAGGCTCAGTCCAAGGGGGCCCTCCCAGATCCCGGTTTTGGGGAAAACAGGGAACTGGGGTTCGTCCCCCTCGGCCCATCGGGGGTGAACAGTTTTATTGAGTTCCAACCGATCCGGATCCCTTCAATCAGCCCGAGGAGAAAACTGAGGAATAAACCCGGAGGAGGCAAAAAATCTGTGTGTGGAGTTGTCACAGGGGCCCAAATCCTCGTGGATGGGAGCCGGGGGATGTTAGGAGAGGGGCTGTTGCAGGGCTGGGTGGCTGCACCAGAGGCTTTCCCAGGGTTCCAAAAATCACTTCCGCTGTCCCAAATCATCCCTGGTGTCCCAAACTAACCCTGCCATTCCCAGATCACCCGCAGCATTCCCAGATTCCCAAGCCCTGCATGGGGCCATATTCCCGACCCACTTACCACTGGATTTAGGGAGGGGAGGAAAAGGAGGAGTAGAAAGAGAAGGAGGAGATGGGAGGACCCGGTCAGCCCTTGGAAACCTTTGGGAAAGGATTTAAGGGAAAACCTGGGGATTTGGAGATGGCCGGGCCTGATTCCACGCAGCTCTGGTGGCTGCAGGGGGACAAGCAACACAGAAGAGAGAAAACCTCGGGAATTGTCCCAGAGCGGGGCGGGATGAGGCCCTCCCCCAGGGGTTTGGGGGATTCAAGGCACTTGGAGCGGGGCTGGGGGTGGGGCAGCGACAGGGGAGGAGGGTCCAACCTCCCTGGGGTCACCTCCAGGTCACCCCCTGGGTCCTGCTGCTGCTCTGACGGTTTTTGGGTTTTCAATGTTCACTTTTCATTCCAATTTCACATCAGTGTTTCCATTTAATCCAATTTCGCTTATTTGGTTCCAATTCCATTTCAATTTCAATTTTCAGCTTTGATTTCAATGTTTAATTCCAATTCCATTTTTATTTCAAATTTCAGCCCAATTCACATTCCAATTTTGATTCCAATTTCAACTTTAATTCCAATTCCAATTCTAATTTTTATTCCAACTGCAATTCCAATCCCAATCCCTCTGTGAATTCCCCACTCCCCCCCAGGCCCCCGGGCCCCGCAGCCCCGGGCAGCCCCGTCGCTGCCCCCGCGTGCCAGGGGAGCTGTCCCCACACGTGGTAAAACCAAAACATACAAAAATAACCCAAAAGTCGTTAAAATCCGGGGAAAACCCACAACGAGACGAGCCCCAGGTGCCGGGGGAGTGTGGCTTTCCCGAGCCCCGTCCCCGGGAGCCGGGATGGGGTCTCTCCGCGGAGGAGCAGCCTCGGCCAGGGACGGAGCCCACGAGCGCTGCCGGCTCGAGCCTAGAACTCATCATGCCGCACCAGCGCCTCCCCGAAGTCCGTGGCCTGGCTGCCCACGAACAGGTCTGACTTGTCCACGATCTCCTCCCGCGTCAGCTTCCCGTCCTGCAGGGAACGCCACATCCCGCTATCTCCCCATCCCACTGTTTCCCCATCCCGCTGTCTCCACATCCCGCTGTCTCCCCATCCCACTGTTTCCCCATCCCGCTGTCTCCACATCCCGCTGTCTCCCCATCCCGCTGTCTCCCCATCCAGCTGTTTCCCCACCCTGCTATCTCCCCATCCCGCTATTATCTCTCCACTCCTCCTCCTGCTCCCCAAATCCCCCCAGAGCTGCTGGCCCACCTTGTCCTGGTCGGACTCATAGACGAGGTGCCGGGCCTCAGCCTCGGCGTGGTCATAGTCCGAGGGCAGGATCCAATCCTTGGTCTCCTCCTTGTCCATCTTCCCGTCCCGGTTCTTGTCCCGGAACTCCACAAACTGTTCCCGCTCAGTCTTCACCCACTCAGGCTCATCAGCATCACCGTCCTGGCTGTACATGTCACCTGGGGGGATAGCAGGATCAGCATCAGCCCCACGGCCCTGTCCTCACCCCAAGGATTGACCCAAAGCCTTGAGTTCCCTAAATCCATCCCCAAAACCCCAAAGCACCACCTGGGTCATGATTTCACCCGAAAATCCTCGGTGGAGGCCTAGGGGCAGGTGAAGTTGAGACAGAGAAGAACATTCTGTGAGGGGGAGGACTGGGAAGGACATGGTAGCAGCGGCTCCCAGGGGATGGGGACACTGAGGGGACATGGACAGGACATGGAGCAGCAGCACCAGCATCTCACCAATGTATTCCTCCAGGTCAATGAAACCATCGCCATTCTTGTCAATGTCCTCCATGGTTTCCTGCATGAAGATACCAGCCTGAGCTGGGCCCGAGGCAATTCCTGCCCCTCAGTGACCACCCGCCACCAGAGTTTCCCCAAGTGCCTCTGCGCTGGCCCCACCTGCACAACGATGTCCTTCATGTAGTCGTACTCCTCGGGGTGCAGGAAGGCCGTGAACTCCTCCTTGGTGGCGGCCAGGTCCCCGTCCTTGTCGGCCATCTTGAAGCGCCGCTCGTCCCGCACCATCATCTGTTTGTAGTTGAAGCCATCGTCAGGGTCTGGATCGTCTGAGGAGCACAGGGAGCACCCGGGTCAGCTCCGGCAGGGTGAGCACCCGTAACCACCAACACAGCCTCAACCAGCTCAACAGTCTCAGTTCAACCTCCTCTACTGAACCTCAGCTTCCTCTCAACTTCAACCTCAAGACAACTTCAATCTCCCCAATCCAACCTCAACCTCCCCCACTCAACCTCCTGAACATAACCTTCTCATCCTCAACTTCCTCAATGCAACCTCAGCATCTGCCACCCAACCTCAAACTCAACTTCCTCCCTCTCAGCACAACCTCCTGATGCTTTGCCAGCAAAAGCTCAATTGCAGCCACCCCTTCTCGGCTGTGCCCACTCCCAGGAGGAGGAGGAGCTGCAGAGGCCCTGGGACCATGACATTCCCAGGGAGAGGCCCCAAAAGACAGGCCTTGGGGGCTTTGGCCGGCACGGCCAGAGGCTCAACAGGAACTATTTTGGGAGGGGAATGTGTAAGGGGATCTCACTTGCTGCTGGCAGTGGCAGGGCCAGCAGGCACCGGCAGGGTGGGACTGCGGGGCACGCGTGGCCGCTTGGCACAGCCCTGCCAGCAGCAGGACAGGACTTACAGACACAGCAGTGTCCAGCAGCCGTGGAGAACGTGGATCCTGGGGGACACTGCCACGCTCTGCTGAAGTTAAACCAGGGCCAGGCCCCATCTAACAAGAAGATCTCTAAGCCCCTGTGTCCCTCCTTTGTTACCTGGGACAAAAGGCAGGCATTGGAGACCCCTGGATTAAGGGGCTCAGGATTAAGGAGCTCTGGAGTGTCCATTAAATATCCAAAGATTTTGACTTTAAGGCAGCTCTAGGGCAGAATGAAACCCAAATTCCCCATTCTGTTCCCAAGGTTTGGCCTTGAGAAGCAGCATAGCCCCAAACAAGGAAACCTAATTACTGGGTTTGATGGGGGAGTGGTGGTGGGGCAAATGGGTTAAAAAGGGTTAAACCCTCCCAAAGCCTCCAAAGTTACTTCCTGCCTTGGTCCTTGGGCTGGGAGAGGTTTGGGGGAGCAGACAGAGCCAGGAGGTTTTGCTCAGAGTATGGCAGCAAAGCCACAAACTCAACCCAGCATCTTGTGTCCTGGTTTTGGATGCCACCATGGGATTGAGGAATTAACAAAAATAGAGTGGTGATGATGATGATGATGATGATGATGATAATATTCTGATTTTGAAGGGAACCTCAAAGGAATTTTCAGTCTCAGATGAAGCTCTTGGATGTTTATCACTTGATACTCCCTGCTTCCCAGGGCTCCCCTCAGCAGAACCCCACACTGCTCTGTGACACTTCTGGGGGCCACCCAGTGACTCATCCTGGTGTGTAATTAATTAATTAATAAAACCACTCCCAGCACCTCATTTTGCTGACAAAACACCACATTCTGGACGCTCCAGAGCAGCCGAGGGCAATGCCTGGCCCCACACATCCCTTGGCCGCGGGTCTACACTCAGGAGGCACTTCCAGAGGCATTCCAGCCCCACTCTGGCCAGGGAGGGGAGCAAGGAGAAGACAGGGGAACATTTGATCAGCAAGGAGCTGTGGAAAAGTAATTCCTGCCGAGAGGAGCCGGAGCCAGAGCGTGAGGCAGGATCCTCCCGGCGCTCCGTAAGGACACAAGTATGTGGGAGCAGCAGGAGTGGAGGCTGCACGGGGCCAGCCAGGGGCACAGAGCCTCCAGCACTGCTCCAGCTCTGGAACTGGCTGTGCTGGGGGCTGGGCACTCCCCACACCCTGCCAGACTGCGGGGGAACTGCTCCTTCAGCTCATCAAGGGGGTTCTGTTAATGCAGGGCTCTCTCGTTACGGCTTTTCCTCGTGAATGCTCACACTTTTCCTTATCCAACACCTGCAGATCCTAAATGCCACCCCAGACCCCTCAAACTGGGCTCAATCCCTTCCCAGGACCTCTCTGCCCCTTCCAGGCTGGATTCACACAGGCAGATTAGCCCAGAAACCCATGGCAAAGGGAGCTTTGGGAAGTGCTGCCCCAGCCCAGGGGTGTCACAGGGCCTTCCCTGGCCACCAGCACAGCAAATCCAGATCCTCCCCGATCCCAAGGGAGATGGATGAGCCTTCTGTGCAGCAGCTCCCCCTCTGCATATCCCGCGGAGCAGTTTGACTATTTTTGGCAATATTTAGGAAATTAGAGTGGATTTGACACTCCAGAGCTGCAGCTCCTCCACCCGGGCCAGTCTACAGTGCTGGAGGCCAGAGCTGGCATAGAGCTTGAGAGTTTAAGGTTTTAACCCCAAAAGAGCTGCTGCTTCCCTCACTCCCAGGGATGTCTGAAGCCATGCCACACTGCTGGCCCAGCATGTGTCCCAAAATCCCTGAGTTCTGGGGTCTAACACTGCTCCCAGGACAAGGGAAAGCAACTGAAATCTCTGCTAGTGGTTTTTTGGGTTTAGGGACACAACTGACACACCAAGGCAACTCCACAACCACGGATCAGTGAGTTCCACCTGCTGGTCCCAAATTCCCCCACAAACCAGGAATTCCAAAGGGCTAGAAACCCCCATTTCCACATGCCGTTCATCCCAAAATCACCTGGATTCAGACCAGAGCTGCATTTGTCACCAGGGACATTATTAACGCCCAAATGCGGCTGCAGAGTGGAAACGGAGGGTGTGGGGTGGGTAAACTTTCTGTTGGGGAGATTTCCATGTATTTTGGGTTCTTCTCCTTGGATTTCTCTTTGCTAATGCCACCAGGAGGTCAATTTGTAGAGTTTTAGACATTTTAAAGTGTAACATATTGGGGACATCTGCTCCAGCTGGCCCCACCTATACCAAGGCCACATCCTATATCATATTCCTGTGCTTACCCCAGGGGACAAATCCATCTCAGGTCAGCCAAGTGCCAGCCCAGCACCACTCCACACTCTCAACCACAACTTCCTCTGGGCCTCCCTAATCCAGGCCCCAAACTCCCCCTCCTCCACAACCATCTGGATCTGCGTCCATCCCACTGACCATCACTCCATGAGCCCATACCAAATCCATGACCACCCACTGACCACTGTGCCACGAGCCCACCCTGATGCCTGACCACCCTCTGACCATCACTCCATGAGCCCCACTGACCACAGTGCCACAAACCCATCCCGATCCACCTCCACCCCACCGACCCTCGGTGACCCAAAGCAGAGCAGGATGTCCCAGCTGCTGGCTCCAGGAAAGGGCCATGCCAAGAGCCAGGACCTACCCAGGATATATCCATAGGTGGCATTTTTATACTCCTCCCAGGAAACAAGCCCGTCCTCATTGAGGTCATGGCCCTTCCACTGGCGCTCCACATCCTCGTAAATCCAGCGCTTTTGGGCAAACTTGATCCAGGCCTTCAGCTCCTCCACTGTCACAAACCCATCTCCATCCTCGTCTATTTTCCCTACAATCTTCCTGTGGGAAACACAGAGAAATGCTGCAGAAGTTAAAAAAATGAGGGGTTAGCAGGGAGGGAATGGGAAGGGGCAGAGGGAGAAAGTTGAGGTCGTTACAGAATTTGGGAATTCAACCATTTGCAGAGTTTATCCTTAAAACCAACATATGGTTCAGCTGCCAAAACTTTGGCTCAGACATGAAAATCCCTGGCTTTTGGACCACTCAGGTTTTAGTTTCTTCAGAAATTCTGAGTTTTAGGGGAAAAGCTTCTTTTCAACCCCTGGGAAAGACCTGTCCATGTGTCCTTCGACCAAGATGGTGCAGGTGATGAGTACAGACCCATATTTATACTAAAAATGGGAATATCGGCTCTGCCTCTCCTGGTGATGCCAGGAGAAAGTTTGAGGCAATTATGAATTTGCAAATCCAACCATTTAAAAAGTTTATCATTAAAACCAACATTTGAGTTAGCTGCCGAAAAGCAAGGCCAGCTGCCAAAACTCTGTTTTGGACACAGAAAACACTGGCTCAGACACGGAAATCACCAGCTTGGCCACTCTCGAACCACTCAGGTTGTGGTTCCTTCAGGAATTATGAGTTTTAGGGGTAAACTTGCCCTGTTAAACCTTAGGAAAGCTCCATCTGCACGTCCTCCTGCCTCGCCGGCGCTGGGCGAGGAGCATGGACACACATTTCTGCTAAACCCGGAGAGTTTGGGGAAGTTTGGCTCTGCGGGAGGAGCGGGAGCCGCCCAAGCCCAGCGGAGCAGAGCAGCCCGGAGCCGGGCCGGGCAGACACCGGAGCCGCAGCCCCGGAGCCTCCGGAGCCGCATGCCTCCGTTATTTTTAGCAGCAGCTGTAGGAAAGGCCGGCAGGAATGCGGGATCCAGGGGCAGATGGAGCCGGGGGGTGGGGGCTGCTTGATCCACAGCAGCACTCGCTCCCCGGAGCACTCCCGCCTCTGTGCTGGGGACGTTTCAGGCTCCTCGGATGAAAATCAGGGATAACGGTCCCAAAATCCTTTCTCTGGTGAAGCAGGATCCCGTTTTTTCCCTCTAACATGAAGGTTTAACGGAAAACAGGTCAGGAATCCTGAGCTCCAGCCCAGGTATTTGAGGAATTTTAGAAGACAGGTGGAAAACATGGAATTTTAAATTTTAGATCGCCACTAGGACTATTAATTCCAAAAATATTGACGCAAAGAGAAAACCAGGCACCGGAGCCACCCATGCTCACCCCCAGGTTTCCATGTTTCAGAATTGCCTTGGTATAGGAAAACCAGGAATTCCTCTGTGGCACAAAGGACGTTCCTGGCAATGAGAAGCTGGAGAGAGACTGGAAGAACAAAGGGAAAATGTGGAATTTAGTTCTGACAGCAAGAGGCCAGAGTGGGGGCAGTGGGCAGGGCTTGGAGACCTGAGTGATTTTATAGAGAAATATATAAAATATATATTAAATATAAAAAATAGCTCATCAACAGCACCCAAATCTATGCACAGATATGTAAAATATTATAGAAATATTTCAGAATTTTATAAATCAACGTGCAAAGCCTCCCTTCTAATATTTCTGAACAAACACAGAATATGCAAAATGTCACATAAATATTCAAAATTTGTAAATATATAACAAGTCAATCAATATTATAGAATTATGTAAAGTATCACATGGATATTAAACATTTTCCATGTAAATATATAAACCACAAATAAATCTGTCAAATCCTTCCTATTTCAGGGAAAAAAATTCTGTGTTTCCCTCTGCCAAGAAGGTACACCACCGGCAATCCATGGGATTTATTAGAGAAAATCCCTGGAATGGAGGACCAGAGTCGGCAGGGGTTGATGGCCAGGCAGTTTTTCCAGGGTGGTTTCTATGGGGTTAATTAGGGAACAGCTTCCCAGGGAAGTCAAACCCTCTCCAGTGCTCAGGAAGCTCCCAAACCTCCTCCCCACCCCAGTCCGGGGGCTGGCACCAGCTGCTCGCGGCTGCTTTCCCAGGGCAGCAGCCACCAAACCGCTTCACTTTGCCAAGGGCTTGTCCTGCCCCTGGCAAGGGCAGGCAGCAGATGTTGGGCAGGGCGGCAGCTGCTCCCCATTCCCACTGCCCGCTCCCGTTCCCACTGCCTGCTCCAAGGACCAGTGCTGCCAGGGACAGGCACTGCACCGGACACACCGGGGCAGGCACCGGGCAGCAGCTGCCCGCTCCCGTTCCCATTGCCCGCTCCAAGGGACAGGCACTGCCGGGACACACCGACCGACCGGGGCAGGCACCGGGCAGCGCTCCCAAGCCGCAGTCCCAGGGCAGGAGGGGAGGGAGCCGAGGCGGAGCTCCCGCAGGAGAAGCGGCCCCTGCTGCAGCACAGCCCCGCTGGGGCACAGAGCTCACAGAACCCCCCAAGATAAGGGGTTATCAGAGCTCCTGGGCTCGGGATGGCCGGAGCTGGCCCGTGGACAGCCCTGGGCTGTTTGTGTGCAGGGCAGTAAATCCCCCATGGAAAGGCGTTCCGGGTAACTCGGCAGAACAATGGGATTGAGCCGTGACGGGCTCTGGGATCGCAGCCCTGGCATCGAGAGAGGCCAGGGGAGGCTCAGCTTCCCTCCCATCTGACGCTGCTCCAGGGGCATCGAGGCACTCCCTCTGATTGTGCCAGGAGGCAAAAAAGGAGACAAAAAGCCTCCTGGATCCTGTATTTGGGAACTTATGGAGTGACCAGGGTGGGAATGGGAAGGGGCAGGGAGGGAATGGGATCAGGGAGAGAATGGAATCCCTGGCTCCAAGGGATCAAGGGGTTTTCCAGTTTAAATTGTCCCTGGAGGGAGGAAATTCCCTCCGGCCACGAAGTGCTGGGGGAGAGGCCAGCACCTCCTTCCCACTGGGGGCCTGGACGATCCATAGGGAGGGATGGAACCTGGCACCCCCTGCCCTGCACATCCTGCTGTGGGAATTGGCTCATCCTGGGAGTGTCCCCAGCAGCCACATGTGGCTGGGCTTTTCTTTCCCATCAGGGTGCACCATTCCCAAAAATAGCCCAAAATTCACCATGGACCGTGGTAGGTGGTGCTTCAGCAGCAGCAAGGCTGGGATGCTTGGCTGAAAAAATCAAGTCTGACTGAAAAAGGAGAGATTCAGGTGGAATCTTGGGAGGAATTCCTGGCTGGGAGGGTGGGCAGGCCCTGGCACAGGGTGCCCAGAGCAGCTGGGGCTGCCCCTGGATCCCTGGCAGTGCCCAAG
>JAWWMN010000056.1:174169-198214 GCA_035047745.1 Catamblyrhynchus diadema
GGACAGAGTGGCCATGGGTGTGGGGTGGCCATGGGGTGGTGGGACAGAGTGGCCATGGGTGTGGGGTGGCCATGGGGTGGTGGGACAGAGTGGCCATGGGTGTGGGGTGGCCATGGGGTGGTGGGACAGAGTGGCCATGGGTGTGGGGTGGCCATGGGGTGGTGGGACAGAGTGGCCATGGGTGTGGGGTGGCCATGGGGTGGTGGGACAGAGTGGCCATGGGTGTGGGGTGGCCATGGGGCAGTGGGACAGAGTGGCCATGGGTGTGGGGTGGCCATGGGGTGGATGGGAGTGGCTACAGGGTCGCTGGGTGAGGGTGGCCATGGGGTGGCTGGATTGGGGTGACCATGGGCACAGGGTGGCTGTGGGATGGATGAGGGTGGCCAGGGGGTACACGGGGTGGCCCTGGGGTGCTCCCAGCCCCACTGACCCCGTGTCTCTCCGGCAGTGACTGACCTGGAGCTGAAGTTCCAGTACCGGGGCCGCCAGGTGTGCACTCTGACCGTCAGCAACCCGCACGGCTGCCGGCTGTTCCACAGCAGCCTGGAGCCCACACAGGAGCAGGAGGAGCTCTTCGGGCCCCTGACGCTGGAGCAGGTGCCCTTCCCTGCTCCCGACACCATTCCCAACGAGAAGCAGCGCTTCTACACCCACCAGCTGCTGGACGTGCTGGACCGAGGGCTCATCCTGGAGCTCCAGGGCCAGGACCTCTTCGCCCTCCGGCTCTGCCAGTGCAAGGTCTTCTGGACTGGGCCCTGTGCTGCGCCCCAGCCCGGCCCCAACCCCATCCAGAGGGAAACAAGGACCAAGCTCTTCAGCCTTGAGGGCTTCCTCAACGGTCAGAGGGGAAGGGGAGGTGGCCCTATGTCCCTTGGGGGCAATGGATTGGGATGGAGAGGCCAGCTGGGGTGGGGGCACACCAGGCACGTGGTGGCATCAGGGGGACAAACGTGCAATGGGGACACCAGCTGGAATGGTGGGGATACCAGGTGGCACATGGGAACCGGGTGGAATGTGGGGACAGAGCTGGGATGGGGTCACCAGCTGGCTCTCAGGATTGCCCTCAGTGGCGTGCTGGTGGCCCAGGCAGCCATGAGGTCCCATCTTGTCCCTCACCTCGGTGTGGGCCCCGCAGGCCTCATCCAGTTCCAGAAGGGGCAGACCCCCACGCCGCCCCCCTTTGAGATCTTCCTCTGCTTCGGCGAGGAGTGGCCGGACCAGAAACCCAAGGAGAAGAAGCTGATCACGGTGCAGGTGAGGGGCCGGCCCGCGGCTGTCCCTGGGCACGGTGGGGTCCCTGTCCCGGTGTGACGCCCCGCGGGGTCCCTGTCCCGGTGTGACGCCCCGCGGCTCCCGCAGGTGGTGCCGGTGGCGGCGCGGCTGCTGCTCGAGATGTTCTCCGGGGAGCTGTCCTGGTCGGCCGACAGCATCCCGCTGCAGATCTCGCACCCCGACCTCAAGGACAGGATGGTGGAGCAGTTCAAGGAGCTGCACCAGCTCTGGCAGAGCCACCAGCGGCTGCCGCCGGCGCAGCCCCCGCCCGGCCCCTCCGCGGGGCCCTGGGCGCTGCCACCCGGCCCCCTGCCCCACTGACAGGGACACGGGGACAGTGGCACTGCCAGCCGGGATGAGTCACTGCGTGGCCAGCTCGGCTGGTGGGGCCAGGGTCACCCAGCACCGTCGTCACCCCTGTCCCTACCCCCGTCCCCATACCTCTCCCCCCAGAGCCGGCAGGGACCAGCACCAGGGGGCTCTGCAGGGGAAGGGGACCCTGGCCCCCCGACCCTGCGCCCCTCCCTGCACTGCCCAGGATAATCCCCATGGGATTTTTGGGGCAAACAGCAAGAAAACAGGGCTGGGGCCACCTTGGACCTGGAGACACCAGGGATGGGGGGTACCCAGCACTGAGGGGGGCACAAAGCAGCCCCAGCCCTGGGAGGAGAACCAGAGGGACCTTAGGAGGTTTTAATTTATTTTTTTCATTTTTTTGTTGTTTTTTATTGTTCTCGAGATGGCTACACACCCCCGGAGGGAACCGCATGCGCCCGCCCTGCCCGCACTCGAGCCACTGCCTCCTACCCCAAAATCAAACCAAAGAAAACCCCGAAAAAGGAAAAAAAAAAAAAGAAAAAACCAAACAAGAAAACAAACAAAAAAAGCAGAACAAAATAAAATATAAATCTCTATTTGCAGAGTCCGTCCCGCCTGTGTCGTCTCTGGGAGTCGGCAGCAGGCAGGCCACGGTGGGCTCAGGGGGGCAGCGCCCCAGGACCCCCAGACTGACCCCCCCTCTTCCTAAACAATTTGTACTGTTTGTTTTTTGTTTGTTTCTTTTCCTTCTTTTTTGTCTCCATTTCACAGAAAGTTTTTCTACTTCTTTTGCTGCCGGGCGGAGCCGAGTGGCTCGGCGTGGCTCCGGTGGCTGGTGGGTTGCAGTCGGGTCGGAGGTGCTGCGCCGGGGCTGCTGCTCGGGCAGGCGGGGCTGCCGGGACCCCCGAGCCCTCCTCCCTCCCGTGGCTCCGGACTCCGGGACGCGCTGGAGCGGGCGAGAGCCGTCGGCTGATTGTGGGACACATTCTTGGGTTGCTGTTTCCTGTCTTCTCCTTAGAGACATTCCTGGCAGGAGGAAGGGAGCTTCAGCCCTTTGTCCCCGATGTCCTGTGGGGCAGGGGACCCCGGAGCCAGCCCTTACCTGGGAGACAGGTGCCACGTGGAGCCGGAGCTATCGGAACAGGCGGGTGAAGTCCCTCAGAGCCCAGCAGACTTGTTTACATTCCTCAGCACTGCAAGACAAGGGGGGACATCGGGGCGTGACCCCAAGGGGACCCAGGGAAGGTGTCCTGCCGAGGGATGGGAGCTGGGAGCGTGACAGCTCAGCTCCAAGGTGTTGGGAGAGATGAAGGGACAATCATCAGGGCAGAACGAGGTCAGCAGCCCCCAGGACTGTCCCTGGAGGAGACCTGTGTGCCACCACAGTGGTGGCTGGGTGGAAGGAACCAGCTGCTCCCAGGCACTCAGCCTCTGGGATTTGTCCAGGGACGAGATGGAGCCAGGCAGAGGGAGGTGATGTTCCCAAAGCAGCTGGAGGCCCTGGGAAGGGACAGGCCTGGGCAGGGCCTGGCAGCTGGAACCAGTGACTCACGGGGATGAGGAGGTGGCTCAGAAGGGCCCGTGGCTCCGCAGGTATTGGGCCAGGCAGAAAAACCCGTTGGGTGATGGTAGAGGCGCCACACGGCCCCAGGGCCCCGTGCAGGCAGATGGCACATGCCAGCAGGACCAACAGCACAGGCAGGGCTGGGGCTGCCGGAGGCCAGCCTGAAGGAGGGAGCTGGTGCCAGCTGGAGACCCCATGGCACTCACCTGGTGACCTGCTTGTGGAAGTCGGTGAGCTGTTTGTGTGTCACCTGGATGGCTCCGCCGGTGGTTTCCTTTGGCAACCCCTTCAGTGAGTTCTCCAGCCAGCGGCAGAACGTCTGTGCCAGGCAAAGGGAGCAACTTGGAATGTGGAGCCCAACCTGGCTCCCGGGCCCTGCCTCGGCAGAGCCTGGGGGTCCCAGCCCTGCCCCTGGGGTCCATCCCGTCCCTCTGGGTCCCTCCCCTCACCGGGCGGTCGATCTGCATGATCTCCCAGAGCACCTCGGCGACGTCGGGCAGGGTGTAGGGCGGGAGGCAGAAGCAGCACGTCTGCAGGAGCTGGTTCACGAGCTGCTGCCCCAGCTGGGTCATCACCTGGTTGATGAGCTCCTTCCGCACCTCAAAGTCCTCCTCATGCTGTGGGAGGAAGGAGAAGGGAGTGGGCAGGGCCTGGGGACAGGGACACACTCGTCCTGGGGACAGGGATAAGCTCCTCGCTCTGCAGGCAACCCCCAGAGCTTCTCTTCCAGCAGCGGTGGAGAAACCAGGGTGGCTTGTGGGGACAACAGCATACGGCGGATGAGGACGGTGGGGCTGATGGGGTTTGGAGCAGCCTGGGACAGTGGGAGGTGCCCCTGTTATGGCAGGGGTAGAACTGCAGGGTCTTTGAGGTCCCTTCCCACCCAACCCATTCCAGGATTCCACAGTGACATCCCCGTGTGCCACTCACGTCGTTGGCCACCCCGGTGTGGATCAGATCCCGCAGGAATTTCATGACGCTGCAGTTGGCGTCCCGGTGGTCCAGGGTGGTGGCAGCGATGGCCCACTGCAGGATGGGGATCATCACCTGGCTGCGCAGGAGGGTGATGGGGCTGCGCTGGATGAACCTGCCCGGGGACACAGAGGGACGTCAGGGCAGGGCCTGCCTCTCCCTGCCCCACTGCTCCTGTGGGTGCTCCCATGGGGACCCTCGAGGAGGGGAGAGGGGCCGGGTGGCCTGTGCAAGGAGGTGGCACCTGGCTGCCAGGCGGAAGAGGTCATCCACGGTGTCCGGGTGGTTCTGGAGGCCGTTGGGTTGCTCGAGGAGCTGGAAGGTGGGGATGCAGAGAGCCTGGGGAGAACAGGGGCCCATCAGCAACTACGTGGGATCACTCCTCAAGCTGCCCTTCCCCGCATGGAACAGGCTAGGACTGCTCCACCCTTGGAAGTGTCCAAGGACAGGCTGCAGGGGGCTGGGGACAACCTGGGATAGTGGAAGGTGGCCCTGCCCATAGATGGGCTTCAAGGTCCCTTCTTACCCAAACCAATTTGAGATTCTATATAGACTGGATATTAGGGAAAATTCCTCCTGGAAAGGCTGTCCAGCCCTGGCACAGCTGCCCAGGACAGGGGTGGAGTCCCCCACCCCCAGAGGGATTGAAAAGCTGTGTGGATGTGGCACTTGGGGACAGGGTCAGTAGTGGCCTCGGCAGTGCTGGGGGACGGTTGGACTCGATGGGCTCAGAGGATTTTCCACCCTGAGTGACGCTGTGATTTGGGCAGGCGGGCCCCACCTGCAGCATGTCGAGCAGGCCCTGCCGGCAGCCCTCCTCCATGCCGTACTCATCCACCAGGATGCTGCCCAGGTAGAGGAAACAGGAGTGCTGGTGTTCCCGGTACACATTCACCATCTGGGGAGACAGGAACGCTGCACAGGCACTGCCACATCTGCCCTGACCCCACATCCCCTCGGGCCCAGCCTGGCCCCTGTGGGCAAGGACATTCCAACGGACTTGCTCAGGTCCTGGGATCATCTCTGTGCTGAGGCCACCTGAGCCAGCAGCACTTCTCCATGGAAGCTTCCCCTTGGAGCCTGGTGGGAGCCAAGTGGAGCAGGGAACACCCAGCTCTGGGATTCAGGGATCCTTCCCTCAGGCTGGGTTACCTCCCCAAGGAGCTGCACCACACAGGGTTTCACATACACACACACACGGGGATCCACAACCTCCCTGCACCCCCCACCTCTTCAAAGCCTCTCTCCTCCCCAAGGGTTTATGCTGGAATTCCCAAGACTGCCAGGATTCACTGCAGCACTTCCCAGGGTTTATGCTGGAATTCCCAAGACTGCCAGGACTCACTGCAGCACTTCCCCATGCCCACAGCCACCCCTGCAATGCTCGCGGCAGCCACAGCGACCTGAGCGAGCCCCTGGGCCAGCTGTGTCCCCACCTGTGTGACGAGGGGCTGCAGCAGCGCGGCCGAGCCCTTGCCCACGCAGCGCACGGCGAAGCGCAGGCAGCGGCAGCAGCGCTCCACGATGCGGTTGTCAGCACTGTGCTTGTTCAGGGTTTCCGACAGCACCGGCCAGATCTGGGCACGGACACGTGCGAGGGGTCACACCTGACCCGGGACACTGCCCGCTCCCTCCCGGTCCCCAGAGCACCCAGTGAGGGATGGCAGATGGGGGAGAAAAGTTTTCTGGGGAGCCTGGGGGGGTTTATCCCCTCCAGTGCAGCGTGGCAAATGGGACACGGGCAGGGAAATCAAACACCTGGGGTGGTCCCAGAGCCAGGGCCCCTTCCAGAGGGTTGAAGCCTGAGATTTCCCCCTCCACACCCCAATCCCTGCTTCCAAGAGGGACAGGAGGGTGCCCCACAGCTCCCCTCCCATGCAGCCCTGGGCAGACACATGGATCCACTGGCAGGCAGGAACTGGGACTCTGTACAAGACCCCAGGTACCCCCATAAACTTAAACACCCTGGAAACCCTCACCCCAAAACCCCCCACCAGAACCCTGTCCCCAAATCCCAGCCCTCTCCCACGCACCTCCTGAATGACTTTTTGGCACGGGTGGACCTGGCCGTTCTCAACAATGGGGTTGGTGTGTCTGTGGGAACAGCCAAGGGTTAAAGGGGGTTTGGGATTAAAGACAAGGAAGAGGTTGGAGCTGTGGGAAGCGGACCAGGAACTGGCTTGGGGGGCACCTCAGGAGCTGGGACGTGGGGAAGCAGAGACTTCCACCAGCCCATTCCCCAAGCAGCAGTGCCCCAGCTCCTTCCTCACCTGAAGATGACGGCGAGTCGATCCAGGGGCACTGTAGGGTCTGAGGAGAGGCCATTGCTTGGCTCCTGGGACAGCAGCTGGATAACAAGGGAAAAGGACAGGATTTCAGGAGCACAGGTAGCCCTGGGCAGACACTGCCTGAACACTGACACCACCAGCAGCACCTCCTCAGGTGGGATTAGGGAAGGGCTCAGTCCTGGCCATGTCCTGTGTGGGTGCTGGGCCCTGTCCCCCACGGAACAAGTGACAGGATGAGAAGGAATGGCCTCAAGCTGTGACAAGGGAGGATCAGGTTGGATACTGGGGAAATTATTCCTGGCCCTGGCACAGCTGCCCAGGGCAGGGGTGGAGTCCCCATCCCTGAAGGGATTTAGAAGCTGTGTGGATGTGGCACTTGGGGATATTAATGGTGGCTTTGGCAGTGCTGGGGAACAGTTGGACTCAAGGGACTCCAGGGGCTTCTCCAACCCAAACAATTCCATTACTCTAGGATACATCTCTGGCTCTGAGGACACAGCTGCTGTAGCAGGACTGGGGCCTGGCCACTGTCCCCACTGTCCCCTCCCAGCTGCTGTTCCTCCATCCCAACGCACCTTCTTGAGCGCCAGCACCTGCACGGCGCAGAGCTCGCTCAGGCACTCCGAGATCTTCTCCAGGGGCAGCCGGGCCAGCACCAGCGCTGTGCCTGCAAGGACACACACGGCTCAGGAGCAGGGAGGGCGGAGGGGCGATGACATTCCCAGATGGAATGGCTGTGGGACAGGGGCGGGGCCTGGGAGAGCTTCCCTGCAGCTGAACCTGGCTCTGGCTGAACCAGACACCGAAACGCTTCAGTCCCAGCAGGGAGTGACACTGGTGTAAGGGACAGGGACAGGCCAACAGATGCCACAAGCACATCTGGGCTCCCCGACTGCCCCCAGTGTCCCCATCCCAGGCCAGCAGTACTATGAGATCCTGGGAATCTCCAGGGAAGGAGCTTCAGGGCTCTCAGCCATGGAACACAAGGAGCACTGAGCTGCTCCCACTCCCAACGGGCAACAGCTCACGCCCAGCTCTGGCACAGCCAGTATCTGGCTGTGGTGTCAACAACCCCGGGGGGAAACCTCCCTGGCTCGGGAATTCCTGGCTTGCTCTAAGGGAGGGGGAGAAAACCCTTTGGCAGGGAGAGGAGCAGCTCGGCCGGTGCTGGGGCATCCAGTGGAACAAGGGGAGTTTTGTCTCCCATGGCAGCACACAACTGCAGGGAAGGCTCCCTGGCTCTGAGGGTAAAAGCTCCAGCAGCACTGGAATTCACTAAAAATCTTTAAGGCACATCCCAAAAGCAGCCGCGGTTAGGAGGCTCATGGTGCCCAACAGTGCAGTGAGACACCAACACTCTGAGTTAAAAATCTCCATTCTTGAGCCCAACACTTCCAAATCTCCACTCTCTGTGTCCAGCAGGTGATTCCCAGAGTTTGGAAGGAGGAGTGACCCACTGTCAGCCTGGCTCTCAGCATTTCCCAGATGTTCTTCCCACATATCCAGCCCAGAACAGTCCCTGAGCTCTGTCTCAGGGATGGGGACAGTTACCAATTGAGGATTTATTTCTGCCTCCAGCCCCAAGAAACTCCTGAGGATGCTCTGCATGTGGAATGGGACTTGGGGCCCATCAGGACAAACCCCACGAGGATGGGCTCAGCACCCTGGGCAGCAGCTCCTATGGATCCCCTGGCAGGTCCCAGGACAACCGCCAGAGCCCAGGGGTACCCACCCTTGAGCAGCCCCACGGCGGCCTCGGGCGACAGCGCGAAGGAGTCGAGGGCGCGGGCGATCTCCAGCAGCCCCGAGAAGTGCTGGGCCATGTGGTCCCGGCACACGGAGCAGATGTTGTGGATGGCCTTGGCCGCGGCCGACGCCAGGCGCCGGTCACAGAGCCCCTTCATCAGGTAGCCCAGCACAGGATCTGCGGAGACAGGGGCTCAGTGGGGGCTGCGGGGGCACGGCGGGGCCGCGGGGGCGTGGGACTCACCCAGGAACTGCGGGTTCCTGTCCACCACCTCGCTCATCTCGCCCACCAGCTCGATGCTGGTGTAGCGCACGGCCGTGTGCACCGACTCGGGCAGCCGCACCACGCCCTCCAGCACCTCCACCAGCGTCGGGTTGTTCTCCCTGCGGGACAGCCTCGGCTCAGTGCCCGGAGGGGCTGGGAGGGGCTGCCGGACCCTCCACCACACAGGAGACTCTGAGCGCGCCATGCGACTGGGAGCACACCGGGACAAACCCTGTGAGCATGGGGCTCAGCCCCACGGACACCAGTGCCACAGCAGGGAACAGACAGGGAACGCTGAATGCCTCCAGGGAGAGCCCCACCACTATTGGGGGATACAAGAACCAGGGGGGTTCAATATCTGGGAACTGAGCCCCACCACTACTGAGGGACACGAGAACCGGGGGTGTTCGTTATTTGGGAACTGAGCCCCACCACTGCTGGGGGACACGAGAACCAGGGGGTTCATTATCTGGGAACTGAGCCCCACCACTGCTGGGGGACACGAGAACCAGGGGGTTCATTATTTGGGAACTGCCTCCTCCACTGTAGGAGGGTGTGATGGGGTGATCCCGGGCTGGTGGGGGCAGAGCGCCAGTGCTTCCAGCCAGCACTCCCAGGAACAAGGCATTGGAAAAGCAAGCAGGAGCAGCCTCAACAGAGGTAAGAGCAGCTGGTGATGTGAAGGGACTGAGGTGACTCCTCCAGGCGCCTGGGGAGCAGGGGGATAGGATTCCCAGCCTCACGAGGAAGGGAGGGATGGCATTACTAGCCTCCTTGGGAAAAGGAGTGACAGCAACCACAGCCTCCCAGGGAAGAAAGGGATGGGAATCCCAGTGTCCTAGGGGTTGGAGGGACAGCATTCCAAGCCCAGGGAAGGTCAGCTGGGTTGTCCCACTGCTGGCAGTGCACAGGACTCGCTGTGGGCTCACCACCCTCGGTGTCATCTGTCCATGCTTCCACTGCCACCAACATAGGAGGAAACATTTTCAGGGACTTAACCTTCCCTATGGATACCTAGGAAAACTCCACCTGGATGTGGAATGATCCCCAATGAATGGTTTGGGTGTGAACAGACCTCCAAGCCCCTCCAGTGCCACCCCTGCCATGGCAGGGAGACCTTCCACAGTCCCAGGTTGTTCCACGCCAGGTCCAACCTGGCCTTGAGTGCTGCCAGGGATGGGAATGTCCTTGGGATATTTGTGGTGTCTGTGCCCCAGGGAGGCAGCCCCAGCCCCCACAGGACACAGGCAGGACTCACTGGTCGACACTCTTGGCGATGGAGGCCATGATGAAGAGCACAGCTTCTGTCACCTCCCAGGGCGGGTTCCCGTCCTTGAGTGTCGCGTAGAGCTGCAGGAGGGACGGTCACCGAGGGGCCACGAACCCCCATCACCAACCCCTGCACCAAGGCCCTGCTCCTGACCCCTCCCACCCTCAAACTCCCCCCCCTCACCCATCCCACCCTCAAA
Source organism: Catamblyrhynchus diadema (assembly GCA_035047745.1). NCBI lineage: Eukaryota > Metazoa > Chordata > Aves > Passeriformes > Thraupidae > Catamblyrhynchus > Catamblyrhynchus diadema. The sequence goes on from JAWWMN010000056.1 coordinate 184,064, forward strand.
CTCCCACCCTTCACCCATCCCACCCTCAAACTCCCGCCCTTCACCCATCCTACCCTCAAACTCCCACCCTTCACCCATCCTACCCCCAAACTCCCCCCCCAGCCATCCCAGCCCCAAACTCCCGCCCCTCACCCATCCCACACCCAAACTCCCACCTTTCACCCATCCCACCCCCAAACTCCCACCCCTCACTCATCCCACCCCCAAACTCCTGCCCCAGCTGTGGGCCCACAGAAACCCCACATTCCACACTGCGGGACCACAGTGGCTTTCTCCAAAAAGTCAGAAACCTCCTGCTGCTCCCACATCTCCTGCTCTCCCAGAACAGTTCCCACCACACACTTCCTTGTGCATGAGATGTGTGTCACCTCCTCCAGTCCCAAAGGCCACCAGCGCCTGGTGACCTCCCCTGGCATTTGCCTGCACCTCACTGCACTCCCACAAACCCACCTGAGCAAAACACTCCACTGAGCCCACCAGGAAGATGAGGTCCTTCACCAGGTCCGAGACACGCATCCGGAACTCCCCGAAGTCATCGGTCTCCTCCGGAACTCCCTCCTGAGGGAGAGCACAAGGGCAGCTCAGGGGAGTTCAGGCTCCCACTCAGCCACAGCCAGGAGAACACCAGTGATTCCGTTTCAAGGAGATCCAGCATTCCTGCCCTCCTGCCACAGACCAGGCTGCTGGAGGGTCTGCAGAGCTGTGCCCAAGGAAAACATGATCAGCCTGAGCACACACTGTGTATTCCTGCTCCAACAAGTGGAGGAAGGGATGGGAAGCCAGGGGATGAGGAGGGGAGGAGAGAACAAACCATCCCAGAGTGTACAGAAGAAGATACCAGCTGGGGCTAGTAAGCCATGCCATCCTCATCCCAATAAAACTGCCTCAAGCAGGGACAACACAGCTTCCAAGGGGACACACACATCCCACTGTCCAGCTGATCCCCAGGGACACACACACATGTCCCAGCTGTTCCACAGGGGACACACACACATCCCACTGTCCAGCTGTTCCACAGAGACACACACACATGTCCCAGCTGTTCCACAGGGGACATACACACATCCTACTGTCCGCCTGTTCCCCAGGGACACACACATCCCACTGTCCAGCTGTTCCATAGGGACACACAAATGTCCCAGCTGTTCCATAGGGGACACACACACTCATTCCAGCTGCTCCCCAGGGACACACACACACACACCCCCATCCCAGCTGTTCCATAGGGGACACACACCCATCTCAGCTGTTCCCCAGGGACACACACACACATCCCAGCTGTTCCACAGGGACACACATCCCAGCTGTTCCCCAGGAACACACACACACATCCCAGCTGTTCCGCAGGGACACACACACACCCTGCCCATTGCACAGGCCCTTACATGGTCGGAGTCGAGCTGGCAGTGCCGGGCCAGCGCATGCAGCAGGCGCTGGATGTAGGCTTTGAAGATGCTGTGGATCACAGCATCGTCCGTCTTGTACAGGTGCTCCCCCAGTCTATACCAGAAGTTAAAGGAAATTTCTACCACCTGTTTGGAAAGAAAAATACAGCATTTTGTTACCAGCAGAATGTTTTTTTCCCCACTGTGTCAGTGGTCCCGATGGAGAAACAGAAACCCTGGCCCTGGGTGGCAGCACCACAGATGTGTGTCAGAGGTGCTGTGGCACACAGTGGTGACACAGGGACTGGTTGCCCCAGATCCACTGATTTCTCTGCCTGTCAGTTAATAAAGGGCTTGGGACCCCAGTGACACTTAAGAGCTGCCCCAGCCCTTGGCAGCCAAAGCCTCTGCAGCCCAGAACCACCCCAGAGTGGGTCCTGGGGCTCTGGGAGCAGCTTGGGCTGGAAGTGGATGCAGCCCCTTTGTGGTGGGCTCTTTTATTTATTGTGTGGTTATTACACAAAAACCATGAGTGCAGATTTAGTCAGGAGCAGCTGCAGAGCTCCATGTCCCCCTCAGCACTGATGGCATTGATGTATGAGGTTGTGGCCAAGGAAAAGTGGGCTTAACAGACCTGAGAAGGGAGGAAAAGGGTCCCAGGGACCCCAGCGAATGTATGGAGCCTGCTGGAGCACAGACACCCATGGCAAACCAGCCAGGCAGCAGCTTCCATCCACTGAACACAGGCAGGGATCAGCTACTGGCACTTAAAGGTTTGGGAAGAATAAAAGGATAAAGAATTAAATAAAGGATAAAAAGAGACCAAAAAAATGACAAGTTTTGCTCCTGAGGCAGGTGGGGCGGGTGCTTTGATGTGAATCAACATTTCAGTCACTCACAGGGCAAAATTCCCAGAACCACAAATCCCCAGTGAGCTCGACTTTAGCGTGTGGGAAAGCACTAACAGAGGTTTCAGAGCTGTGCTGGCAGTCCCAGGACACCCAGAAGGAAACGCGAAGCCCACGAGTGCAGAGCAGGGATTCCAGAGCCCGCAGCTCCCAGGGCCATGACTGGGCAGCAGCAGCAGCAAGGTTTCCCCCGTGCCTGGCTGCAGCTCACCTCGTATTGCGGGTGCCCCGCGCAGATGAGCAGCAGCTCCAGCGTGCGCAGGTCACCCAGGCCCTGGCCCGGCGTGCATACGATCTTGTCCAGGAAGGTCTCGCACAGCTCGGTGAACACACGGCAGTAGTTGAGCACCCTGCAGAGGGACAAGGGGACGGGTTGGATCAGCCTCATGAGCTGTACCCCAGTGCAGAGGGACAAGGGGACAGGGGTTGGATCAGCCTCACGGGCTTTGCCCCACTGCAGAGGGACAGGGGTTGGATCAGCCTCATGGGCTCTACCCCAGTGCAGATGGACAAGGGGACAGGGGTTGGATCAGCCTCATGGGCTCTACCCCAGTGCAGAGGGACAAGGGGACAGGGGTTGGATCAGCCTCATGAGCTGTACCCCAGTGCAGAGGGACAAGGGGACAGGGGTTCGATCAGCCTCACGGGCTTTACCCCAGTGCAGAGGGACAGGGGTTGGATCAGCCTCAGGGGCTCTACCCCAGGTGCAGAGGGACAAGGGGACAAGGGTTGGATCAGCCCCACGGGCTCTATCTCAGGTGCAGAGGGACAAGGGGACAGGGGTTGGATCAGCCTCATGGGCTCTACCCCAGTGCGGGGCACGGCTGGGCCAAAATTTGCCCAGGGCCTTGGCCAGAGTGAGAAACCCCAACTTCTGCTTTGCCACCAGCTGGGAGATGCTCCAGCAGGGGAAGTGGGTGCAAACACTGGGCTCCAATAAGCAAATCTGCTGAAATACTGATCTCGAACTTCTCCAAAAGCCCAATGAGGGCATGGTTCCAGTCCAGCCCAGCCCCTGGCCCCTCCAGGTCTCTCTTGCAGTGAGGGGCCCAGACCTGCCCCCAGCGTTTGGGTGTGACCCCATGAGTGCCCAGCACAGGGACAGGCACTGCCCAGCCCCAGTGCCCCCAGCACTGCTGATGCCCTGGCACTGGTATCTCCGTTTGGAGGCTGACGTGGCACCAGCAGGTCAGCGCTGTCCTGCCCGTCCCTCCCGGCCACAGCAAGGTCCCTGTCCCTCACTTGTCCAGGTCCTCCCGTGCCACAGCCATGTGATAGGCACTCTCGAGGGTGAGCACGCCCTGGAAGAGCTGCAGGGCCAGGGGCAGGTTGGTCTCCACGTTCTCGATGGCGTAGAGGGCTGAGCACACGCAGTCCGACGCAGCCTCGTGCAGGTTGGATGAGGTCTTGTCCTGTTGCTGCAAGGCACAAAAGCCCAGCAATTATCAAAGAATCCTGGAACATCCTGAGCTGGAAGGGAGCACAGGGATCGCAGATCCAGCTCCTGGCCCTGCACAGACACCCCAACAATCCCAGGGAGGGGATTGCATCCCTGGGAGGGGAGCTCTGGCAGCCTCGGGGCTGTGCCCATTCCCCAGGCAGCCTGGGCAGTGCCCAGCACCCTCTGGGGCAGAACCTTTCCTGCTTTCCAGCCTGACCCTCCCTGGCACAGCTCCAGCCGTTCCCTGGGTCCTGTAACTCACCAGAGCAGAGATGAGAGCTGCCCCTCCACTGCCCCAATTGTATCATGCAATCAGACAGGAATGAAACCACCAGGTTTTTGTTCTTGTTCCCACAATGGCTGGATTTGATCTTGGAGATCTATTCCAACCCAAAGAATTCTGTGAAACACTTCATAGAGGTCCTGCACAGCCACAGCCCCCACTACCCCCCACTGGCCTTGTAACCTTCCCTGGACACTCCAGGCCAGACTGACCCTTCCCCAAGGGACCCTGGCAAATTCCCTGGCAAGCACAAGAGGGGAAACACCAGCTGGAACCCAGGGCAGCTTGGAAGGAAGGAAACCACCATGCTGCTCATCACCTGGCTGGACACAGAGTCATCACTCCCACTGGGAGGACAGGTGGGAGCTGGGGAGTCCCTGGGGGGATGGAGACAAGGTTTCCACAAGCATGTGTGGAATATTGACCAGGGATGGTCTGGGGGTCAGTGAATTCCATGGATGGTGACTGAGTGAGGGGGATTTATAGGGGAGGAGACAGCACATACAGAGCACCAGGAGAGAGCAAGCAGGGAGGAAACAAATGAGCAGAGACTCTGTGAGCCCTACTGAACACTGAGATCTCAATGGATTTGGGAAACAATTCCTGGTGCCACTGAAGGGAGAAGGGGAGGAAGGAAAAACACCCCACCTAAAGCGCAATTAACCACCAAACAGGCTGGTGAGCCCCACAGCCTGTCCTGGGAGCAGCTCCTGCTACAGCTCCACTTGAAGCAGGATCCCATATATTCAGGATATTCAGGATTCTACATGGACGTCCTTCCTTGGGAGCCCTCATTTGCATTTGTCATTGATTGAATCATGCAAATGAGGGATCCCATGGGAGAGAGAGAGGAGGGACAGACAATCTCTGCAGCAGAAACCTCCACCCTCCAGGAATTCCTCAATTCCTCGCTCTGGCTCCACTCCCTGCCTGCCCTGGCTCAGTGGCACAGGACTCTCCACACCTCCAGCCCTGCCACACTCAGACAGACAAACACCCCAACTCCTCCAGGAGGGGATCTTCCAAGGAGAAAGGGTCAGAAGAGGAATCCTGCTTTACTGACAATCTGTGAAGAAACCAAAATAACCTCAACCCCCCTGATTTGACCACCAAACCCCAACAGAGGCTTCTGATGCCCAGCCATGAGGATGACAAACCTCACCTGGGACCCTGGGTGTGACAAACCTCACCTGGCACCCCTGGGTATGTCAAATCTCACCTGGCACCCCCTGGGTGTGACAAACCTCACCTGGCAGCCCCAGGTGTGACAAACCTCACCTGGCACCTCGTGGGCAGTGGCACTTCCCTGCCTGCACTTCCCAGCAGAGGGACTGCCCACTCTGTGGAGCTGATCTGGCCCAGAGGTAACCAGAGAGTCCCTGTGTGACACAGGAGGGATAAACACCCTGCCCCACACCTCAGTCCTGCTGGGATTGCCCAGTGCCCCCACCCTGGAACCCCCCTAGCTCCTGGGAAACACTCACCAGCACCTCGAAGAGCAGGGACAGCAGCTTGCTGTTGGCCATGAAGGTGCTGTCCAAGACACCCAGGTTGAACCAGCTGCCCAGGCACCGGAAGATCTTGATGAGCATTTTCTCCTCATTGCCTGCCTTCTCCACACATGTCACCTGCAGGGACACAGCAGAGCCAGTCAGGATCTGACTCCAGCTGGTGATCCATGAGAAATAACCAATAATATCCTCTGGAGTCCACATGAGAACATTCCAGAGGCTGGCTGCTCCCAGTATCCCTGTCACCAACAGCACTAGACTCAGTGAGAGGGAGGCACAGAGCCCACAGGAGCAGCAAGAGCACCTCCCTCATCCCCACTCCTGCAGGGTCCTGTGTTGGGCCAGTGAAACACAGCCATCAGGGATGTTCACACATGACAAATCCCAGTTTAACCCTTCTCCCAAAAAAGTACCTCTGCAGAGAGAAGCTGGTGTTGAGAGCCGGACCTGTCCCGAGGGACATTCCAAACATGCCACCCCAGTGTCCAAGCCAGGATGTGCCGAGATGTGGGATGGCAGCAGCTCATTCCCAGTGCTGGCCAGTGCTCCAGCTGTGGCCCAGTGCCCAGCACAGCCCTGCCCAAAGCCCCAGCCTCGACTGGCACAGGGAAAGGGGGAAGAGGTGGACAGGCAGGACATGGAGAAAGATCCCAGACCCCCTGGACTGGCCCAGGAATCCTTGCACAAGAGCTTCCAGAGATCTCCTCACTTGACACTTCAGTCCTAAAGGCAGAATGTTGGACCTCATCACAGTCCCTGGAATGCTGCTTTAACCCCCCATTTTGTAAATGAAGATGGGAATTTGGCATTTAAATCCCACACAGAAAATATAAATTTGGATCTTCAGGTACGTGGTGGAAATGCCCATGCTGGCACCAACAGGAAAAGCTAGGAAAGCTTCAGGCAGGTGCAGAGGGAGCAGGAATGTGCAGGGACAGGGCCAGGCCTTGGTGATCCTGTGTCAGCTCTGAGCAGCTGTGAGCACCAGAGCGAGGTGACACTGCCTGTGTCCCCAGCATGTCAACCAGGATCTCCCAGGGATCCTGGGAAAAGCTGGGGCTGGACATGGCTGGAGAGGACAGCCCAGTGTGCAGGGCCCCTGATGTGGCAGCTGGGATATATCAGGGGTCCCAGGAAAAGCTGGGGCTGGAGAGGACAGCACGGTGTGGGGACTCCTGATACTCCAGCCAGGATCTCCCAGGTGTCCCTGGAAAAGCTGGGGCTGGCAGGGCAGGGTGGCCCTGGAAGGAGACTTGAGGAAGGTGAAGGAATTTCAGAGTGAGCAAGAACTTCCTCAGACAACTTCTCCCAGAACAGGTGGAGCTGGACTGCCCTGATGGCTACAGTGGCACTGGCAGGGAACTCTGCTGGGATAAACATGGAATGGGGGAAGAGGCTTCTCCAGAACACGTGAGCTGCTGAGCAGAGGGCACAGCTCAGCTCCATCTCCTGATAGAGGATAAGGGGAAGCAGCCTTGAGTTGTGCCAGGGGAGGCTCAGGTTGGATAGTGGAAAAATTCCTTCCTGGAAAGGGCTGTCCATCCCTGGCACAGCTGCCCAGGGAGGTTTGGAGTCCCCATCCCTGGAGGGATTTCAGAGCCGTGTGGAAGTGGCACTTGGGGACATGGTCAGTGGTGGCCCTGGCAGTGCTGGGGGATGGTTGGACACGCAGGCTCTGAGGGCTTTTCCAGCCCAAGCAAGGCCCCAGTGCCCAGAGGCGGGCTGGGTGCCGTGGGGCGGGCTGCAGCTGGAGGCTGCTCACCAGCAGTGACACCACGGTGCTGGAGTAGTAGGCCAGGTCCTCGATGATCTCGGTGCGGCGGTTGGCGCCGATGCGCAGCGAGCGGCTGTGCACCTCCTCGGGCAGCACCGTCAGGATCTCCAGCAGGAAGGGCAGCGACGTCACGTCATTGCTGTACCTGCCATGGGGCACAGGGGACACCTCAGCACTGGGGAGCAGCACAGACAGGGCTGCAGGGCACCCCGGACCACGGCAGAGCTCTAAGGCCCCTTCCCACCCCATGCATCCCAGGGATTCAGCAACAGTCCTGCCCCAAGGACAGGCAGTGTCCAGTCACAGCCCTGCCCAAGAGGAGCCTCCAGGATGGCTCAGCCCAGATTTCCAACAGAGCAGTGCCAGAAGCTTTCCCAGCTCTGGGAGTCCAGGTGCCACTGCCCGGAGCAATCCCACCCCCTCCTGTTGCCAATGGACTCAGGGTGGTAGCAGCCCCAGGGGCTGCTGCTGTCACTGTGCAGCAGTGTGTAGCATCCCATGGGGACATCTGGGGACACCCAGGAGTGACTGGCTGAGAAAAGCCTGGACCCACTGCTCCATCCCACAGCACAGACACAGCTGAGGGAAGAGGGATTGTCCCTAACAAAACAGGGATGAGGAAAAGCGCTGAGTGCTGGGCTGTGAGCAGGGAAGCGTGCACGGCAGACAGCCCCTCCTGCCACCACCCAGGGCAGCTGAAATCAGCCATCACGGGAGAAAAACTTCCCTTTTCTGCACCACGCCTGCCTGACACAGCCCGCAGAACAGTCCCCAGGCCAGAGGCAGGAACAGTCACTCACTTCTCCACCAGTGTCTGCACACAGCCCTTCCACGAAGCCATCTGCAGGGCAAGGTCAGCTATTGCCAGAGCGAGCTGGAAGGGAATGAAAACACATGGATCAGTGTGGGGAGTGCTGGGATGTGCCCAGAGACAGGGCTGGCAGGCAGCTCTGGAAGCCACCCCAACATCCCTGCCAGCAAGTAACTCAGGAATCATTCCCAACATGGCTCATGGTCAGGGAACTCCGGGATCCATCTCCCCCATCCCTGCCTGTGCACAATCCCTACAGTGACTGCGGAACTCCGGCTGCCCCGAGGGCTGACGTTCCCTGCCACAGCATTCAGGGGCTGCAGGAGCACCCTGCCTCAGCCTGGGGGTGTCAGGCCCCCCAGTGCTGCAGGAACATATGGATAGTGGGAATGAAGGGTGCAGGGAAATGCCCCTGAGCACCCAGGGCACTGCTAGGTTTGGTCTCCATGGCAGAGCACAGGAAAATCCCTGCTCCTCCTCTCCAAACAGCAAACGAGGATGAAGTAATGGATGTAACTAGAGGAACCAAGTGATGAAGGAGGGAAATCAATCTTGTGCCAGGCTGGAAGCAGGGATCAGCCTTTCCTGTTTTCCAGCCCAGGGAGAGTGACTGCCAGGAGCAGGACATGGACAGAGCAGCTCCATTCCCCCCTGCCATCACCAACCTGTGTGACAATGACTGGGGACAGGTCCTTCAAGTTCTGGATGTGGGACAGCAAAGAGTCCCGGAGTGAGGCGTGGGAATCCGTGGGGAGTTCATAGAATGAAGTTTGGATCTTCATCTTCATGGTCTGCGCCGCGAAGTAGCAGGACTCCACATCCTGGTGGATCTGCAGCAGCTGGTCCGAGATCTCCCAGGCATGGACCTGTGGGAAAACCACGCTGTGCTCAGTGGGCAGGGCTGGGGGGGTCAGGGTGCTGCAGACAGTCCAAATTCCCAATGGAAACACAGCCCTGTCCTGCCAGGGCGAGTCCAGAGAGGCCTCGGAGCTGCTCCAGGGCTGGAGCCCCTCAGTTCCCAGGGAGCCAGGCTGGGAGAGCTGGGGGTGCTCACCTGGACAGGAGAAGGATCCAGGGAGAGCTCAGAGCCCCTGCCAGGGCCTGCAGGGGCTCCAGGAGAGCTGCAGAGGGACTGGGGACAAGGCCTGCAGGGACAGCACCCAGGGAATGGCTCCCACTGCCAGAGGGCAGGCATGGATGGCATCTTGGCAATGAGCAATTCCTGCCTGGGCTGGGGACACCAGGCCCACCTGAGGGCCCACACCAGGACTCCAGAGCTGAACACGGATGTGCCTGAGAGCTGGAGGAGAGCCAGGCAGGAGACCATGGCCTGCCCGGCCTCAGGGCAGCTCCAGGCTGGTCTGAACCCACAGGCTCTGTCCTGAGTGTGGGATTGGGGCACTGGCGAGCCAGGGAAACACCAGGCAGACTCCAGAGCCTCCTGGCTGGGCTGGGGCATGGGAACAGACCCACTGCATCCCACAGTCACTGAGGGTGGAAAAGACCTTCAAGACCACCGAGTCCAAGCTGTGCCCCATCCCCACCCTACAGCACTGAGTGCCACATCCAGTCCTTCCTTGGACACCTCCAGGGATGGGGACTCCAAACCTCCCTGGCCAGCATGGTTAAAAATCCCAAATCCAGCTGTGGAAAACCTGGGAACAAAACTTGAGCCAATTCCATGAGCTCCACAGCCACTGTCTCTGACAGCCTTTGGGCCACAGGACTTCCCTGAGCTCAATCCAGAGTGAATAAAACATCTGCATCCCTAAAGCCCAGCTCTGGCCCTCATCCCAGTCTCACTAATGAAGGCAATTCCATCACAGCCCTTGGCCAGTCACTCCAACAGCCAAACAGCCCTTTGTAATAAACCACCACCATCTGCCCACCCTCGCTTCCAGCTGCGTTCCAGCCTGGAAGACAAAATAATCCCCTTCCCAAACCTCTCCCCCAGGCAGGACAGCCGTGCCCAGAGGCTCCACCCCCACCAATGCTCCAGACCCAAACCCTGGGCCAGGGCTCCCAGGGCTCTCCAGCATTGCACAGGGGAATGAGAGGGCAACACCAGGCAGGATCAGCATGATCCAGGCTGATTCCCAGGAAAACCCAGTCTCCTGCACATGGAAAACATTATAGCTGGCAATAGCACAGGGCCTAGCTCCTGACTCCACTCCCAGAATTTCTGCTAGGAGCTCTTTCCACGGGCACTGGAGCCTGGAATGCAGCTGGAGCCAACTGCAGAACCCAAAGGGCCCGGACAAGCTGGGGAGGCTGGGACCCTCAGCACCCCACGTGCTCCCCTCTCCTCTCTCTTCCTCCTTTCCACAGGATCCTCTGAGCTGGAAACCCCCAGAGCCCATCAAGTCCAACAGTTCCCCAGCACTGCCGAGGCCACCACTGCCCTTTGTCCCTGTGTCCCCAGCTGCCACATCTCCATGGCTGCTCAACCTCTCCAGGTTCAACCCCATGGACAGTGGATCCACCCCTGCCACATCCAGGCAGCAGCTCCCCACAGGACACTGCACATTTTCCCCATGGAGTGCTGGTCCATCACCACCCCTGAGCACAGCATGGCAAGGAGAGCCCTTAAAGAGCCTTCAGACAAGCTCCTCTGCTGTTTCCAGGCTCTGCTCCTCCTTTCCCAGCTGCCTCCACAACAGGGGCTGTAACTCCAGCTGCCCCTGATGTAAAACTCCCCTGGAATGACTCTTAACAGGAGTGAGAAAAGCCTGGAGCCACTGCTGTCATAAAGGTCCCCCCTGGATTTATTTATCCTCACAGGGAATTCCCACGCTGGGAATAAACAAGAACTCCACACCTACAACAGCCAGAATCCCACCAAACCCTCTCAATAGTCTTTCTCCCCTCAGTTAACGGGCTGGTAATTCCCAGTTTGGATGGACACAGTGGCAGACACAGGAGATCCTCCCAAACCCACCAAGCCCAGGGCACATGGATAATCCATCTGGGAGCCCAGCTCAGCAAAGAGCACAATTATTAATGGGCTGTGAGCACCAATGACTACAAGAACCTGTTTCTATGCCTGAAACTCCTCATGGCACATTCAGGAATTCTACAAAGTCAGAGGATTTCCCTCCCAGAAAGCACTTCCTGAACCCCCACTGAAACCCAAACCAACCTCCACTCGATCCACACCAGAACCCCAACACTCAGCTCACAGCCATGGATCCACATGGAACATTCCAACCTCCACTTGATCCACACCAGAACCCCAACACTCAGCTCACAACCATGGATCCATGTGGAACATTCTCCCAGGGCTCTGCTCCAGACACAGGATGCAAACTCCAGCCATGAAGCTGGAAAAGCTGGGACAAGGCCAATCCCACACTGGGTACAGCTCCTGTACCTGAGGAAACCCCAGCTGGTCTGCAATCAGCCTTCACACAGCTCCCAGCACACGGCCGGCTGAAGGAGCCTCAGATTCTGGGATTTAGGTCAACTTGCACCGAGCTCCCCAGTGCTGTGCAGGCTTGGAGCTGCTCCGCCACGTCTGGCCCCGTTTCCCAGGAACAGCCAGCAGGAAAGGGAGAACGAGGCTGCTGGGGGAGCTGAGGGACAAACCTGAGCCCCCAGGGCCTGCCAGACCCAAACCTGAACCCCACGTCCTGCCAGAGATCCCACAGATGGGAACTGTGGGGATCACACTCAGGCTTGGGGGTCCCCAGTGCCAAAGCTGAACCCCCAGAGTGACCCAGGCACCCAAACTCAGCTTTAGGCTTTGCCTTCTCATCCCCACCATGGGATGTATCCCACAGATACAATTTCAGAAGGCTTCACCCCATCCAGAGTAACACCACACCACTTCAGAGGCTGCAAGCCTCTGCCCTTGCTGTTCTTTGCCCACCCTCTTATGCCCCCATGTTGATGCATGGCACCTGTGTGCCCTCTGCTCCCTGGGTGGTTGCTCAGCTCACCTGGGCACTCCGTGGCTCAGTGCTGTCAGTGCTGCTCACCTGGGCACTCCATGGCTCAGTGCTGCTCACCTGGGCACTCCATGGCTGTCAGTGCTGCTCACCTGGGCACTCCATGGCTCAGTGCTGTCAGTGCTGCTCACCTGGGCACTCCATGGCTGTCAGTGCTGCTCACCTGGGCATTCCATGGCTCAGTGCTGCTCACCTGGGCACTCCATGGCTCAGTGCTGTCAGTGCTGCTCACCTGGGTACTCCCAGCTGTGCCACTGGGGATGGGCTGGGGCAACCCCACTCCCCATCACCTCAAACTTTGTGCCTAGAAGTGCCCAGGGCCAGGCTGGACACTGGGACTGGAGCAGCCTGGGACAGGGGGAGGTGTCCCTGCCATGGCAGGGGTGGCACTGCAGGGGCTCTGGGGTCCCTTCCCACCCAACCCATTCCAGGATTCCCTGATTACAACCCCAGAAAGGCAGAAACCAGTGGGAACCCCACCCTGAGAGCTCGTCCCAGCAGAGGCAAAGGGGACAGAGCTGAGCAGGGCTGGGCGCTCTGGAAGGGGCACAGCCTGCCCAGGGGTGCCAGCAAACAGCCCCTGGCAGGTGGCACTGCAGGGACACGGCTTGGCACAGAGGAGGATCCCAGCAAACATCCCTTGGGGGGTTAATCCCAGTGCCTCCATCCAGACCAGGGCAGGGGGACACCTGAGGGACAAACAGCGAGTGCCCAGCCAGTGCCACCAATGCCACCAAGCTGGGAAAGGTCCCAGTGGAGCATCCCAGCCCTGCCAGGCCATGCCAGGGAGCTCCTGCTGTGCAGGGCCACCTCGGTGCCCCTGCCAGGGCTGGGATAACTCAGCAGCTCCGAGGAGAGGAAGGTGCTGGATGGAACCAGGCTGGGCCTGGAACACTTGGGAATAACTGGGATTCCCTCTGGGAGCAGCACACAAAGCTCAGAAAGGAGCAGGGGAGATAACCCAACAAAAGGGGAGAAGCAGGAATGCTGCTGTGTTAATAACAACACGGTAACTGCTGATATTATTATTATTATTATTATTATTATTATTATTATTATTATTATTATTATTGCTATTATTACTACCACCATTCTATCAGAAACAGCCCAGGGAAACTGGAGCAGAGAGCTCGGGATTCCCAGGTACTTGGGAATACAAATTAGTCCCCAAAAGCCCAAATTCTCCTGGGGATGGGGCAGCCTGACCTGGAGACACCCCTTTACCCAGCAGCAATCCTGGGGGTCTCACCCAGGCAGCCCCCAACCCTACTGGGTCACCCCAGGTTTGGGGGGCCCTGGGACAGGGGTTCTGGGGTCTCACCCAGGTTCAGGGGAGCCTGGCACAGGACCCATCCCTGAAATGGAAACCTCCCTCCTCCAGCTGCCCCTGCCCAGGGGGAAATGGGGGCAGCAGCAGAGCCCCCAGATCCAGCTATGGACATTCCCTTGGAACTCCCATGGGAGCTGCAATGTGGCTGCAGCACTGCAGGGAATTCAGGGGGAAAACCGGGAAAACAGGAGTTTGTGGGTACAAGGAGTGGCAGCAAGGGGCCTGAGCTGCTGCTCCGGAGGGAGCTGGGACACCCAGAGCAGGGAGGGGCAGGACACGGCCCCGCCCCGGCCCCAGGGCACGGAATCTTGTCCTGCTGCTGGGGAGGGCTTGCGGAGAGGGGGGAGCACAGAGGGGACACTGCCCAGCTCCGGGAGGGAAACATCCACCCCCTGGGGGGGGGACAAAGCGGCTCCAGCAGGACCAGATGAGGCCACAAAACACCGACAAACACCCCAAAGCCGGGCGGAGTTGTGTCCTGAGGGCTCTGGGGACTGAAGGAGCCCTTGGCTCCATCCCCTCACACTCTCTCACCCCGGCCGGCAGGAGAAGCCCAAATTTCCCTCCGGGAGCCAATTCCTCCTTCCCAACTCCCTCAGGACTGTGCCAAACGTCCCAGCCTCTTGTTCCTTGTGTTAATCACGGAACCACGGAATGCTTTGGGTGGGAAGGGACCGCAAACCACCTCCAGTGCCACCCCTGCCATGGCAGGGACACCTCCCACTGTCCCAGGCTGCTCCAGCCCCAGTGTCCAGCCTGGC
>JAWWMN010000056.1:223443-238959 GCA_035047745.1 Catamblyrhynchus diadema
GGGGGGTCCCGGTGGGGACCCCAAGTGCCCCGTGGGGGTCCCGAGGGGATGAGGGGGTCGGGGGGGGTCGGGCAGCAGCGAGGGGGGGCCCCCCGGTTGCTCGGGCGCTGGAATTACTTTAATTTCTTGTTTTAGCTTTAAAATGTTCTCGGAGGGGGGGGCAAAGCTGAGCTAAAATTTAGGGTTTGGGGGTGTCCGGGGGGGGGGGAGGAAGGCGGGAAGGAGATGCAGAAGTTCCCTCTCGGGCTGTAAACGCCGGAAGGATCCGACTGTACCGCGAATCCAACAAAAAAAAAAAAAACAAGTGTATTTTTGTATTTTAATAAATATTGTTCCAAATTTGTAACGCCGAGTGCCCGAGGGGTTAAACGGGGGCGCTCGGGGGGGCCGCGGGGGCCCCCCCCTCCCCGCCAGCCTGAAAGGGGTTTTTTGTCCTCTCAGCAGGAAAAGCTTTGGAAAAATCGCGGAGCGGGAAAGGGAGATGGAGGGAGAGGCTGGAGGAGGGGAGGGGGCGAGGACAACTCCCTGGGGGTGACATGGGGGTGACAACAAGAATTGGGGGGTGACACTGGTTTGACAAGAACTGGGGGGGCTAAAATTAGGGGGTGACATTGGGGTGATGAGAATTGGGGGAGGACATGGAGGGTGACATGGGGGGAGTGATGAGAATTGGGGGGTGACAGCAGCAGGGGGGCACTGGCAGGGGGCACAGCGGGACCCTGGTGTGGGGCTGGGGTGTTGGGGGTCACCCCCAGGCTGGGGGTTCCCGGCTGGAATTGGGATTGGAGGGAGGGAGGAGGCATAGGGATCAATCAGGGGCACTTCCCCTGCCGAGGAGGGACAGGGGGACACTGGGACCCGCCTCTGAGGGGACAGTGGGATCACAGAGCCTGAGGGGACAGCAGGGTCCCCCATTCTGTGTAACAGGGACACTTTGAGGGGACACCAGGAGCCTTGGCCGTGTGGGGACATTGGGACCTCCAGCCTGGTGACAGGACACTGGGACCCCAGCCTGGACACCGGGTGCCACTGCCAGGACAAGGGGAGTGCTGGATGCTGGTGGGGCAAGGGACACAGGGACAAGGGACACAGTGCAGGGACACAGAGTGTCCCTCTGGCAGTGGGGACACAGGGACCTTGGATGGCACCAGTGTCCCCAGGGTGCCACTTCCACCCCAGTGCCACCACCACATCCAGGGGGCTGAGCCCCTCCCCCGGCCACCACACAGCTGTCAGGGTTCAGTGTTGGGATTTGGGGGATTTTTAGGATTTTTGCAATTTTTGGCGGATCCGGGTCAGTTTTTCCCAAAATCATATTCCTGCTTTTCCCTTTATTCCTGAATTTTCCACCCAGGCCAAACTGGGAATGCCAACACCTCCTGTTTATCCTGGGGGATGAACCCCCATCCTCCCTGTGCTGGGGACAGACAGGAGTGATCCCAAAAATCCTGGGAATGCTGCAGGGGGCTGGAGGGATTTATGGATTTTATTAGCACTGGTTTTGGCCCAAAATTAGAGCAGCTGAGTTCATCATCATTATCCCATCCTAATCCTGATCCTCGACCTCATCCTTATCCCCATCCCCATCCCATCCCATCCCATCCCATCCCATCCCATCCCACCCCACCCCATCCCACCCCATCCCATCCCCAAACCCCTCTGGTTCTGGACCCCCCCAGCTCCCACTTTCAGGAATTCCATCCTATCGATCTTGCTAAGGACAATCCCTGTGACACTCTGGCCCCCGGAGCACCCCCAGGTCTTTCCCTGGAATGATTTCTTCAGAGCAGGGTGGGAATCAGGCCCTGGGATGTGGGGAAAGGCAAATACTGACAAATTAAGACCAGGGATTTTTAGGGAATGTCAGGGAAGACCCCATGGCAGCGGGATTTGGAGTTCTGCTCGTGCCTCCCCCGGCATCGGTGACTCTGGAGGGAGCAGGGTGAGGTGGGATGGGGTGGGATGGGATGGGGGACAATGCAATGGGACACAGTGAATGCTCCAAGCACAGGGCTGGGATCGGCCCTGGGATTGGGATTTGTGCTGGGATCACTGCTGGGATTGGGATTGGTGTTGGGATTGACCCTAGGATCAGGGTTGGGATTGGTGCTGGGATCAGGCTGGGATTGGGATTGGGATCAGTGCTGGGATCAGGCTGGGATGAGGGTTGGGATCAGTGCTGGGATCAGTGCTGGGATGAGGGCTGGGATCAGTGCTGGGATCAGGCTGGGATGAGGGTTGGGATCAGTGCTGGGATCAGGCTGGGATGAGGGTTGGGATCAGTGCTGGGATCAGGGTTGGGATCAGGGTTGGGATCAGGGTTGGGATCAGTGCTGGGATCAGGGTTGGGATCAGGGTTGGAATCAGTGCTGGGATCAGTGCTGGGATCAAGGTTGGGATCAGTGCTGGGATCAGTGCTGGGATCAGGGTTGGGATCAGGGTTGGGATCAGGGTTAGGATCAGTGCTGGGATCAGTGCTGGGATCAGGGTTGGGATCAGTGCTGGGATCAGTGCTGGAATCAGTGCTGGGATCAGTGCTGGGATGAGGGTTGGGATCAGTGCTGGGATGAGGGTTGGGATCAGTGCTGGGATCAGGGTTGGGATCAGTGCTGGGATCAGTGCTGGGATCAGGGTTGGGCTCAGGGTTGGGATCAGGGTTGGGCTCAGGGTTGGGATCAGTGCTGGGATGAGGGCAGGACTGACCCGCTGGGAATCCACATCTCCAGCAGACAAAAGGCACTGGAACATGTGGGGGGGTCGGGGCAGTTCCCGGCGTTCCCGGAGGATCGGCAGCTCCTGCAGGACCAGCACGGCCGCGGAGGAGCCGAGGGGCTCCCGGGGGTCCCCTGAGCCCTTCCCGGGCACTGCGGGAGCTGCGATCCCGCTGGAGCATCCCAGCACCCCCTGCCCCCCACGCTGCGGGGCCGGTTCGTCAGCGGCGGCTCCGGGCCCGTGAGTCAGCAGCAGCCGGAGCCGCCGGATAAAAATATCCCACGGCTGTGGGGGTGGGCAGGGACTCGGCTGCCGGCGGGAACGCGGCCGGGGCCACCGTGGGAACTGCGGGGACCCGCGCCGGGACCCACAGCCGGAGCCAGGGATCGGTGTGGGCAGCATCCCGGCTTCCCACGGCCTCCCTGCCACGGCATTCCTGCCCTGCATCCCCAACTCCTGCCCTGCATCCCCAGCTCCTGCCCTGCATCCCCAGCTCCACGTGGCCTCCCCACCGCCACGTTCCTGGGCAGCAGCCCATCTTCCTACGGCCTCCCCACGACATTCCCGGGAAGCGTCCCGGCTTCCACGTGTCCTCCCTGCCACAGCATTCCTGGGAAGCAGCTCCGGCTCCATCTGGCCTCCCTGCCTCGGCATTCCTGGGCAGGTGCAGCGGCCGAGCCTCCGGAATGTGCCGAGGCAGCGGAGCGAAGCCCTTGGGATGCGGGTCAGCAATTCCCGGCAGCGCGAGATGCTGAGCAGGGAGGGGGACGACTGCAGTGTCCCTGTGTCCCTGTACTCCCGTGTCCCTGTTTCTCCATGTTCCTGTATCCCTACACTCCTGTGTCCCTGTGTCCTCGTGTCCCCGTGTCCCTGTCCTCCTGTGTCCCTGTTTCTCCTCATTCCTGTATCCTCCTGTCCCTGTGTTTCCCTATCCCCAGGTCCCTGCATTCCCATGTCCCTGCACCCCTGTGTCCCTGCATTCCCACACCCCCATTTCCCCGTGTTCCCATGTCCCTGTGTCCCAGCATTCCACGTCCTTAGGTCCCTGTGTCCCCACATCCCCAGGTCCCACATCCCTGTGCCCCTGCATTCCCATGTCCTCGTGCCCCTGCATCCCCATGTCCCCACAGCTGACACCACTGGCCTGCAGCTGCTGCCACATCTGGGCCCACACCCAGATCTGGACCCATGCCTGCATCTGGGTCTACAGCCACAACTGCACCCGTGTCCACCACATCTGGCATCCATGGCAACACCTGGATCCAGGGCCACAGCTGTCACCGTGCCCACAGCTGGATCTCTGCAGCCACATCTGCATCCACAAACCACATCTGTATCCCCGCCCACAGCTGCACCCATATCAACATCTGCATCCTCGCCCACATCTGGATCCATGCCCAAAACTGCAGCTGGGTCCACATCTGCATCAACCGTGTCTGCAGCCACAGCCACATCTGGATCCATAAATCCCATCCGGATCCATAATTCCCATCTCTATCCATGCCCACATCTGCACCAGAGCCAACATCTGGATGGGAGCATCAGTCCCTGAATTTTGGCTCAGCGGGACTGTGACAGTAGGAGGGGGAAGGATTCGGTATCCAGCTCGGAATTGTGAATCACGGAAAAATTACCCAAAATGGGCCCTGAGCTCCGGAGCTCTAATCAGGGAAATCACAGGAGTTCCAGGGAATTTTAATATTCGGAGACGTTAACAGGAACAGCTTCAAACAGGGGGATCCATCCGGAACCCAGCCCCACATCCGACCCCACATGCATCCTGCACCTGCCCAGCGCACTCTCAGTATCACCTGGGATCTCCTGGATCTCTCAGTATCACCTGGGATCTGCTGGTGACACCTTGGATCTCTCAGAACCACCTGGGATGTCTCCATATCCCACAGGATACTCCTGGTATCCCCAGGATCTCTGGGTGCAGCTGACAGCTGCTGCCCCCGGATCCCCCCAGATCCCCCCGGATCCCCGCGCCCGGCTCCGGCCGTACCTCCCTCTGCAGCACGAGCTCCTTGGTGAAGAGCGTGGCCTCCTCGCTGAAGGGCTCCCCCTCCTGCGTCAGCCCTGGCACGTTCCGGGCACCCCGCGGGCACTCGATCCCTGCGGGAAAACTGGGCAGGGTCAGGGCTTGGGAACGGCACCCTGGGAATGGCACCCCGGGAACGGCATCCCAGAAAGGGCTCCCCAGGAACAGCACCCCAGGAATGGCTGGGAGGGAAGGGGACACTGGAAAAAAGGGAGATGTGAGGAGCTCCAGTAGGGTCCAGGAGTGGGACAGGCTGGGACAGGCTGGGATGGGGACACAGGCACAAACAGGGATGGGAACACAGGGACAAAAAGAGATGGGGATTCAGGGGCAAGCAGGGATAGGGACACGGGGACATGTCTGCAGGGATGGGTACACAAGGAGACAAACAGGGATGGGGACACAGGGACTAACAGCGATGGGGACACGGGGACACATCCAGGCCCCCACCCAGACCCTTCTGTCACAGCCGCTCCCCTGCCCCCTTCTCCCGCTGCCCCCGGGATCCCCCTGCTCCAGCTCAGAGCACAGGGAAGTCCTGCATTATTAATGATCATTTACATAATTTGCATAATGAATGAAGTGCTGGGAATACAGCTCCAAGCTGGAGCCATGAGTGAGGAGGTGACACATCCCCAGGGCCATGTCAGTGTCACCAACACCCAGGGACACAAGGACATGGATCCTGCCCGGAGCAGCTGGGAGCGCCCAGAGCCCATCCTCAGGGACAATGTCCCTGTGCCACCATGTCCTTCCCCATCCTCATCCTCATCCCCATGCCCATCCTTATCCCCATCCTCATCCCCATCCTCATCCCCATCCTCATCCCCATGCCCATCTTTATCCCCATCCCCATCCGTATCCCCATCCTCATCCTCATCCCTGGCCCTGTTGTATTCCCATCCCATCCCACCCCAGTCCCCATTCCCGGGCCATGCTGCCTGCAAGGAAAGCCATTTCCAGGGAATCCAGCAGGAGCTTCCCAGCCCTGTCCCTGCCCTTCATGGCACACACAAATCCTCTGTCCCCAGAAATGTGGGGACAGAAATGGGGACAGAAAGGGGGATATCTGGAAAAGGGGAATTCTGGGGAACACAGCAGAATGTGGGATGGGGAGCAGGAAATCCTGGGATCTTTTTTCATGATTTGGAACCATCAGGCGCCCCCAAGATCTGGGATCACCCCAGGATTCTCCTTCCAGCACTGGGTGGGCTCTGGCACGGTTCTGATCCCGACCCTGGCTCTGATCCCGACCCAGCACTGATCCCAAATTTCTCCAGCAAGGAGCATCCCCCAGTGCTGCACTGGGAATGGGAATGAGGGGCTGGAGCTGCCCTTCCTCCTCCATGGAAGGGGCCAGGGGGGTTCATGGGCCACAATGGAATTCTTTCCCTCAAAATAACAAGGGAAGAGCTGAGGAAGCAGCAGAATCCTTAAACTCTTCCAGCTCCCAGCTCCTCGGGGCTGGGATCCTGCTCCGGATCCTCTCTGGCCTCTGACGCTTCCCAAGCCCACCTGAGGGAAGGTTCTGGAAGAGGGAAAGTTCTGAAGGCTGGGCTGGGCGCGCTCATCCCCCCGGGAATGCTGGCGGGAGCGGGGAGGGGACGCTTGGCACCCGGAAAAGTTCTCCAGCTCTTTAAAAATAGCAGCTAATCCCGGATCCGCGGCTGTGCCGCGCTTCCCGGGAAGCCGTGACGGATTAATGAGGGATGCGGCTGGAAGTGCTGCAGCCACCGCGCTCCCCTGGGCTTCCCAGAGAATTCCAGCACAATCCTGCCTAGCCGGGGATGGAGGGGGCGGCTGTGGGGCTGCTCCCATCCCAGAATCAGCCCCGGAGGGATGGGGGCAAGAATTCCACAGCATCCCAGAGTACCCTGCGGCATCCTGAGCATCCCAAGGTATCCCTCAGTGTCCCATGGACATTCCAGA
This sequence comes from Catamblyrhynchus diadema, assembly GCA_035047745.1. NCBI lineage: Eukaryota > Metazoa > Chordata > Aves > Passeriformes > Thraupidae > Catamblyrhynchus > Catamblyrhynchus diadema. Next base: position 230,126 of record JAWWMN010000056.1, read on the forward strand.
GCATTCCTGGTGTCCCGCAGCAGCCCTGGGATATCCTGAAGCATCCCAAGGCATCCCAGGGCATTCCATAGCATCCCAGAGTATTCCACAGCATCCCAGAGTATCCCACAGCGTCCCTGCAGGATCCTGCACCAGGATTCCAGGAGGAATTCCTCCCCGACCCTCAGTGGGAACAGACAGAACAGATCTTTCAGGGACAATCCCTTGGAGCAAGGACCCTTCCAGCCTTGATTCCAGGGATGTGAGCACTTTGTGCCCTCGCTGTGCCAGAGCTGCAGCCGGCACCAGGATCTGGGATGGCTCCGGGCCGGGATCCGCTGTACCGGGGCTGAGCGCCAGGGATCAATCGATCTCCCACAGGATTTATGGATTTTGGGAGCAGGGGAGGTGAGCTGGAGGGAGGGGACACCCAGGAACTGTGGGAGTGGGACTGGAATGCTGAGGATCAACTCCAGATCCCGGCAGGAGCAGCACTGGGACAGCCCCACGCTGGGAAGGCTCACACGGAAAAACTCCGGATTCCCATCCCCGCCTCCCAATTCCGCAGCTGCCAGGGAAGGTTTTGGACACCTTGGAACCGCTTGGCCACTCCAACATCCCCAGAGGTGCCCCCTCATCCCTCGGGAATCCTCCCTATCCCAGCCCCCGCTCCGGGAAGGCGTCAGGCTCCGGAGTTTTGCCGGGAGAGAGGAATTCGGGATTAAACCGGCGCCTGTATTTGCACATATTTATAGTGTTCTGACGGATCTATTTTAGCTGGAAAGCCAGGATGAGCTCCCTCGGGAGCATCCCTGGAGTCACATTTTAAGGGACTTGGCATCTCTTTCTGGTGCTCATTTGCATTTGATATCCATAAAAAAGGCAGGCGTTGATAAAAGGCGGATATTTATCCTATTCCTGGCTTGGCAGAGGAGGGTTGGGAATGGCACCGGGGAAAAATCCAACAAAAAACAGGGAAAATAAAAGCCAGAAGGTCCCGCCAGGATCATGGAATTCTATCGGATGGGATGGTCTTGGGGATGCATCCCTTCTAGAACAGAACAGGGTGGAGCACGAATCCCAATGGAGCAGGAATTCCCATGGAGCAGGACCATGGAGCAGGAATCCCAATAGAGCAGGAATCCCAATGGAGCAGGAATTCCCACAGAGCAGGACTATGGAGCACGAATCCCAGTGGAGCAGGAATTTCCGTGGAGCAGGACCATGGAGCACGAATTCCCATGGAGCAGGAATTCCCCTGGAGCAGGGATCTCCAGAGAGGAGAACCATGGAGCAGGGATGCCCATGGAGCAGGGACTCCCATGGAATAGGGACTCCCCTGTGGAGCAGGGATCACAGCACCAGGAGACATCCCAGCACCACTGGGAGCAGGGATGGAGCCCCCACTTCCCAAAGGCCCATCCCGGTGCCAGTGTCCTCGGTGGACAGAGACAGGACACATTCCCAACTCTGGGAACAAAGGGATGGACAAAGAATCCCTGACTCCATCCTTGCTCCCCCCCAGGATAAACACTCCTACCTTTCCCAGTGTTTGATCCTAGGATTGAATCCTTTAAACGCTGATGGAATTCCTCCTCATCCTCATCCCCATCCTCATCCTGTTCCCATCTTCATCCCCACTCTCATTTTGATCCTCATCCTATCACCATTCCCATCCCCATTTCCATCCTCATCCCTATCCTGCTCCTCATTCCCAACCCATCCTATCCCCATCTGTATCCCCATCCCGGCGTTCCCTCCCTTCTCCCCAGTCTGTGCTTCCCCACCTGCTCCCAAGTTTTTTGGGTGGGATCACCCTTCCCTATCCCAACCTCCCCGACCCCTCCCAGCCTGGCCTGAGAGAGCTCCAGCGTTAATTGTGACCCTTCATCCCGGGATGCCCCAGCCCAGGGGATGTTCCGGTGCCGATGCCCAGAACCCAGAGGCGCCAATCCCCGGAACCCCGCAGGGCCGATACCAGAACCCTGTGGTGCTAATCCTGGGATCCCAAGGTGCCAATCCCCGGAATCTCATGGCGCTGATCTCAGAACCCCATGGTGCCAATCCTGGGATCCCAAGGTGCCAATCCCAGGAACCTCACGGCGCTGATCTCAGAACCCCACAGTGCTGATCCCAGAATCCCGCGGTGCCAATTCTGGGAACCCTGCAGTGACAATCCCGGAACCCTGCATTGCTGATCCCAGGAACCCCATGGTGCCAACCTCAGAACCCTGCAGTGCTGATCCCAGAACTCTGTGGTGCCGATCCTGGGATCCCAAGGTGCCAATCCCAGAAACCCCACAATGCTGATCTCAGAACCCCACAGTGTCGATCCCAGGATCCCATGGCACCAATTCCGGGACCCAGCAGTGCCAATCCCGTGGTCCCAATCCCGAAACCCCGCGGTGCCAATCCCGGGATCCAGCGGCGCTCCCGGCTCCATACCTGCGAGCAGGAAGGTGATCAGGCAGGTTTCCTTGGGCAGGAAGAGCTTGAGGCGGGAGCCGCTGAACACGTACTCCACCACGGCCTCGGAGCGGCCGGCACGCTGCAGGAACGGCAGGAACTGCTTCGCCTTCTGCGTGTCCTGCGGGAAAACGGGAATTCAGGGACCCCGGAACCCCCACCTGCAGGGGCTGCTCCTGTCCCCTGTGACAGCTGGGGTGTGACATTTGGGCATGGAGGGAGCTGAGCTTCCAGCTGGAAATGGGCTGTGCACCCCAAACACAGCCCAAATCCCAAATATATCCCAAAACACATCTCAAAATACATCCCAAAGCAAATCCCAAATACATCCCAAATACATCTCAAAACACATGTCAAAATACATCCAAAAATCCCAAATACATCCCAAACCACATCCCTAATACATCCCAAATATATCCCAAAATGCATCCCAAATCCATCCCAAAATCCCAAAAATACTCCAAAACACATCCCAAACACATCTTAAAACATGTCAAAATACATCCAAAAATCCCAAATACATCCCAAAACACATCCCTAATACATCTCAAAACAAATCCCAAATACATCCCAAAACGCACCCCAAATATATCCCAAAATGCACCCCAAATCCATCCCCAAAATCCCAAAAATCCCAAAAATATCCCAAAGTACATCCCAAATACATCTCAAAACACATCTCAAAATACATCCAAAAATCCCAAATCCATCCCAAAATCCCAAAAATATCCCAAAGCACATCCCAAATACATCTCAGAACACATCTCAAAATACATCCAAAAATCCCAAATAGATCCCAAAATAAATCCTAAATATATCCCAAAACACATCCCAAATACATCCCCAATTCAGCCAAAATGCATCCAAAATTCATCCCTAAACCCATCCCCAAATCCATCCCAAAGCCCATCCTGCCTCCCCCCACAGGGCAGCTGCCTGGATCAGCAGGACAGATCCGGCCCCATTTCTCCATTTCCCCCATCCCTAACGGAGCATCCCATCACTCCCCTTTCCCGGGATCTGACCCTCCCCATCCCAGCATTGAAGGGCTCCACAGAAATCCTCAAAAATATTAATTAATTAATTGAGGAAAACGTAATGAGCTCTGCTGGGAGGTGCGGGGATCCCCAAATTCCCTCAGCAGAGCCAGGCAATCCCGAATTCCCACCGGCATTTCTGGTTCCCAGGCCATGGGGCAACTCCCGGTTTATTTATCCGAGGAAAAAAGGGAAACCCCCCCCAGCAACCCCCAAAACAACAGCACGTGTGGGTTCTATCCCGTGTGATCCCCTCGGAATTCCCACCCATGCCGTGCCCCAGGGGATGGATCCTTACTCCGGAGATGTCGGCCACCCTGTGGATCGGCACCTCCTTCTTGCTGTGCAGCCCCTTCCCATTCTTGATGGCCCTGGAGAGGAGAGCGAGCGCCGGGAATCAGCTCCTGCCGCAGCAGGATGGGAGCTGGAGCCTCCCCTGTGCCCGCTGGGACACCCGGGCTGTCCCATCCGTGCAATGAGGGCTTCCCACGAGCCAGGATGGGGAACGCTGCACATGGAGGGCACTGAACACACATGGAAAACTGGAGCTGCTGCCAGATCCAGGCCCAACGCTGGACTCGGATCCAGATCCTTGTCTCGGCACAGGGATGCAGGGCTGGGATGTTCCCTCGGGATGAGGCCACCAAGCTCTCTGTCCCCACCTGGAGCCTGGAGCGTCCCCTCCTGCTTCAGGGCCCGGCCTGGAGGGTTGGGAAAGGCTGGAGTGTGCTGGGATTCTGGCAGAGCCAATGGTCTGGGATGTGATTCCAGATCCCAAGCTCTCTGAAGAGCTGGGAATGTTGAATGGATCCCCTGAACTGCTCCAGGCCCTGCACAACAACCTCATCCCAAATCCCAGAGCATCCCACTCCTGCTGCTCCTGACATTGTCCCAGAGCTGCCAGCTCCTCTGCCTGGTGCCAGCACCATCTTGGATTTGGGATGTGCCAAAGCTCCCAATGGCATGGATGAGCCGCCTCCACCGTCTGACCTGCTGCAGGATTGGGCGGGAACATCCAGCACCTCCACCTGGGGACATCCAGGCTGAACCCCAACCCTGGAGGGTGGCTCTGGCTCCAGGTGCCCCATCCCAGCCCCACATCTGGCTCCAGGTGCCACATCCCATCCCTTTATCCGGCTCCAGGTGCCACACCCCGACCCCGCATCTGGCTCCAGGTGCCACATCCCAGCCTTGCATCCAGCTCCAGGTGCCAGATCCCATCCCTGTATCCCGGTATGCCGGTGCCCCCTTGGCAGCTCCGAGCTGCTGACTCCCTGCCAGGCTCCCCAAAAGGCACATTCCAGGCGCTGGGAAGGAGCCTGCGAGCAATCTGCCGGCCGCCCACCGCCCGGGCACGGCTGGGTGGGAGCGGGAGCAGCTCTCTCCGGATCGATCCGCCTTTTCCCAGCAGCCAGCCCTGCCCGGCGAGGCGCCGCAGCCCCCTCCAAGCTGCTCTTCCCGGCTCTCGGCATCGTGCTGGGATCTGCTGCCAAGGAGGAGCTGAGATCCCACCATCCCCGCCGGGCTCAGCCGCCGCGGAGCCGCCTCCGGAGGGAGCGGGGCCGGCCAGGGAAGGGTGTCCATTGCCACTCCAGGGCCAGCGGGAGCGTGGGATGAGGGACAGGGACATGGGGACACCTGGGGGGCTCCGGAGTGGGGCCGGGCAGGGAAGGGTGTCCATCGCCATTCCAGCGGGAGCGTGGGATCAGGGACAGGGACATGGGGACACCTGGGAGGCTCCCGGGGCTGGGAACGGTGATCCCTGTGGACATGGGGGGCACCGGCATATGGGATCCTCTGCATGGGGAGCTGGGCTGTGCACACCTGGATCTGCTGTACCTGAGACACGGCTGGGGACAGACAGGGACATGGGCTGGAACAGGACAGAGAGGCACGGACAGCTGTGTGTGGGAATCACCTCAAACCACAGGGATAGGACAGGGGGACACAGGACAGGGGACACAGGATGTGACAGGGAGAGCACAGGGGACCCCCACAGCCCCCCAGCCCCGTGCTCACCGGGCCTCAGCTGCCAGCAGCTCATCGTAGTGCGCCGAGCGCTGGTCGTCGTCCTGCCGGTAGCGCAGCACCGTGGCCAGGCCCTTGCTGACCAGCGCCTCCGCGATGTTGCTGTGGGAACGGGGAGGGATCAGGCTGGGAATGGGGCAGGGAGACCCCAGTCCCATCCCATTCCAATTGCATCCCATCCCAATTGCATCCCACCCCATCTGATCCCATCCCATCCCAATACCATCTCATCCCATCCCATCCCATCCCATCCCATCCCAATTCCATCCCATCACATTCCATCCCACCCCATCCCAAGGGAAGGCCTTGGAGGGATACACCCCAGCTCTCTGGGCATAATGGGGGACCCAAACTGGGCTCACGCCACAGGGAGAAGCCTCCCAGGAGCACCCCGAACATCTCACCCCAAAACTCCCCTCCCCTCTCACCCCAAACCCAGCAGGCTCAGCATTCCCAGGCCACGGGAGCCTCCTCCTGGATTTCCCAATCCCATTACTTTTTTCCAGGAGCAAGGGGTGGGCACTGGTTTGGAAGGGGGGGCACCACCCCCGGATTCCCCCCCCAAACCTGAGGGGTGATGGCCTGCAGCCCACAGGAATCTCCTTGATTCCACCATCCCACTTTTTTTTTTGGGAAATAATTTGGACACCAGTTTGGGGGGGGCTTGGACAGGGAGACCCCCTAACCCCCTTTTCCACTGGAAGGAACTGGGAGTAGCCTCTCCCACTGAACTGGGATTTCTGGGATCAGCAAGGGGGGCCTGTGCCAGGCAGGGGTGAATCCATCACATTCCACTGCTCTAAGCAAATCCATGAATTCTCCTTTGCCAGCACTTCCCTAATTCTCCTCCGGTCACCGCCCCCCCTACTAATTCCCTCAGTATCCCCAAAAAAGAGGATCTATCCAGAGGATGGAGGGACTGATCCCTGCCTGAATCCCGGGTGTGCCCCTTCCTGAGTGGGGGGAAGGGCAAATCCAGCACCGGGAGCCGAAATTAGGTCTCAGAGCAGGGGGAGGAATTAAAAAATTCGGGATTGGCAAGCGAGGGAATTGCTGCAGCCGGAGCAGCTGCGGCAGCCTGGGAATGCTGAGCACTGGGAATGGGCACCCCGGGGATGGGCACCCCAGAAATGGGCACCCCGGGAATGGGCACCTCGGGAATGGGCACCCTGGGAATGCTGGGGAAGGAGCAGGGGCTGAGGGAGGCCAGGGAAGGGCCAGGGCGGCTCCCGGCGCTCCCTGACATTCCCCATCCCAGTCAAATCCTGCTCCTCATCCAGAACACATCTCACCCCATCCCGTTGCATCCTGGAAAAGGGTGTGGAACAGTGTCCCCTCCCTGGGCCACTGGAGAGCCCGGAAGCTCTGGAGCATTCCCAACGCTCCCAGCCATGAAATCTGGCTGCTTCCCAGTGCCAGAACATTTCACTGGGCTGGAAATCCCAGGAAAAGCCCAAATTCCTTCGGAGTTCAGAGGTTTTAAGGCTCAGAATTCCCACGGGGACTGATCCTGGTGCCCAGGGAAGGAGGGTGAGGGAGGCAGGGATGATGGCTCAGAGAAGGAATTCCAGCCCATGAATTCCAGCTCCTACTCCAGCCTGGCTCCATGGGAGGCACCCCCCATTCCCACCTCCCAGCAAAGCTCTGGAATGCAGCTGGAGCTGTGGCCGGCAGGGAAGGAGCATCCCCCAGTTAATCCCAGATCCCAAATTAAAGACTGGGAATACAATGGGAAAAATCTCCTTAGCCTGAAAAATGGCAGTTAGGGAACTTCAAGCCAAAAATGTCAAATTTTAAGCTCCTCCCACATTTCCTTTCCCAAAGGAAGTTTTGGAGGGGTTTCATCCCACGCGAGCTGGGGGCCCAGCATGGATTGGGATCGGGATCAGGATCAGGATCAGGATCAGGATCAGGATCAGGATCAGGGGTGCCAAACCCATCCCACCTCCAAACTCCCAATCATCCCAAACTGCAGCATCCAGCCCCACTGCCCCCAGGGAAGGGATTGCCCCACACTCCTGCCAGGAATTGCACCTGGAATTACAGCACAGGGTGCTACTGAAATATGGGGTTAGGGATTTCTAGGAACTTTTTTTTTCCTGGGGATGATGCAGGATGCTGTGGGATGCTATGGAATGGTGCAGGATTCTGTGGAGAGATGTGGGATGCTCTGGGATCCTATGGGATGCTCTGGGGTGCTGTGGAATGCACCAGCATTCCTAGGGCAGGGATCAGGCCCAAAACTTGGAGGAGAAGGAAGGGAGAAGTGGGATGGAGGGATCCTGGGATCCAGGGAGTGACACAAGCAGGGATAGACAGTGATGCAGGCAGGGATGCAGGCAGGGAAATGGGCAGGATGTGGGCAGGGATAGGGGCTGGTAGATGAGCAGGGATCCAGCAGGAATCCAGGCTGGGATATGAGCAGGGATCCAGCAGGAGAAGCTGTGTTTGTGCTCCAGCCCCCCCAGTCCCAGTGCCCAGAGCTGGGACTGGGGCTGCAGCTCCTGCCCTGGCTCCCGCCCCGGCGCCGCCGTGCCCGGAATCCCAAGCAGGCTCAGCCCAGCCCAGATGCCGGGTGGGCACTCCAGGAGGACAAGCCAGGCTTTATTCCCTGCTCCATCCCAGCCTGGCAAAGGCCTCGGGACACAGACCCTGCTCTGTTCCACCCCCGGCATCCCGGGATGCAGCACCAGGAATGGCACAGGCACAGTGGAACATCCCGGGAATGGCACAGGCACTGTGGAATATCCCAGGATGCAGCCCTGGGAATGGCACTGTGGAATATCCCAGGATGCAGCCCTGGGAATGGCACAGGCACTGTGGAACACCCCAGGATACAGCCCTGGGAATGGCACTGTGGAACATCCCAGGAATGGCACAGGCATTGTGGAACATCCCAGGAATGGCACAGGCACTGTGGAATATCCCAGGAATGGTGCAGACACTGTGGAACATCCCAGGAATGGCACAGGCACTGTGGAACATCCCGGGAATGCAGGGGCAGCTCTCCCAGCGCGGGGATTGGGGAGCAGGAGAAGGCAGCTCTCCCAGGTTTTGCAGGGAAGGGAAGGAAGGGAAGTGCAGCTCTCACAGCCCCTGGATCAGGGAGGGAAAGGCAGCGCTGCAGCGCTTTGGGCGCTTTCCAAAATAGCTGCTACCGGGAAAAAAACTGGGAAAGCAACCAAGGGCCTATGACAAATCCTCCCTACGCAGCTCCCGGAGCCGCTGCCAGCCAGAGGCTCAGCCTATGCACAGGGATGTGCCGGAGGCCTGGCCTATCCACAGGGATGTGCCGGAGGCCTGGCCTATCCACAGGGATGTGCT
>JAWWMN010000056.1:301234-313903 GCA_035047745.1 Catamblyrhynchus diadema
CCTTGTCCCCAGTCCCTCTGCAGCTCCAGGCCAGGCTGGATGGCCTTGGAGCACCCCAGGACAGCAGGAGGTGTCCCTGCCTGTGGGGGCTGGGATGGGATGGGATTTAAGGTCCCTTCCCATTCCAACCAGTCCCTGATTCCATCACTGTGCCTCCCCCAGCACCCCAAGCACACCAGGAGCTGCCAGGACGAGCCACCCCCGCACTGTCCCTGCTGTCCCCGCACCTGGTACAGCGACAGGTAGAACACGCGGAGCAGGGCGAACACCAGGCAGTCCCGCATGGAGTCGCAGAGCAGCGCCCCGAGCGCCGCCAGCATTCCCAGCAGGCAGAGCAGCTCCATGCCCTGCTCCGTGTCCAGCCCCAGGCGCGGCCCCAGCCACAGCAGCGTGGGGACATCGCGGAGCTGCTCCCAGAGCCCCTTCCCGCTCAGCCGCAGCACCCGCCGCGCCGGCAGCAGCCCCTCGCGGCCGTACAGCCCTGCAGACAGCGGGAAACACGGATTAAACACGGCACTCCCGGGGAAACCCAGCAGAAACTCGCCATTCCCGGGGAAAACCCCCAATAAACCCCACATTCCCAGGAGAAAACCCGGCTTAAACCCGGCATTCCCGGGAAAACCCGGCTTAAACCCGGTATTCCTGGGAAAACCCGGCTTAAACCTGCCATTCCCGGGAGAAACCCGGCTTAAACCTGCCATTCCCGGGAGAAACCCGGCATAAATCCCACATTCCCGGGAAAAAACCCTGCTATTCCCTCGAGAACCCTGGCATTCCCGGGAAAAAAAACAAAACAAAACAAAACAAAAACAAAACAAAGCAAAAACAAAAACAAAAAAAAAAAAAAAACAACCAAAAAAACACACATTCTCGGGAAAAAAACCCCGGCATTCCCGGGGGAAACAAACAGGCATTTCCGGGGAAAAAAAAAACCTGCACTCCAGGAAAAAACTCGGCATAAACCCGGCGTTCCCGGGAAAACATCCCCGGCAGCCCCACCCGGAATCCCCCCGAGGAGCCGGGGCCGCTGCCGGGACAAACCCGAGGCACCGGGAGCGCGACCCGGCCCGTCCCGGCCTCCATCCCCCGGGAAGGGCCCAGGTGCGAGCCGGGAGCTGCCAGAGCCACGTGGAAGGGACGGGCGGGAGGCGGCTGCTGGGGCTCAGGGGCAGCGGAGCCGCTCCGGGACCGCCGGTGCTCCCGGGAAGGGGAAAATGAGGGAGGGAAACGGGAGATGGAGGCGGCGGGAGAAGGGAAATGATAACGGGGATACGGGGCGATCGGCCCGGCAGCGGGACGGGGATGGACCGTCCCTGCCCCGGCTCCGTCCCCGCTCCGCCGGTCCCCTCCCGATCCCGATCCCGCTCGACTCCACCGGCCACGTCCCCAGCTCTCTCCCGGCTCTGCCCCGGTTCCCCCGGCCCCAATCCCCGCTTTACCTCGGTTCCCCCGGCCCCACTCCCATCTCGGTCCCGGTTCTCCCGGCTCCATCCCGGTTCTTTCGGCCCCATCCCGGTTCCCTCGGCCCCACTCCCGTCCCTGTCCCGGTTCTCCCGGCACCTCTCTCAGCCCTATCCCGGTTCCCCCGTCCCTATCCCGGTTCCCCCGGCCCCACTCCCATCCCTACCCCGGCTCCCCCGGCCCCAGTCCCGGCTCTGCTCTGGTTCCCCCAGCCCCACTCCCGGCTCCGTGCCCGTTCCCCGGCCCCGCCCGGCAGTGCCCGCCGCGGTACCGGGGATCTGTACGTAGAGGGAGCCGAAGGCGGCGATGTAGACGGCGGCCAGCCCGGCCAGGAACAGCGCCCGCGGCCGCGCCAGCTCCCCCATGGCGGCCATGGCGGCCCCGGCCCGGCGGCGCGCGGCGCTGACGTCAGCGGCGCCGTGACGCCATCGGCGCGCGGGGCGCGTCACGGAGCGCGGGAAGGACGAAAATGGCGGCGGCGAACGGGGGATGAGGAGGGGCCGGTGAGGGGCGGGCAGTGGGGCCGGGACCGGGGTTTGGATGGGGACCGGGGACACGGGCGGGATCGGGATCGAGATCGAGGTTTGGATGGGGACCGGGACCGGCGCCGGGATCGGGGTTTGGATGGGGACCCGTACCGGGACTGGGATCGGGGACCGGGACGGGGATCACGATCCGGATCGAGGTTTGGGTGGGGACCGGGATCAGGTGGGGATCGAGACTGGGATTGGGATCGGGATTGGAATCACGGTCGGGATTGAGGTCTGGATCGGGACCGGGACTGGATGGGATCGGAATGACGGTCAGGATTGAGGTTCGGATAGGGACCGGGATCAGGGTCGGGATCGAGGTTTGGATGGAGACCGGGATCAGGTCGGGATCATGGTGGAGATTGAGGTCGGGATGGGGACCAGGATTGGGATTGGGATCACGGTCAGGATCGAGGTTGAGAGTGCAGTTGGGGTAGGGATTGGGATGGGAATTGGGGTCGGGGTCTGCATGGGGATCAGGGTCGGGATCAAGGTCGGAATTGAAGTTGGGGTTGGGATCGGGACTGAGGTTGGGCTCAAGACCGGGGCAGAGTTAAGGATGGGAATTGGGGTCGGGGTCAGGTGAGGGGTCGGGATAGGGGATGGGATTGGGGTGAGAATCAGGGTGGGGACCAGGCTCCAGATTGGGGTTGAGTTTGAGGTCGGGATCAGGGTTGGGATTGAAGTTAGGGTCGGGATCAGATCAGGATTGGGGTCACGGTCAGAGTGAGAATCAGGGCCAGGACTGGGGTTGGGGTCAGGGTCAGGATTGGGGTTTGGATCACAATCAGGGTCAGGATCAGGACCAGGCTTGGCAGCGGGGTTGGGATCTGTATGTCGGGATTGGGATTGCTGTTGGGATTGGGGTGGAGATTTTCCAGCCCAAGCAATTCCCCGTCGCCTGAGCTGTGTCCCCGTTCCCACCCAGCCGAGCTGTGATTCCTGCAGAGCTTCCCCTGGCGCTGTCCCCTGCCCTGCAGCCCAGGACACTGATTCCCTGAGGGACCCTCCTCCACAGCTGGGAGCTCCCAGGGCGCTTTTGGGGTGTCTGCAGGGGGGATCCCACCATGGAAGAGGTGGATTCCCGCTTCCAGCACCTGCTGCAGCCCATCCGGGACCTCACCAAGAACTGGGAGGTGGACGTGGCTGCCCAGCTCGGGGAGTACCTGGAGGAGGTAACGGGCTCACCCCAGAGACCCTCGTGTCCCCTGCCCCTCCTTTTCTCTCTCCTTTTTCCTCCTTTTCTTCCTTTTATCCGTCCTTTTCTGCTTTTTCCTCTTTCTTTCCTTTTCTCTCTCCCTTTCCTCTTCCTTTTCTCTCCTTTTCTTCCTTTTATCCCTCTCTTTCTCCCTCCTTTTTCCCCTCTTTTTATCCTTCCTTTTTCCTCTTTTTCTTCCTTTTCTCCCTCCCTTTCCTCTTCCTTTGCTCTCCTTTTGTCCCTCTCTTCCCCCCTCCTTTTTTCCTTTCCCCCTCCTTTTCCCTCTCCTTTTTCCTCCTTTTCTTCCTTTTATCGCTCTCTTTCCCCCTCCTTTTCTCCCTACTTTTATCTCTCCTTTTCTCCCCTCCATGGCACCGTTTTCCCAGGTGAATCCTGGGGCCATCCTGCTGGGGTGGTGGCCTTGGGGACAATGACACCTTTGCCAGGCTCTCTGCCACCTCCCCTCATCCCTGTCCCTGTGGCACCCCAGACCCTGCCAGGCTCAGCCTTTCCTCCCTGCCTGTGAGGAGTAGATTTATAAAGAATTGCCAAAACCTCACAGAAAACTTACTGTTTTATACATCTGTATGCAAATAATAATAATAATAATAATAATAATGATGATGATGTGTGCTGACTTAAAGTCATAAAATATAAATGACATTGTTGGGAGAGAGATTGAACTAGAAGCAAGTTTCAAAATATGGCCTTGCAAAAGAATTTTAGAGAATTAAAATTTTAATTTAATTAAATTTTAATTAGAAATGTAATTTTAGAGAATTAAAACTGGGAAAGATGCATGGTAACAAGACCACATGGAGTGGAAATAGAAGTAGTTAGTGTTAGAATTGACAGCAATATTAGAATTACCATAATTAATTAAAAATGATCAGTGTTAGAATTAACAGCAATATTGTGTGGCAGAAGCTAATAGGATTTATAAGGAATTGTAACCAGAAAATAAGTTAGCTTTAGTAGAACACTGCTGAGTTTTACGTCTCTTGTATCTCACCCTTCATTGAGCTGAAGAATATATAACAGAATAAAACCATTTAGCAGAATAAAACCTTTTCAAACACCTCTGTAAAAACTAAACCCAAACCTTGCCCCTCCCAGCTGGACCAGATCTGCATTTCCTTCGACAACGGCAAAACCACCATGAACTTCATGCAGGCAGCGCTGCTGATCCAGGGCTCTGCCTGCATCTACAGCAGGAAGGTGAGCTCACAGCTGCTCCCATCCCATCCCATCCCATCCCATCCCATCCCATCCCATCCCAAGTCCCTGGGGTTACCCCAGAATTCCCCCCTGGCTTCACATCATTAATTTCAGCTCATCCTTCCCAAATTTGATCCCTTTGTAGGTGCTGGCAGCCCCAGGGAACAGCAGGAATTTTGCTGTTCTCCAGGGTGGATATGAAATCCTATTTTGTCCCAAAATCGTGGGATGTTGGAGCTTTTTGACCACAAAGCCCTGGAATGGTTTGGGTGGGAGGGGACCTCAAAGCCCATCCAGTGCCACCGTGGGCAGGGACACCTTCCACTGTCCCAGGCTGCTCCAAATTCCAGGGATTTCCCCCAGTCTGGCTGTGGAATGGCTGAAAAAAGGGAAAAGAGCACCAAGACCATGGAACTGACCTCTGTAATGGGAGGGGGGGAGTCCCTTGGGTGGAGGGGCTTTCCCAGGAGCTGCTCCCCCTTTTCCAGCTCCAGGTGCTGTTTTCCAGGTGGAACACTTGTACATGCTGGTCTGCCAGACACTGGACTGCATCTCCAAGAAAAAGTGAGTGGGATTTTCCCTTCCCAGAGGGGAATTTTCCCTTCCCAGGGGGGAATTTGTCCTGCAGAATCCCTGCCCTGATCCTGGGCCATCCCCATCCCATCCCTGCCCTAGGAGGTGCATCCCAGCCTTAGGAATGCCATCACAAGGATAACACACAAAACCTGGGCTGGTTTTCCTTCTGGTTCATGGGGATTCAGGAGTCCAACGGAGTCTGAGGGAGCCTTTTCCAAACGGGAAATCCCTTCGGAAGGTGCTGCCAGCTCCTCTGGACTTTGACACTGACACGAACGAGAGGGAAAACCCCATTGTTTTTTGGGATTTTTCCATCTGGAGGGGCCACATCAGGGCTGGAGGGACCCTTTGCCACCATTCCATGGATCCTGAGCCTGTTTTTCCCTAGGAGGGAGAAGCTGCCCAGTTCCCTGGGCCCCGATGGCCGCGATGCCGACGCCACCTTCACGGAGAAGGAGGAGGAGGTGAGGCGGGCTCCGTGCTCCCTGTCCTGCTCCAGGGGGTCCCTCGGTGTCCCTGCCAGCTGGGGTGACACTGGGGGGGCTTTCCTGCAGTTCCTGTCCCTGGATGACATCCCAGAAACCAGCCAGGCCAGTGTGGACATGAGGAGGGATCAGCAGCCTGCCGTAAGAGAAACCAGTTGCATTCTATGTCTCCTTTTATTTCTCCTTTCCCTCCTTTTCCTCATCTGCTTATCCCTCCTTCCTCCTTTTCTCCTTTTTTTTCCTATATTCCCTCTTTTTATCCTTCCCTTTTTCCCTCTCTTCATCCCTCTTTTTCTCCCTTTTATCCCTGTTTTTATTCCTCCCTTTCCTCTATCCTTTTTCCTTCTTTTCTTCCTTTTATCCATCTCTTCCCCCTCTTTTTCTCCCTTCCTTTCCCCCTCCTTTTCTCTCTCCTTTTTCCTTCTTTTCTTCCTTTTATCCCTCCCTTTCTCCCTCCTTTCCTCCCCTCCATAGCACCATTTCCCCAACATGCAGCCGGGGTGGTGGCCTTGGGGACAATGACACCTTTCTCAGGCTCTCTGCCACCTCCCCTCATCCCTTCCCAGGCCGTGAACATCGTTCCTCTGACCCCGATGTCCCTGGTGCCCCCGGAAGACGGGGAGAAGAAGGAAAACCCCCTCCTGAGGTGCCACTCCTGGGATTGTCCTGTGTGCCCTCCCCTGGTGGGATTGTCCTGGGTCCCCTCCCCTGCTCCAGTTCCTGGGTGGGATTGTACTGTGTCCCCTCCCCTGCTCCAGTCCCTGGTGGCATTGTCCCATGTCTCCTCCCCTGGGTGGGATTTTCCCATATCCACTCCCCTGCTCCAGCCAGGATCCCTGGTGGGATAGTCCCGTGTCCCCTTCCCTGCTCCAGTCCCTGGTGGCATTGTCCCTTGTCCCCTCCCTTGGGTGGCATTGTCCCGTGTCCCCTCCCCTACTCCAGCTGGGGTCCCTCAGCACAAACACACAATTCCTGCTGGGATCTGTGGAGGAGCAGGAAGATCCCGGTTTGTGTGTGGCCATCCAGGCCAGTCCCGTGCTGCTGGGCTGGCCCAGGGGACGCTGGGGACGTTGGGGACAGTGTCCTGCCGTGTCCCCGCAGCCGGCGCGGCGAGGTGCTGGCCAGCCGCAGGGATTTCCGCATGAACACCTCCACCCCCCACGCCTCCGGCGCCTTCCTGCTGGAGCTGGCCGGGCTCTCCCCCACCCACCGGCAGCAGGAGCAGCACCCGGGGACAGCCACAGGTACCGGGGGCTCTGGGGTGGCCCTGTCACTGTCCCTGCCAGGACTCACTGTCACTGTCCCCAGCAGCGGCTCCAGGATCCAGCCCCGCAGAGCGTCGGAGCGCTGGCACAGCCCTGGTGCGGGCACTGAGCTTCTGCGAGGAGGCAGGTGAGGGGTGGCACCTGCCAGGGTGTCCTGGGCTCCCTCTGTCCATCCAGGAGGCTGCAGAGGAGGGTGAGGGCTGAATTCATCCCTGACAGGAGGGGACGGTCAGGACTGGGCTCTGCTCTCAGGGAACACGGACAGGAGCAGAGGGAACAGCCTCAGGCTGGATTTTGGGGAATTTCCTCCTGGAAAGCGCTGTGCAGCCCTGGCACAGGGGTGGGGTCCCCATCCCTGGAGGGGTTTAACATCCCTGTGGATGTGGCACTTGGGGATATGGGCAGTGGTGACCCTGGCAGTGCTGGGAACGGTTGGATTTGGGTCTGAGGGATTTTCCAACCCTACCAACTGCAGCATTCCCTGCTCCTGCCCTCTGCTGCCCCTGCCCTGGCAGGGGGAGCTCCTGGGGAAATTCCTTGGCAGACAGGGTGGGAATGGGGGGTCCTGGAAGCTTCTCCAGCCTCTGCCCATTCCCACCCCTCCAGATGATGCAGGACCTGACGATGACGACGTTCCCGGGGCCCCCCCGGGGGATGACATGGAAGTGACCCCGGTCCCTAACGAACACATCGTGGCTCAGAGGGTCTGTGTGGGGCAGGGGCTTGGGGGGCTGCCTGTGCTCCTTCCCTGGATCCCCTGACTCCTTCCCTGGATCCCTGGAGCCCCACAGCCCCTCACTCCTTCCCCAGAGCTCACCACTCCTTCCCCAGAGCCCCAGAGCCTTGTGTTCTTTCCCTGGATCCCCTTGTTCCTTTCCTGGAGCCCCTCACTCCTTCCCCAGGCCCCTGGGTCCCCCCCAGCCCATCCCTGTCTCCCAGTCCCTCACTGTCCCTCTCCGTGTCCCCCAGAGCACACCCCGGACCCGGGGGTACATCCTGCGGGAGAGACCCCCCAGCCAGGACCCCAAAGCTCTCAGCAAGGTAAGGGGGGGCCTGGAGCCAGGGAAATCCCAAATCCGGGCAGAATGGGACCCCTGGGATGCCCCAGAGCCCCTGCCCATCCTCACCCCTGTGCCAGGAGGAGCCCAATCCGTGGCAGAGCCTCGACCCCTTCGGAGACTCCGAGGAGAAGCCCTTCAGGAAAGGTATTTTTGGGGAAACTGGGCAGCTGCTGGGGAGCAGGGACAGCACAGCCTGGGTGGGTCATCCCTGGCCATGTGTCCCTCAGTGTCCCCAGTCCCACAGCAGGTCATTCCCAGCCCCATATCCCTCAGTATTCCCAGCTCCATGGTGGGTCCTTCCCAGTCCCATGGGAGGGTCATTCCTGGCTACGTGTCCCTCAGTGTCCCCAGTCCCACAGTGCTCCCACAGGGGGACATTCCCAGCTCATGGAAGGTCATTCCCGGTCCCACAGGAGGGTCATTCCCAGCCCCACGTCCCCATCCCCATGGCAGGTCCTTCCCAGCCCCCCAGTGGATCACTCCCAGCCACACTGGACATCCTCAAGTGTCCCTGTCCCCACGCTGGGTCATTCCAGCCCCAGGACATCCAGAGGGGCCCCTTCCCAGCCCCTGGCGGTGGCCGCACACCCAGTGTCACCCGTGTCACCTGCAGGGAGGCCCTTCCTGGTGCCACATGGCCTGGATGATGTGGTTGGAGGCAAGAGGAAGAGGAGGGGCCCGAGGAAGCTCCAGGATTTCACCAGATGGTTCTCTGCAGCCTGTGAGTGATTCCTGTGGGATTAAGATCCAAAAGGATTTAAAAATCTTTAACAGGAGGATTTAACAGCCCTGTGCATGTGGCACTTGGGGACATGGGCAGGGGTGGCTTTGGCAGCGCTGGGGGAGACTTGATGGGCTCAGAGGGCTTTTCAACTTTCATAAATCCATGGAATTTCCATCCAATGATTATTCCTGATCTGCTCCCCACAGACAACAATGTCACAGAGGGCCGGAAAACCAGAAGGAAGGGCCCCACCTTTGTAGGTGAGGACATGGGCAGGGACACATTCCCTGTCCTGGGGGACACCAGGGACTGGATCCTGCAGTGGGGAGGGCATGGAGGGGAAGGACACCCCAAAACTGAGGGGGGACACCAGGGACTGGATCCTGCGGTGGGGAGGGCATGGAGGGGAAGGACACCCCAAAACTGGGGGGGGACACCAGGGACTGGATCCTGCGGTGGGGAGGGCATGGAGGGGAAGGACACCCCAAAACTGGGGGCAATGGACACCAGCTCCTGCAAAGGGGAAGGGCCTGGGATGCCTGGGGGGGTTCTGCTTTGGGGGGGTGCAGAGGGGCCATCCCAAATCCCTGTTCCCAATCCCTGCAGACCTGGAGGTGCTGTACTGGCGGCAGTTCAAGGAGCGGCTGGCGGCGCACAGGAAGCTCCAGAGACGGGGGGTGAGTGGGGTGCGGGCTAAACTGGGGAGCCAGGGGGCTCCAGCACCCCCTTGCCATGCTCTGGGGGTGCTCAGGGGGGGCTCAGGGCTGTTCCTCACCCCAGGAGCTGCTGAGGGAGCTGGAGCCGGAGCTGGAGCAGGAGCGCGGCGTCGTCAGTGAGGAAGGGGCAGGTGCTGGAACCCAAAACCCCAAATCCTCCAGCCTGGGGAGCCTTTCTGTCCTTCCTGGGGGTCTGGGGGCGTCCCAGAAGGTTGTGGGGGTCTTAAAGGGCACTGAGAGGGTCTCAGAGGACGCTGAGTAGTGTCCCCATCCTGGCAGATGGGGATGATGATAATTTTGTGGAGCACGAGGACATAGAGCCTGAGGCGCCAGAGGAACTGGAGGAAGGAAACTTGGGTGAGCTGCTGACCCTTCCCTCCCCAATTCCCCAGCCTGTCTGTCCTTGAGAGTCCCCTGTCCCTCCCATGGGGTGCTGTCCCCCACTCTGGTGACCCCCTTTTCCCACAGACCCCCCTGAACCTGGCTACGAGGAGCTGGTGCGCAGGAACGTGGTAGGTGCTGGTGTGGGGACCTGGGGGTGACTCCAGAGGGTCTAGGTGTCCCCAGGAGGCTTGGGGGTGTCCCCAGGAGCACGGGGGTGTCCCCATTGCTGTCCCTGTCCCCAGGAGCTGTTCATGGCCAGCTCCCAGAAGTTTGCTCAGGAGACGGAGCTGTCGCAGCGCATCCGGCAGTGGGAGGAGCGTGTGGAGCCGCTGCTGCAGGAGCAGGCACGGACCAGGGCTGGGCTGGGACCTGGGGGGCACTGCCTGGGCTGGGCAGGGGGCTGGCACTGCCCTGCTCACCCTGAGCCCCTCTGCTCGCACCTGAACGCTCAGTACCTGCCCCCCGAGCCCTCTGCCCTTCCCTGCCCACACCTGAGCACCCCGTACCCACCCCTGAGCACCCCGTACCCACCCCAGAGCCCCCTGCCCGCTCCTGAGCAGCCCGTACCCACCCCAGAGCCCCCTGCCCACACTTGAGCACCCCCTGCCCCTCTCTCTCCACCCCTGATCCTCCCTGTCCCCTCATACCTGCAGGAGTCCTGTGCCCCATTCCATGTCCATGGATAGGGGCTGGCACTGGCTGGTGACACTCCCTGTCCCCTCACTGTCTCCCAGGAGAGCCGTGTCCCATTTGATGTCCGAGCCTATGGGCTGACACTGACCAGTGACACTCCCTGTCCCCTCGCTGTCCCCCAGGAAACCCGTGTCCCATTCCATGTCCATGGATAAGGGCTGGCAGTGACCAGTGGCACTCCTTGTCACCTCGCTGTCCCCCAGGAGACCTGTGTCCCATTCCATGTCCATGAATAGGGGCTGGCACTGGCCGGTGGCACTTCCTTACCTTGATTGTCCCCCAGGAGAGCCGTGTCCCATTTGATGTCCAAGCCTATGGGCTGACACTGACCGGTGACACTCCTTGACACTCCCTGTCCCCTTGCTGTCCCCCAGGAGAGCCGTGTCCCCTTCAATGTCCGAGCCTATGGGCCGGCACTGACAGGTGGCACTCCCTGACCCTCACTGTCCCCTTGCTGTCCCCCAGGAGAGCCGTGTCCCCTTCGATGTCCGAGCCTACGGGCTGGCACTGACCGAGCGCTGCGCGGAGCTGGGCCGGTGGCACTCTCTGGCCAGCCTGGTGGCCGGGCAGCCCCCGTTCGAGGTGTGCCGCTACCTGCTGGCCTCGCTGCAGCTGGTAAGGCTCTGGGGGCTCCCCGGGGGGTCGCTGGGCGTGCCAGGACCCCCCTGCCACCCCGTGTCCCCTCCCCAGGCCAACGACGCGGAGGTGGAGCTGGCGCAGGAGCCGGGGCTGGAGGCGGCGCTGGACACGGCGCGGCTGCGGCTGCTCTCGGCCCGCCCGGCGCACGAGAGGTTCCAGCACTTCCAGCTGCCCTCCCAGAGAGACCCCGGCCCCCAATAAACCCCCCCACTTTGCTAAGGAGAGGCCTCTTCCCCAGGGACGGGGTGTAACGGGATTTGGGTGCACAGGAATTGTGGGGAGGGGCCTGGGGGGCTACAGGGGTGGGGGGGTCACTTTAGTCACCTGCACAGGGACTCCCAGCCATGGGGAGGGGCCTGGGGGGCTACAGAGGCTGGGAGGTCCCTCTGCCCACCTACCTTTTGTCTCCCTTTGGGGACGGGTCACTTCACTCACCTCTGCAGAGCCCCCTGCCCCATGGGACACTCCTGGGGGGCTGCAGGGGTCCCTCCCCACCCTGGGACACTGCTGGGGGGCAGTGGGGTCTGGTGGGGGTCCCTCCACCCACCCACATTCTCCCCCTCTCCCTCCACCTGCCCACTCAAAACTTCCCTCCCCCCAGACCGTTCCTGGGGCCACTGGGGGCTGTCAGCTGTCCCCTCTCCACCATGTGACAGCCCTCAGGATGTGGGCTCTGTCTGTCCTACAGGACACACCTGGGGGGCATTGGGGGCTGTCAGCTGTCCCTACCCCACCATTTGACAGCCCTCAGAGGGTGCGGGCTCTGTCCTTCCCATGGGACACACCTGGGGGGCACTGGAGGTGTCAGATGTCCCCCTCTATGTGACACCGCTGCAGGCTGTGGGCTCTGTCCCTCCCACAGGACACACCAGAGGCTGTCAGCTATCCTCTCTCTGCCTTGTCACACCCCTGAAGAGTGTGGGCTCTTGTCAGGGCTGTCCCCCTGATGCGACACACCTGGGGGACACTGGGGGCTGTCAGCTGTCCTCCATGTGCCACCCCTGCAGGCTCTCAGGGCTCTGTCCTACAGGACACACCTGCGGGACACTGGAGGCTGCCAGCTGTCCCCCCCCCACCCCATGTACCGCCCCCACACCCCAAATCACGACAGACCCCACTCTTCGGGAGGGTCACGGCCGTTTATTGCCCTCCCGCGGGGGGCAGCGGCTCGTAGGCGTCCATGTGTCCCCTGACGCTGCGCGCCACCTCCTCGGCCGTGCGGGAGCGGCCGTAGCAGTCCCGGAAAACGCCGTCGGGATCCACGAGGAACGTGAGCACCGAGTGATCCACCACATAGTCCCCGTCGTCGTCGCGGGGCCCGGCGCTCACGTAGACGCGGAAGGCGCTGGCGGCGGCCCGCACCTGCTCGGGGGTGCCGGTGAGGCCCTGCAGGCGCGGGTGGAAGTCCCGCAGGTACCGCGCCAGCGCCGCCGCGTCGTCGCGCTCGGGGTCCACGGTGACGAAGAGCGGCTGCAGCGGCGGCAGCGCCGGGTCGCGCTCCAGCAGCTCCACGGCGCGGCTCAGCTTCTCCAGCTCCTCGGGACACACGTCCGGGCAGTGCGTGAAGCCGAAGTAGAGCAGCACCCAGCGGCCCAGGAAATCCGCCTTGCTCCGCGCCGCGCCCGACGTGTCCTGCAGCTGGAAGTCGCCCTGGCCCAGCGCCAGCCGGCGGAGCTGCTGGAGGCGGCGGGAGCGCTGCTGCCGCTCCTTCTGCTGCCG
>JAWWMN010000056.1:360312-372584 GCA_035047745.1 Catamblyrhynchus diadema
CCAGGTTTGGGGGACTGTGGGTCTGGCTGTGCCAGGTTTGGGGGTGCTGTGGGTCTGGCTGTGCCAGGTTTGGGGGTAGCAGCCCCCTCTTTCCGGGTCTCACGGGGTCTGGGGGTGCCGCTCTGTGCCCCCTGCCCTGGCTGAGCCCCTGCCCATGCCTGCCCCCAGCCGAGCGTTTCAGGAATATTACCAGGAGCACCTGGAGTACGCCTGCCCCACAGAGGACATCTACCTGGAGTAGGGTCCCTGCCGCCCCCGGGACTCGGGGCCACCCAGCCAGGGACTCTGGGTCACCCCAGGGACTCGGTGTCACCCTTAGGGACTCTGTGGGACCCCAGGGACTCGGTGTCACCCCCAGGGACTCTGTGTGACCCTTAGGGACTCGGGGCCACCCTTAGGGACTCTGTGTCACCCTTGGGGACTCAGTGTCACCCCAGGGACTCGGTGTGACCCCAGGGACTCGGTGTGACCCGAGGGACTCTCTGTGTGACCCCCAGAGTCTCTGCCCCCCCCGAGCCTCCCCCCGCACGCGCCCCCCGCCTCTCGGGGGTCCGGGGGTCCCCTCGGGGGGTGACACAGCCCAGCGGGGGGGTGGCACGGCCCGAGCAGCCCCCCCTGCATGAGCACGGCCAGCCCGGGGGCAGCGGGGCCGCGGCTTTGGGGGCGCGGGGGGGTCCGGGGGGGTCCGGGGGGGTCCGGGGGAGGGGGAGGGGGCATCTCCGCGCACCCCCAAATCCGCGCTGCCCCCCCAAAGGAACGGGGATGCCCCAGAGCCGCCCCCTCACCCCGGGTGTGCTGCCCCTCGTGTCGGTGTCCCCGGCTGTCCCCACCCCGCCACCGAGCTCGGGCCCCGGGGGGGTCCCGGGGCCGCCCCCTCCTCACTGCTGTGCCTGGTGGTCCCTCGCTTCGGCCCTGTCGCCCAGCGCTATCGTGACTATATCGCCACCCGCTCGATGTCCCGGTATTTATCTGTACTCAGCAGCCAGAGGAGCCCCCGAGCCACTGTGCCACCCCGGCTGTCCCCGCGCCGTTGTCACCCACTTGGTCTTTCAATAAAATATATGCTTGGTGTGAGCTGGGGACACTCCTGGGGACAGGAGGGGACAGGGCTGGGAACAGGGCTGGGGACAGTGTTGGACACTGGTGGGGTCAGTGTTGGGGACGCTGCTGGGGACACTGCTGGCACAATGCTGGGGACAGGGGTGGGACACTGCTGGGACAGTGCTGGAGACAGTGCTGGGGACACTGCTGGGGACACTGCTGCGACAGTGCTGGAGACAGTGTTGGGGACACTGCTGGCACAATGCTGGGGACAGTGTTGGGGACATTGCTGTGACAGTGTTGGGGACAGTGTTGGGGACATTGTTGTGACAGTGTTGGGGACAGTGTTGGGGACATTGCTGTGACAGTGTTGGGGACAGTGTTGGGGACATTGCTGGGACAGTGTTGGGGACAGTGTTGGGGACATTGCTGGGACAACACTGGGGCACTGCTGGGGACAGTGCTGGGGCTGGGGACACTGCTGGGACAGTGCTGGGACACTGCTCAGGACAGTGTTGGGGACATTGCTGTGACAGTTGTTGGGAACACTGTTGGGGTCAGTGTTGGGGACAGTTCTGGGGGTGGGGACAGTGCTGTGGCAGTGCTGGGGACACTGCTGGGGACATCCAGGCCAGGGTGGACACTCAGGTGAGTTGGGGACACCCAGATGAGTTGGGGACACCCAGACAAGTGGGGACTCCCAGCCCCTTCATCCCTTGGCCGTGCCCCCCGAGTGTCCCCCCCCTGCCCAGGCTGTGAGTGCCACCCCCTGCCCTGGCCCTGGGGACACCAGCGGGTGGCCGGGACCTGCTGGGGGTGTGACACTGGGGACAGTGGCTTTGTGCCATTGGTGTGGCACCTGTGGGAGCCAGGGCACCCCAAATCTCACCCAGGAACACCCCAAAACTTATCCAGGAATGCCCCAAATCTCATCCAGGAACTCCCCAAATCTCGCTCAGGGACACCCCAAAATCCATCCCACCCATCCCACCCAAAATTCATTCACCCCAAAATTTGAGGGGCACCTCAAATTTCAGCTGGGAATATCCCAAAATCAAACTGGGGCACCTCAAAATTCAGCTGGGACATCCTAAAATTCAACCAAGAACACCCCAAAACTCAGCCAGGAACACCCCAAATCTCACTCAGGGATACCCCAAAATTCACCCAGGGCACCTCAAATTTCATCTGGGAACACCCCAAAATTCAGCTGGGAAAACACCAAAACTCATCCAGGAACACCCCAAAATTCATCTGGTGCATCTCAAATTTCACCTGGGAATACCCCAAAATTCAACCGGGGGCACCCCAAAATTCACCCACGGGGCTCTGTCCCTCAGGGGCTCCTGTTGTCCCCCCGTTGTGTAGGGCCGGGACCACCGCGGGATCCGAGCGACCACAGGACCAAGCGGAGCTTTCTTATAAATTTATTACATAATAATAATAATAATTAATAATAATAATATAATATAAGAAACATAGATCTCTGTGGGGGATGTGTATCACAACGTCAAGGGCGGGAGGCGAATGGCCGCACCTCCGTGACTCCGGAGAAGGAGAAAGCTCCTCCGAAAATCCATACAAAATTAAGGGTGAAGTCAAACTGACCCTGGGAAATTAAAAACGGAACGAAAACCCACAGGTGAGTCCGGCTGGGGGACGGAACCGAGAGTGTGGCGGGGCCGGGCTGTGCACATGCAGCGGGCGTGAGGGCGTGGCACATGCATGGGCAGTGAGGGCCTGGCCGGACAGCGGCCGGCCGGCCGGACAGCGGCCCCGCCACGGATGGGGCTGGCGGGGCCGGGGTCCCCCCGGGAGCTGAGTGACCCCGGGGGGTTCTGCTCTTTGTCACAGTCGGGGGAACGGACGGGCAGATGGAGGGGGGCGATGGCGCCGGGCTGGACAACGGAAAAATATCGACAGCTTGGGGGGAAAAAACCCCTTTGGAAGCAGGGGGAAAAGAAAAGGAAAAGTGTCTCCCTTTGTACAGCGGAAAAACCCGAGTGGTGGAGAAGCCATGAGAGGAATCACAGTAACCGCCGCGGCGCGGCCGGGGGCGGCACGGCCCAGGGGTTGGCGCGGCCGAGCCGTGGTCAAGGGGTCGGCGTGGCCAAGAGGCCAAGCGGTGGTCAAAGGGTCAGCACGGCCGAGGGATTGGCGCGGCCGAGGGGTTGGCGTGGCCAAAGGGCCGGCACAGCCGAGGAGTTGCCACGGCCGAGGGGTGGTCAAGGGCTTGGCACGGCCAATAGATTGGCATGGCCGAGGGCTTGGCATGGCCAAAGGTTGGCATGGCCGAGGGGTTGGCGTGGCCAAGTGGTCAACACGGCCAATGGGTTGGCATGGCCGAGGGGTTGGCGTGGTCAAGGGGTCATCATGGCCAATGGGCTGGCGTGGCCAAGGGACGGTCAAGGGCTTGGCATAGCTGATGGGTTGGCATGGCCAAGTGGTCAACACGGCCAATAGATTGGCATGGCCGAGGGGTTGGCGTGGCCAATGGGCTAGCACGGGCGAGGGGTGGTCAAGGGCTTGGCACGGCCAATGGGTTGGCATGGCCAAGGGGTTGGTGTGGCCGAGGGGTTGGCATGGTCAAGGGGTCATCATGGCCAATGGGCTGGCATGGCCAATGGGCTGGCATGACCAAGGGCTGGCATGGCCAAGGGCTGGCATGGCCAAGTGGTCAACACGGCCAATGGATTGGCATGGCCGAGGGGTTGGTGTGGCCAAGGGGTGGTCAAAGGGTTGGCACAGCCGATGGGTTGGCATAGTCAAAGGGTCAACACGGCCAATGGGTTCGCATGGCCAAAGGGCCAAGGGTGGTCAAGGGGTCGGCACGGCCGAGGGGCTGGCATGGCCGAAGGATTGGCACGGCCAAAGGCTGAAGGGTGGTCAAGGACTTGGCACAGCCAATGGATTGGCGTGGCCAAGGGGTCAGCATGGCCGGGGACTCAGCATGGCTGATGGGTTGGCGTGGCCAAAAGGCCAAGGGGTGGTCAAAGAGTCAGCATGGCGGATGGGTTGGCGTGGCCGAGGGCTTGGCAAGGCCAAGGCTGCTTAAAGGGTCAGCAGAGCTTAGGGGCCAGTGCGGCTGTGGGGTCAGTGTGGCTGTGGGGTCAGTGTGGCTGTGGGGTCAGTGTGGCTGTGGGGTCAGTGGGTCTGAGGGCTGACCAAGGGCTTGGCACGGCCAATGGCTTGGCATGGCCAAGGGGTCAGTGTGGTCAAGGGGCCAGCCTGGCCAATGTGCTGGCGTGGTCACGGCATGGCCCAGGGGTTGGCATGGCCAAAGGGTTGGCGTGGCCGAGGGGTCAATGTGGCCGAGGGGTCGGCACAGCCGATGGGTTGGCGTGGTCAGGGGTGACCCCGGGATTGGCGTGGCCGAGGGGTCAGTGTGGCCAAAGGTTTGGCATGGCCGATGTGTTGTTGTGACCGAGGGGTCAGTGTGACCCGGGGGTTGGCAGAGCTGGGAGTGGCCCAGGGGTCAGCGCGGCCGAAGGGTTGGCGTGGCCGAGGGGTCAGTGTGACCCAGGGGTCAGCGCGGCCGAGGGGCCAGGCCGGGGTCAGGGGCCAGCTGGGCTCCCGCTCTGCCTTCTCCCGGATGGCTTTTCCAAAGGCAAGGTGGCCCCGGCTCCGGAGGGGTCCGGAGCGGGCGGGCGGCGTGGCCGGAGTGGGGACAGGAGCTGGGGACACCGGGAATCACTCCTGGGAAGGGGACGGCAGCGCTTTGGGAACGGCCATGGCACCGGCCCGTGGCCGAGGGGCACCGTGGGGTCCTGGTGGTGGCACCGTGACACCGGGTGGGTGACCCTGGCTGGGGGTGCAGAGGGGCACCGGGGGGACACGGAGGGGACACCGGGGATCTGTGCTGGCAGCTGGAGGGGCCGCCCCGGGCAAAACCAGTTCGCCCAGGGACCCTGATGGCCTTTTGGAAGTCCCTTGTCCAGCTCTGCCACATCCCCGTGGCAGCACAGGGGACAGGGGTGGGCAGGGGACAGGGATGGGCAGGACAAGGGACAGGGATGGGAAATGAGGGAAAACAGGGATGGGCATGGGACAGGGATGGGCAGGGTGGAGGATAGAGACGGGCAGGACAGGGGACAGGAATGGGCAGGACAGGGGACAGAAATGACGGTGGCGGGGGACAGCATTAGTGGAGCGGGGCACAAGAATGAACGGGCGGGGGACAGGGATGACCTGAACAGGACACGGGGATAAGTGGCACAGGGGACAGGAGTGAGCAGGGCTGGGGACAGGAATTTATGGGACGGGGAACAGCCATGAGCGGGACGGGGGACAGGAATGGGCGGGGGACAGGGATGAATGGGTTCGGGGGGCAAGGATGAGTGGCACAGGGGACAGGAAGGGGCGGGGGACGGGGATGAACGGGACAGGGATGAGTGGCACGGAGGCAAGGATGAGTGGGACAGGCGACAGGGACAAACGGGACAGGGGGACAGGGATGAACGGAATGGGGATGAGCGGGGCAGGGGACAGGATGAGTGACACAGGAGACAAAGGATGAGAGGGGCTGGGGACAGGGATAAACGGGACAGGGATAAACGGGACAGCGACAAACGGGACAGCGACAAACGGGACAGGGATGAACGGGACAGGGATAAACGGGACAAGGGGACAGGGATGAGTGGCACAGGGGGACAGGGATAAACGGGACAAGGGGACAGGGATGAGTGGCACAGGGGACAGGGATAAACGGGACAAGGGGACAGGGATGAGTGGCACAGGGGGCAGGGATAAACGGGACAAGGGGACAGGGATGCCTGGCGCAGGAGACAGGGATGAGTGGGGCAGGGATAAACAGGACCAGGGGACAGGGATGAGTAGCGGAGGAGACAGGGATAAAAGGGACAAGGGGACAGGGAAGCCTGGCGCAGGGGACAGGGATGAACGAGACAGGGATGAACAGGACAGGGGACAGGGACAGCAGGACGAGGAGGCTGCGGGGACACACGGGGCAGCTTTGGTGGCAGCCCCGGGCGCTCTCGGGACGGGCAGCGCGGGTGGAAGTCGCCTTCTCTGGCGTGGGGCCTGACTGGGACGAGCCGTGGTGTCCCCGCGAGCGGCGCGGGTGACACTCAGTGTTCGCCAACACAGGTACGGCTGCAGCTGCTTCAGCGGGAGCTGGGGGTGCCGGCCGGGCACGGCCGCGGCTCCGCGGGCGCGGAGCGGGCACCGCCATTTCCGCCCTCGGGGGGCGCGGAGGAGGAAGAGGAGGGAGAGGGAGAGGAAGGCTCCTCCAAAATGGCGAGAAGGCGCGCAGCTCTCCGGTCCCAGAGCGAGCTTGAGCGGAGCGGTTGCGCTCCGCGGGTTCGGCCTCTCGCGGCGAGAGGCGGCCGCGGGCGGGGGTCTCCGTCTCGGTGCGGCCCCAACAAACAGCTGCGGAAGGGGCGGAGACCCCGGGACACCCGGCGGGACGCGCCGGGCTGCCCGCGCTCAGGCCACCACTGTCACCTTCCACCCGCGCCCGTGGCGCCGGCGGAGCCCCCGAGCCCCGGGGGACATCGGGGGTCTCCGCGAGGGGACACCGGGACAGCGGTGCCACCCAGGGGACACCGAGAGCGCCGCGGGCTGCCGGGGGCTGCGGGGAGTGGGGAGGGACAGGGGGCAGGGACAGGCAGGGAGGGCGGGCAAGGGCGGTCGGGCAGGATGGGCAGTGCCAGGCAGGGTGGCCAGGCAGGGGTAGCCAGGGTGGTCAGTGCCAGGCCGGGTGGTCAATGCCAGGCCGGGTGGTCAATGCCAGGCAGGGTGGTCAGTGCCAGCCCGGGTGGTCAATGCCAGGCTGGGGTGGTCAGGGGGTCAGGCAGAGTGGACAATGCCAGGCAGGAGTGGCCAGGCAGGAGTGGCCAGGCAAGATGGGCAGTGCCAGGCATGAGTGGTCGGAGAGAGTGGTCAGTGTCTGGCAGGCAGGTCAGGCGGGGCAGTCGGTGCCAGGCAGGGCAGTCGGTGCCAGGCAGGGTGGGCAGGCAGGGTGGGCAGTGCCAGGCAGGGTGGGCAGTGCCAGGCAGGGTGGTCAGACAGAGTGGGCAGTGCCAGGCAGGGTGGGCAGTGCCAGGCAGGGTGGGCAGTGCCAGGCCGTGCCGAGGGCCAGCACAGCACCGAGGGGACGCGGGTGGCCCGGCCGGGACCAGTGGTGGCCGTGCGGGGCCGTGGCCAAGCCGAGCGCTCGCGAGGGGCTCCCAGGGGACCCCCGTGTCCCCAAGGGGGGACAGCCCGGTGCCAGGTGCGGGGCGGCGCGGCCAAAAGAGCCACGGGCGCGGCCCCACGGGGATCCCCCAGGGGAGCGGCCACGGGAAGGGACAGGCAGAGGAATTCCCAGGAATTCCCCAATCCCACAGCTGGGGAAGGAGCCCGCGCCATGGCACCGGCACGGGCTCCGCCCGCCATGCGACATTCCGCCGTGCGACATTCCTGCACGCGACATTCCTGCACGCGACATTCCACCGTGCGACATTCCTGCACGCGACATTCCACCGTGCGACATTCCGGCACGCGACATTCCCGCGTGCGACATTCCCGCGTGCGACATTCCGGCACGCGACATTCCACCGTGCGACATTCCCGCGTGCGACATTCCGGCACGCGACATTCCACCGTGCAACATTCCCGCGTGCGACATTCCCAGCGGGATGCGGAGGGGCCGGGAGCGCCCCGGGATGGGCGGAGGGGCGCGGGACAGCACCGGGAGGCGGCGGAGGGACACGGGGACAGGGGGACAGGGGGACAGAGGGGACGGGGACTGGAGGGGGCAGGGGAGAGGCACAGGAGGGTGGCACGGGATTGTCTGGGATGGGAGCTGGGTTGGGATTTGGGGTGGGAGCTGCCAGCCTGTCCCTGTGCCCAGAGTGTCCCGGGAATGCTGGACACAGTGGGGACACAGAGCGAGGGTGGCAGCGGCTGGGTGAGGGGGCTGGGGATGGATTTGGGGGGCACAGGTGAGGTGGATTTGGTGGAAAAGGGTGGGATGGATTTAGGGTAAAGGTGGGATGGATTTGGGGGATGTGGGTGGGATTGATTTAGTGGATAAGGGTGGGATGGATTCTGGGGGGCACAGGTGGGATGGATATGAGGAAGATTGCACAGGGTGAGGCTGGATTTGGGGGCACAGGTGAGGAGAATTTGGGGTAAGGGTGGATGGGTTTGGGGGCACAGGTGAGGTGAATTTGGGGTAACGGTGGGATGGGTTTGGGGGCACAGGTGAGGTGAATTTGGGGTAA
The DNA here is from genome assembly GCA_035047745.1 of Catamblyrhynchus diadema. Lineage (NCBI taxonomy): Eukaryota > Metazoa > Chordata > Aves > Passeriformes > Thraupidae > Catamblyrhynchus > Catamblyrhynchus diadema. The sequence continues at coordinate 368,580 of JAWWMN010000056.1, forward strand.
GGGTGGATGGGTTTGGGTCCCGGTGGGAGGGCGCAGGGCGGGGTTGGATTTGGCGGGCGCGGGAGGGCGGACTGCGGGGGGGTGACCGTGGCTGCCACGGAGGGTTTGGGGGGCGAGGGTGACACCTGGTGACACTTGGTGGCACCCGGTGACACAGTGGGGCTGGCAGGGCACATCTGGGGACACGGGCGCTGATCGGGGGGCGCTGCGGGGACACGGCCGAGGGCAGGACCTGAGCTGGGCAGGGGACACCGGGCGGGCGCGGTGGCACCCGCGGGGGCGCAGGGGAGGGGTCGGGACGTGTCCGGGCTCACCGAGCCCGCCATTCCCGGGGTTGTTTTCTTTTTTTCCCGGGATATTTTTTCCCGGTTCGTCGCCCACCGGGCCCTTCCCCGTTCCCGGCTGGGACAGCGGGGTGGCAGCGGGGGACGGGGACAGGCCACGGCCCCCGGGGGCTGCCGGAGAACGGCGGGGGTCGCCACGGGGGTCAGGGCTCGGGGACAAAGGAGATGGCACCGGGGACCCTCCTGGGGACATCCCGGTGCCCGGCACAGGGCAGGGGACGTCCCGGGGACATCCCGGTGCCCCAACATCGGACAGGGGACGTCCTGGGGACACCCCGGGGGAGCTCCGGGCCCTTTTCCCTGGCAAGGTCGGAAAGGTTCGGAGATGTTGAGGGTCAGGACGGAGCTCCCTGTCCTCCCCTCTTAGCACCAGAAGAGTTTTGTTAATGCCTTCCTGGGGGCCTCGCTCGGCTTTTGGGAGCACCGAGCCCTCCCCTCCCGGCCAGCCGGGCCGCCCCCGCCCGGGGGACACGCGGGTGGCGCTGGGGACACCGCCACGGGGAGCGTCCCCCCTGCGGGCATTGTCCCCGCCGCCACCACCAGCCCTGGGACCCCCAAAATCGGGGACACGACCCCCGGGGACCTCCCTGCTGTGTGCCTGGAAGACTCGGTGTGTCCCAAACCGCAAGTTTGTGTTTTTTTTTTTTTGTTTTTTTTTGTGTGTGTGTTTTTGTGATTTCTCTGAATCTTTACAAATCCAGAGCGTCTGAAAGGAGCTGTTTCGGGGGGAGGGGTTGGGGATTTTAGGGGTTTTTGTGGTGTGTTTAAAAAGACTTTTTCACATTCATTCAGTCGCTTAAAAACTCCCGCGAGCCACGGGCGTCCCGGGAGCGTCTCCTCCAGTCCAGAGATAGGAATTCTTTTAGGAAAACCCTAACAAAAATCAGGTGGCTATAGCTCTGGAGATATAGATATATAGATATTCTCTCTTTCCAAATATAGAGCTGCTTAAAAAGATGCAAAACGAGGGATGAGCAGGATTTTGGGGGGTTGGGGGGGGCGGAAGTGGTGTGTTGGGGGGGGGGGAGGATCCTGTAATTCGTTATCTCGTGGGGCTTATCAGCTGCTCTCTAGATAAATGCACGGAGATTAAATAATTTCCCATCAACGCTTTTCCCCCTTTTGGAAAAAACAAGACCCCAAGCCCAGAGGAAATCAAACCTTTCCCACCCCCCGCCCCCTCCCCTCTAAACGTTGCCAAAGCGATTTTTTTTTGTTTTTTGTTTTTTTGCTGCGGGATTCGTCCCCCCCAGCCTCCCGACATTCCCAAACATGCTTCGATCCATGCGCTCCTCGCTCCCTCTCACCCGGCCGGGGCAGCAGCTCAGAGTCCGGGGGGGTCCGCCTGGCGGGGGGGGCTCTTCTGGCACGGCCTGGCACGGCCTGGCACGGCTCGGGGTGGCACGGCCGCCGCTGGAGCCTTCCCGGCCCTTCCTTCCTCCTTTCCTTCCTCCTTTCCTTCCTCCTTTCCTTCCTCCTTTCCTTCCTCCTTTCCTTCCTTCCTTCCTCTCTCCGGGAGCGCCGCCGGGATGGCCCCGCTGGAGCCGCCGCCTCCGAGCCCGATGGGGACACCTGGGGGGGACCCGGGGCCACCTCCTGGCAGGGACACCTGGGGGGGACCTGGGGCCACCCCCTGATAGGGACACCTGGGAGGGTTCAGGACCCAGGGCCACCCCCTGATAGGGACACCTGGGGGGGACCCGGGGCCACCTCCTGGCAGGGACACCTGAGGGGGTTCAGGACCCAGGGCCACCCCCCGATAGGGACACCCTGGGGAGGGGGCAGGACCCGGGGCCATCCCCTGACAGGGACAATTCTGACCCCGCCGGGGACGTTTGGAGGGGTTCAGGACCTGGTGCCACCCCCTGGCAGGGACACCTGGGGGGGGGGTCAGGACCTTGGGGCACCTCCAAGCCTGGCAGGGACAACTGTGACTCTGCCGGGGACACCTGGGGGGTGTCAGGACCTGGGGCCACCTCCCGGCAGGGACACCTGGGACTTGTCAGGATCTCGGGCCACCTCTGAGCGTGGCAGGGCCACCCGGGAGGTGCCACCCCCGCAGGTGCCACCCGCCTGCTCGGGCAGCTCGGGGGCTCCAGGCCGTGTCGCCGGTGCCACCCCGGGCGGGGCACACGGAGCGATTTACAGGCCAGCCTCTCCGGGAGAACGGGACCGAGGAGGAATTTCATGCAACATTCCTGGGCCGGAGGCGGCGGCGCGGGGCCGGGGCGGGAGCGGGCGGGAGCCGGGGAGGGCCCCACGCCCTCAGTGCAGCGCTCGGAGAAGGAGAAGGAGAATCCGAGTGGGTTTTCTTGGCTTGGGAAATCCGCCCCGCCCTTCCCACGGCGGCTCCGGGCGCGGTCAGCTGTCCACCAGCTGCTTGAGCGCCCGCTCGATGTTCATGCGGTGCCCCACGCGGGTCACCCCCAACTCCACGAAGTCCTCCTTGGTCAGGGCGGGCAGGTGCGTGCCCTCGATCTCGTGGTCCTCGAACTTGTCCCGGTGCTCCACCAGGTTGATGCTCTCCAGCCAGTCCCCCACGTCGTACTTGTTCCACAGGTGCAGCGGCTTCTGCATGAAGGGCCGCGGCGGGTGCAGCGTGTGCAGCGGCGGCCCCGGCGACGGCGACGGCGACGGGGAGCGGCTGCGGGCGCTGACGCTGCGCACCACGAAGCGGACTTCCTTGGGCTCGTGGGGGATGGAGAGGCTGGAGGATTTGAGGATGGTGGGGGGCGTCAGGCCGTAGGGCCGGACGGTGCTGAGGGGCTCGGGGCGCTCCAGCGCCGCGGGTTTGACGGGGCTGGGCGTGCGGCGGGTGACGGGGTAGCGGCTGCCGGGCCGCACGGTGAAGGTGGTGCCGGAGCTGCGCTGGGAAATGGTGCTGAGTTCTCCTAAACTACTGAAAAGTCTGCGGAGAGAGCGGGGAGGCGGGGGAGAAAAGAGAGGAGAGGGAAGGGGTGAGGCCGGGTTTGGGAATGGGGGCGCGAATCCAGCGGGGTTGGGGAGGTACGGGGTAGGGACACGGCTCGGGAGGGATATCCCGGTGGGGATGTCCCAAAGATTCCGGCAGCGCCTTCAGGGTGGGGATTCCCGGCCGGTGCTGCCCTCCTGGCACGGCTCTGCGCCCCCACAAAGTGTCCCCAGCCTTGGGACAAGGACCCTGTGCCTCGTCCTGCCCCGTCCCACCCACCCCGTGCTGATCCCACATGGAATGGCAGCGACCCAGCGGAGAAAAGCTGGGATAAGAGGGAACCTTCCAGTATTTTCCCGGGATGGGGGCACCCTCTGGACACCCCTGGTGAGGTCACCTGGCGGCCAGTGTGGCATGAGGAGCCCAGGGGTGGCCGGGCCGGTGTCCCCTTGGCACTGGGACATGTGGGACCCCCTGGCTGTGCCACCGTGGGAATCTTGGATGGGGACAAAGCTCCTGAAAGCGCTGCTGTCCCCTTGGCATTGTCCCCATCCTGCCATTGTCCCCATGGGATGGACAGGGAATGGGAAAGGAAAGGGATCTGACACCTGGGTGAGTCCTAGAAAATCAGAATCCTCTGCTCTGGAGAGGCTGGGAGAGCTGGGAATGTCCTCCTGGAGCAGGGAAGGCTCCAGGGAGAGCTTCCAGCACATTGCAGGGCCTGCAGGGGCTCCAGGAGAGCTGCAGAGG
>JAWWMN010000056.1:372768-396695 GCA_035047745.1 Catamblyrhynchus diadema
CCTGCATCCCTGGCAGTGCCCAAGGCCAGGCTGGGCACTGGGGCTGGAGCAGCCTGGGACAGTGGGAGGTGTCCCTGGAGAGGTTTTGAGGTCCATCCCATCCCATCCCATCCCATCCCATCCCTGCCACTCCACTCGTCCTCAGAACTATCCCATAACCTTCCCACATCCCAGTGCCTCAGTTTCCCTGCTCAGCCTTCCATCTCAGCTCCCTCCTGGAATACCAGGACACTCTGGAATGCTGCTGGGATCCACCACTGCCTCGATTGCCACCTCCTGGTTTTGGGAATGTTCATGAGCTCCAGGGATCCCATAAATCCATGGCTCCGAAGGGATGAGCTGAACGTGGCTGAAGATCTGCAACATGAGCCCCATTCCCGATAATTCCCATTTTTGAGCCACATTCCCATTTTTCTGCTTCCCTGGCACAGCAGAGAAGGAATTCCCTTCAGGAAGCTCTGACAGGGATAAGATGTCCTGGGATTATTTGGATTGTTCCTGGGATTGCTGGGATCTTTCCTGCAATTATTGGATTGTCACTGGGATCGTTCCTGGGATGGCTGGGACCGTTCCTGGGATCCCTGGGATCATTCCTGGGATTGTTTGGATTGTTCCTGGCATGGCTGGGATCGTTCCTGGGATCGCAAGGATAATTCCAGGGGTCGCTGGGATCATTCCTGGGATGGTTGGAATCGTTCCTGGGATCATTTGGATCATTCCTGGGATCACTGGGATCATTCCTGGCATGGCTGGGATCACTCCTGGGATTGCTTGGATCATTCCCTGTTCTTGGTGAGGCTCCCGTGCGGCTGCTCCGGCGTTCCGTGTGGCCCTCAAACCCTTGGAATTCTCCCATAATTCCCATGGCGGCTTCCAAAGGGGCTGTGACCACGCCCACCTTTCTCCAGCCTTGGTGTGGACCTGTTCCCAACCTTCCTATGGATCTTCCTCCAGACCTTCTCCCAGTCTTCCTATGGATGTTTTTCCAATCTTCCTGTGGATCTTCCATCCAACCTCCCAATGGATCTTCCCGACTTTCCTACGGACATTTCCTGACCTCCTCATGGATCTTCCTCCGACCTCCTACAGATCTTCTCCGACCTTCCTGAGGGGTTTTCTCCAACATTCCGGTGGAGGTTTTTCCAACATTCCCAAGGATCTTTTCCCAACCTTCCTACAGATCTTCGTCCAACCCTCCCAAGGATCTTCCCGTGAGATCTTCCTTCCAGCAGATCCTACGGATCTTCCTTCCTTTTGATGGGCCTTCCTCCAATGCTGATCCCAAACACAGCGCTAACCCTGAGCCTAACCCTAATCCTAACCCTGATCTTAGCCCTGATCCTGACCCCGACCCTGATCCCAATCCTCACCCTGATCCCAACCCTGACCCCGATCCCAATCCTGATCCCAAGTGCAAACCTGACTCTGCCCCTAATCCTGATCCTAACCCTGATCCTAACCCTGAACCTGACCCTAAGCTTAACCTTACCCTGATCCTAACCCTGAACCTACACCTGACCCTAACCTGGACTCCAAATTCACCTCAACCCCGGTCCTAACCCTAAACCTGACCCGAACTTTAACCCTGATCCTAAACTTGATCCTAATCCTGATCCCAATTCACAGGTGATCCTAACCCTGATCTGGATCCCGATCCCAATCCTAATCCTCACCTTGATCCAGACCCTGATCCCAACCCTAACTCTGATCCTGACCCCAATCCCAACCCTGATCCTGATCCCAATCCTCACCCTAACCCTACCCCTGCTTTTCCTGGGAGTGGGACAGGGATACTGGGAGTGGGACAGGGATACTGGGAGCGGGACAGGGATACTGGGAGTGGGACAGGGATACTGGGAACTGGGCAGGGATACTGGGAACCGGGCATGGATTCTGGGCAAGGACCAAACACTGTCTGACGTTTTTCTGATCCTGGTCACTCCGGTGGATGGGATGTGGCCATCCCAAAGGATCTGGGAGCAGGTGTGGGAGCAGGACATGGAATTCCTGCTGTCCTGAACCCCATAGCTGCGGGATGAGCCCAGGGGGGAGCCCTGGGAGGAACCTCGGGATGAGCCCTGGGATGGGCCTTGGGATGAGCCTGGAGAGGAACCTCGGGATGAGCTTTGGGATGAGCCTGGGAGGAATCTTGGGATAAGCCCTGTAATGAACCCTAGGAGGAACCTCGGGATGAACCTCAGGATGAGCCCAGGGAAGAGCATTGGGAGGAATCTTGGGATGAGCCCAGGGAGGAATCTTGGGATGAGCCCAGGGAAGGACACTGGGAGGAATCTTGGGATAAGCCCCAGGATGAGACCCGGGATGAACCTTGGGATGAGCCCAGGGAGGTACCTTGGGATGAGCCCAGGGAAGAGCACTGGGAGCAATCTTGGGATAAACCTCGGGATGAGCTCTGGGATGAGCCCAAGGAAAAGCCTTGGGATGAGCCCAAGGAAGAGCATTGGGAGGAATCTTGGGATAAACCTTGGGATGAGCCCTGGGATGATCCATAGGATGATCCAAGTGCCCCCAGAGCCAACACAGGGGACGGTTCCCCCTGGCGTCCCCCAAACATCCCAAATTTCCGTGACACCAGTGCCAGGATTGAGGGAATGAATCCTTGGCTGGATCCGATGGGATGAGCCCCCCACGGCCGAGAGGAGCCTCCGGAACGACCCCGCTCCGGGTGTTCCCGGAAAGATCCGGAGCAGGCCGGGAGCTCCCGAGCATCCCAGGCCCCTGCCCCACCCGGGAGCAGAGCAAATCCCTGGGAATGGCATCCAGCAGCCGTCGGGAACGCGGCCCCCGGCATTCCCGGAGCGTCGGGATCCGGCGCCGCTCTGCCGGGACGGGGCCGCGGCCTCGGGAATTCAGCGCTTGGCAGAAAAGGACAAGGAAAAATCAACCGGGAACGGCTCCGGGAGCCGGCACACGGATGGAGCCGGAGCTCCGCACACGGCACGGGACACGAGGACGGGACACGGGGACAACACGCAGGAAGCACAACCAGGAGCACAGAGCCGGCCATGCACGCTGGGAAATTCCCAGGGGGAATTCTCCGGCCCTCCCAATCCCACGGGTTGCCCCTTCCAGCCCAAGGGAGCTGGAGTGGGAACAGCTTTTCCCGGGATCCCGCTGCTGTCCCACCCCAGCCTGGGGAGTCCTTCCAGAGCTTCTGGAAGCCTCTGGGATATCCTGGAATCGTTGCTGGCAGAAGGGGAATCCCTGCATCCCGGTTTTCCTGCTGTGGCCTCGGGTGACTTCCCTGGGGGATTGGGATGGAGCAGGATCCCAGGAGCTCCCTCCTCTGTCTCATGGAATGTTTGCTCCAGAGGGGGACCTGGGAGCCCCACGCTGGGGAAGCATGGATGGATCCTGGTGCATCCATGGTTTGCTGGCATTGGAATGGGGATGCTCTGCCCCCGCTTCCCAGTGTCCTTCTCAGGGACTTCTCCACCTTTCCCAGAATCTCTCCCACCATTCCTGGGGTCTTTCCCACTTTTTCTGGGGTCCTTTCCCACTTTTCCTGGAGTCTCTCTCTCTCACCTTTCCTGAGATCCTTTTCCCACCTTTCCTGGGGTTTCTCCCACCTTATCTGGGCTCTCTTCCAACATCCCTGGGATCTCTCCTCGCCCTTCCTGGGATCCTTTTCCCCTTCCTGGGATCTTTTCGACTCTTTCTGGGATGTTTCTCACCCTTCCTGGGGTTCTCCCACCTTTCCTGGTGTCTTTTCTGGGATCCTTTCCCACTTTTCCTGGGGTCTCTCCCACCTTTTCTGGTGTCTTTCCCACCCTTCCTGGGATCTTTTCCATCCTTCTGAGGTCTTTCCCACCTTTCCTGGGATCCTTTTCCCACCTTTCCTGGGGTCTCTCCCACTTTTCTTGGCATCTCTTCCAACATCCTCGGGACCTCTCCCACCCTTCCTGGGATCCTTTCCCACTTTTCCTGGGGTATCTTCCACCCTCCCTCACGTCCTTTTCTTTTCCCACTTCCTGGTGTTTTTCCCTCCCTTCCTGGGATCTTTCCCATCCTTCTGGTGTCATTTCCACCTTTCTTGGAATCTCTCCCACCTTTCCTGGGATCCTTTTCCTTCCTTTCCTGGGGTCTCTCCCAGCTTATCTGGGATCTCTCCCACTTTTCTTGGAGTCTCTTCCAACATCCCTGGGATCCTTTCCCACTTCCTGGTGTCTCTCCCACCTTTCCTGGTGTCCTTCCCTACCCTTCCTGTGGTCTTTTCCCACCTTTCCTGGTGTTTTTCCCACCTTTTCTGGGATCCTTTCCCACTTTTCCTGGGGTCTCTCCCACCTTGCCTGGTGTCCTTCTCTTCCCCCCCTTCCTGGTGTCTCTCCCACCCTTCCCAGAGGACTGAGCTGCTCCGGGATCTCCCACCCCACCACGGCCCCGACCGCCCGGGATCCCGACGGGAATTTCCTCAGCAGGAACACCAGCGGGAAGAGCCGGACACGCCACCACAGCACAGGGACAGGGCCATGCTCCCGAGGGACGCGCACATCCCGGAGCCGGCGCCGCTCCCTCCGGACACCTCCCAAAACCTCGGGAATGCCGGCGGGAGCGGGGCGGCAGCGGGGACGGGGGAGAGACAGGTGAGGAATGGGACATTCCCGGTGGGATGGAGCTATGGAATGGGAACGTGCTCACTTACACAACTCGCCCACCCTCCGGAGGCCAGAGGCGGATCTAGGACAGAGCAGCGGGACATGCACATGGAAGCAGGAAAAGAGGCAATGAGAGAAATGTTAGCTCCGGTCCGGGAAGCGCCACACGGAAAAAGAAGCCACCGGACGTCGATCCCGAGGGATTCGGGGCCGGGAGAACCGCGGGAATCGATCCGGCCTTGGTGTTCCCTGAGTGGAGACCCCCGGGTGGGTTTGGGGAGAGTTGAGGGGATTGGGAATGGGGGAATGGAAAGGGGTGGGAACTGGGGGGGAGATCGGGATGGTTCCCGTGGGATGGGTGAGGGCGTGGCCGGCCGGGAATGGGGCGGTTGGAATTGCATGGATTCAGCCAAAGCCTGGAGGGTTGGACAGCGACAGAGCTGCTGGCAGGGCTGGGAAAAGAGGGAACAGCAGGGAGAGATTCGGGAAAGGACCAGGGATTTGGGAAAGAGAGGAATTTGGGAAAGGATCAGGGATTTGGGGAGGGCCAGGGATTTGGGAAAGGCAGGCAAATGGGAAAGAGGAATTTGGGAAAGGCAGGGAAATGGGAAATGCGGGGATTTAGGAAGGGTAGGGATTTGGGAAGGATCAAGGATTTGGGAAAGGCAGGGAAATGGGAAAGAGGGGAATTTGGGAAAGGCAGGGAAATGGGAAAGAGGGGAATTTGGGAAAGGCAGGGAAATGGGAAAGAGGAATTTGGGAAAGGCAGGGATATCGGAAAGAGGGATTTGGGCAAGGCAGGGATTTGGGAAAGGAAGGAAACAACAAATGCATGAGAAAAATGCCCCACAGCCAAAACAACACCGAGCAGCCGACACAAAATTCCCAAGTTTTTCCATGTCCCCCCGGGGCTGGTGACAGTGACGGTGCCATCGGCCACCCCCAAAGGCCACGGGATGTTCCTGGGGATTCGGTGCTTCCCAGAGGGAATAACCTGTGGGAGTTCCCCGGGATCCCTGGGCTGCGCTGTCGGGAAGCAGGGAATGGCCTCATCCCCCCGGATAAGGACCAGGAGCCTCCGGGTTTGGAATGGCAGCTCCAAACGCCCCAAAACCCCTGGATTATTCCCAATTTTAACCCTTTCTGCAGTGGAACGGGCAGGAAGTGCCGGAGCTGTGCCGGGAGCGGGGACACCTCGGGAATGCCAAAAGTTGGGAGCTGCCATTGGAGCAGAGTCTGGGAACATTTGGGGATGTGGATTTGGGAATTTTTGGGAAGGACGCATGGTTATCCCTTGGGAAAAACATCCCAAGGGGCCCAGGCCAGAGGAGGGATGGGAAGGAGACCCAAGGGGGTCTCAGGCTCCAGCTGGGATTTGTCCGGAGTGGTTTTGGGATTGGGATTTATCCGTGAGCTCTGTCCCGGAGCAGGGACAATCCGGAGCAATCCCGGGAAGCTCCAGCAGGGAGCTCTGGCAGGGTCAAGGATGTTGTAACTAAAATTCCCTTTTTTCCTTCTCTGATCCCGGCAGGAAAAGGGAATTCCGGGCTGGAATCCATAGGAAAATTCCCAATTCCTCGAGTGTTGCCCCTGGGCCTTCCCAAGCCAATCTCTTCCCGTGAGAGATCCTGCAGAACATCCGGAGCTCCCTCCTTCCCTGAACTCCTCTTGGAACGGATCCCTCTGGATTTCTCCAAGGAAAACCCCTTTTCCCATGATTCCCACCTCAAGGAAAAGGTGACAAAGCCCAGTTTGATGGGAACATGGGGACACTTCCACTCCTCCCACTCGGAGGCTCCCTCAGGACCTGGAGCTCATCCCATGGAGCTCCAGGCAGCCCCACTGCTCTTCCCAAATTCCCCAAAAGCCCGTTTCCTTGGGATGAGGGTGATGGGTGATGCTGGGATGGCAGAAGCCAGCGGAGCGGTGACGCAGGGACACGGCGACACCGGGACAGGACACGTGCTGGGGGGACCCGGTCTCCTTGTAGGCACCAAACCCTTCCCAGATCCCAGACCCTCGGGATCACCTGGGATCAAGGGCTGGGAGGGTCCCCTCAGTGCAGCCCCTCCAGAATTCCTGGTTTTCCGTGGCTCATCCTCCCTGAGGCTCTGCTGGTGGGGAAGGTCCCCAGCCTTCGAGAACCTGGGGAAATTCCATGGAAACCCAGAGGGGAGGGGATCCAGGGGATCCCACTGAGCCTGGGGACCCCTGCAGCAGCCTCTTCCCACGGGAAATGGAATCCATGGAGCCCGGCGGGAGGGAGGCTGGAGAACACAGAGGTTGTGGCCATCGGCAGCGTGGTCACCTCCATCCCAATCCTGGTCACCTCCATCCCAATCCTGGGATCTCCATCCCAATCCTGGTCACCTCATTCCCAATCCTGGAATCTCCATCCCAGTCCTGGTCACCTCATTCCCAATCCTGGCCACCTCCATCCCAATCCTGGCCACCTCCATCCCAATCCTGGCCACCTCCATCCCAATCCTGGCCACCTCCATCCCAATCCTGGTCACCTCCATCCCAATCCTGGTCACTTCCATCCCAATCCTGGTCACCTCCATCCCAATCCTGGGATCTCCATCCCAATCCTGGTCACCTCCATCCCAATCCCGGTCACCTCATTACCAATCCTGGGATCTCCATCCCAATCCTGGGATCTCCATCCCAATTCTGGTCACCTCCATCCCAGTCCTGGTCATCTCCATCCCAGTCCTGGTCACCTCCATCTCAATCCTGGTCATCTCCATCCCAGTCCTGGTCACCTCATTCCCAGTCCTGGAATCTCCATCCCAATCCTGGTCACCTCCATCCCAGTCCTGGTCACCTCATTCCCAATCCTGGTCACCTCCATCCCAATCCTGCAATCTCCATCCCAATCAATCCTCACCACTTCATTCCCAAACTTTGCCACCTCCTTCCCAGTCCCGGCCACCTCCACAATCCTGGGGACCTCCTCTCCAGATGTGGGGGGGCACCTCTTTCCCAATCCTGGCCACCTCCTTCCCAATCCCGGCCACCTCCTTCCCAAACTTGGTCACCTCCTCTCCAGACTTGGCCACCTGCTCCTCAATCCTTGCCACCTCCTCTCCAAATGGGGACACCTCCTTCCCAATCCTGGTCACTTCCTACCCCAACTTGGCCGTCTCCTTCTCAATCCCAGCCACTCCTTCCCAATCCTGGCCACCTCCTCCCTAAACTTGGCCGCCTCCTCTCCAGAAGCGGCCACCTCGTCCCCACCCCTCCCTGCCACACAAATCCCCTCTATTCCCACCCTCCCTCGCTCAGCGATCCCAATCCCCCTTTTCCTTCCCTCCCCACAGCCAATTCCCTCGATTTCCATCCCAAATCCCTGCTTCCCGTGGGAATTTCCCCGGGAAAAGCCCCCAAGCCTACAAGGAAACAGGGGGGTGTTTTTCCAAGCTTTTGCTGGGACGTGACACCACTCCTGGGACACGGAATTCATTCAGGATCGGAGAAAAAGAGGCAGCTTTACCCTAAAAGGAACTAAAACCCCAAAGGGCTCAAGTTTCTTCTCCTTCTCCCTCAGATCTGTGGGAATACAAAGGAATTCATGGAATTGCAGAGCAGCACTGGAAACGCTCCCTTTGGAAGCTTGAGTTCCGCTTCCCAGGAGCCTTTTTGGGGTTAAAGAGACACAAAGCCATGAGCAAAGACACAAAAAAACCCTTGGAAAAGTTTCCCTCGGATCCTGAGCTCCAAACTGGGACACTTGGGATGCTTCTGGGAGTCCCCAGGGGCCAGAACCCCTTGGAAAAGCTCCCCCAAATCTGGATCCAGAGCCCCAGATTGGGACATTTGGGATGTTCCTGGAAGTTCTAAGGCACCAGAAGCCTTTGGAAAATCTTCCCTGAGCTCAGATCCAGAGCTCCAAACTGGGACACTTGGGATATTCCTGGGAATCACTGGAAACCAGGACCCTTTGGCAAAGCCCTGCCTCACCTGGAGCCCCAAACTGGGATATTTGGGATGCTCCTGAAAGTCCCCAGGAGCCAGAACTCCTTGGAAAGGCTCCCCCAAATCTGGATCCAGAGCCCCAGATTGGGACATTTGGGATGTTCCTGGAACTTCTGAGGAGCTGTTGGAAAAGCTCCATTGAGCTGGGATCTGGAGCTCCAAACTGGGACATTTGGGATGTTCCTGGGAGTCCCCAGAACTCCTTGGAAAAGCTCCCCCAAGTCTGGATCCAGAGCCTCAAACTGGGACATTTGGGATGTTCCTGGAAGTTCTGAGGAGCCAGAAGCTCTTGGAAAATCTTCCCTGAGCTCAGATATGGAGTTCCAAACTGGAGCCAGGAGCCAGGACTGGTTGGCAAAGCTTCCCTGAGCTTGAGCTTGGATCTGGAGCCCCAAACTCGACATTTGGGATTCTCTGGGGGAATCACTGGGAATCCTTGGCAAAGCTTCCCTGAGTTTGGATCCAGAGCCCCCAGCCAGGACCAATGGGAAGCTCCTGGAAGTCCCCAGGAGCCAGGTCCCTTTGGAGCCCCAAAACCTCCGAACTCTCATGGAATCTGCCTTGGAGATTTATCAGTGCCAAGGAAAACCCTGGGAAAAGCTGGAAACCTGCGGCTGGGATTTAGCAGGGAAAACCCTTGGGATGGGCAAAGCTCCCGCAGTTCTGGACTTGGAGCCTCCTTCCAAATTCCAGAGGAAAATATAAAGCTCCACCTCAGAATGACCTGGACAATTCCTGGGCCCTCCACATCCCAAATTCCTGGGAATTAAACCGTGATCAATGGGTTGGAAAAGCCAAAGGGTTTTTGGGATGTTTGGGATGCTCCCGGTGAGTCCCAGAGGTTGGGAAGATGGATCCAACTGGGATTATGGATGGCGGGAGCCTGGCAGGGCTTGGCGGGGACACGGGACGGGAATGTGGCGGGGAATTTTGCGGGAATGCCGCCTGGAGCGCTGGAGCAATGAATCCGGAGCGGGAGCTGGCTCCGGGCGTGGAACGTGGCTCCCGAAATGCTGGGAATGGCCGTGTCCCCAATGACACACACACACCTGTCACGGTCACCGTCAGCTTTATTGGGGACACGGATGTCACACGCGGAACGCGCTCGGCCCCGCGCGGCTCCCGGCAGCGGGAGCGGCTCTGGCACATCCCGAGCCTCTCCCACGGCTCAGCGGGGTTTTCCCGGGATCCCGGGATTTTCCAGGATCCCGCCACAGCTCCAGGAATCCCGGACAGGAATCCCAGCCGGGGCAGGGAACAAGAGGGGGTCACCTCGAGGTGAAGGTGGGTTTTTGGGAAAATTCCTTCCCCAGAAGTTGATGGAGCGCTGGAATGGGATGGCCAGGGAAGGGGTGGAACCCCCATTCCCGGCGGGATTAAAAGCCCTGTGGATGTGGCACCTGGGGACACGGGCAGTGCTGGGAATGGCTGGGCTCGGTGGGATCAGAAGGATTTTCCAACCTCAACAATTCCAGGGGTTTGGATTAAACACGAGGAAGCTGGTCTTGGACACGGCCACCAAGGGCCACCACGGATGAAGGGAAGTTGTCCCCTTGCTCCGCTGTCATTGTGACCATCCCAGGTGTCCCGGGTCCCGGGATTGTCACCGTCAGTGGCCTGAACTGTGACCTGACGTTCCCACTGTCAGAATTCCTTGGGCTCTTTCCCAGTCCCTTGGCTCAAAGGTCCTTCCGTGGACGCCCGGCTTGGGAGGAGACAGAGCCGGAGTTAGAGCTTGGGAAAAATCCATGGATCGGGGCTTCCCGGGGTTCCCAGGGAGCATTCCCACAGGGATCAGTCAGGGAAAGGCACCAGGCACTGCTCTGGAGCAGGGAGTTCCCTGAGCCTGCAAGGAATTGCTGGGAATTCAGGATGAATGTGGGGAGGGAGGAATTCCAGGATGATTCCCGAATGGCAGCTGCTCCACCAATCCCATGGATTCCGAGCTGCTGGAAGGGGTATCAGGTATGGGAACATCGGTGTCCCCATTCCCAGGCTCCAGGACACCTCAGTGTCCCCATCCCTGTGGAACTCCAGGTCACCTCAGTGTCCCTGCTCCTTGTGGAATTCCAAGACCCCTCAGTGTCCTTTTGGGATACTCCAGGTCACCTCCCTGTCCCCATCCCTGCAGAATTCCAGGGTCGCCATCCCTGAGGGTCTCCAGGACACCTCAGTGTCCCCATTTGGAATTCCAGGCCACCTCAATGTCCCCATCCCTGCAGAATTCCAGGGTCGCCATCCCTGTGGGATTCCAGGCCACCTCCGTGTCCCCATCCCTGTGGGATTCCAGGCCACCTCTGGCTCCCGGCGGCTCTTGAGGGACATTCAGGTGGCGCTTCCCTTCTCTGGACAATTCCAGAGCCTGGAAAATGCATCCCAAACTGGGTCACCGCCTCTTACTTAACCGTGCTCCCATTATTCCCTGAATTCACAGCAATTCCATAAAAAAACCCAGGAGAACTCGGACAATGCGGGAGAGCGGCCGCCATCCTTAAAAATTCCATTCCCCACCAACTTCCTGGGAAACGTTTCAAGCTTTTTACATCCCAAAACTCGGGAGATGAAAGGCCGTGACTTTCCCAAAAGGGGAAAAACTGGGAATGTGGGACTCTGCGGGATGGCTGGAAGGGCCGGATTCCAGCAGGGAGCAAGGACGAGATGTGCAGGAAAACGGGAGGCTCCAGGGGCTGGATGAGCGGGGCACGGAGCCCTGGGAATTGCAGGGATTGCAGGGAGGGCAGGAAGAGAGGATGGAGAAGGGTTGATCCTCAAAATCGGTGAAATTGCTCCGGGGGAAAACCGGGAGATTGGATGGACACGGATGGAAGGGAAGGGGACGTGGAAAGGGATGTTCCGATGTCAGCGGGAGCCGGAGGATTCCCAGCAGGGAATCCCAAACCAGCGTGGGATCCTGGTAAAAGGGCTTGTAAAAGCCCAGAATCCCAAAATTCCAGCACCATTGGAGATGGGCACAGCCTCGGTTCCAGAGGATTCCTGAATGGCCTCGGCTCGGGATGAGGGAGGGGACCTTGGGTGACATCTGGCTCCATAGGGAATGACACTCTGGGGCAGGGAGACACTCCTGGATCTGCTCCCAGTATTCCCAGTTTGGATCTGCTGGGATAGGCCGGAGTGACCCCAGGATGCTCCAGGACACTTTGTCCCCAAGGTCAACGCCTGGAATGTCACCTCCTGTGCCAGCGCCACGTGCCGGGAGCAGCCGTGGCCGGGATGGTTTGGTTGGAAAAGCTTTTCCCATGGGAAGGGCTGCCCCTGATCCAGAGCTCCTGCCACCCACAGGTGACAACGGGTGACACTCGGTGACACCGGCTCACGGCAGCTCTGTGGGGCCGCGCCTGAAAGGGCAGGACAAGACTCAGAATTTTGGGTCGCTTCCCGCTGGGATTTAATATTCCCAAGCTTTTAAAGGATTTGGGCTCCCATTTGGAGGGTTTGGGATCGTTTTAGGGTTGGAGGGGAGGCACAACCAGGGTGGCGTTGGTGCCATCATGTCCTGTCCGGGGGGGCCATGGGCCACCTTTGTCACCTCCTGAAGGGGACAACACCTGGAGATCCTCAGACATGGAAAAGCCCTGGAAAAACCCATCCTTGGTGCTTGGCCAGGAGAGAACATGGAGGGGGTGATCCAGGACTCGACATTGTCATCTCAGCATTGTCATTGTCACCACGGGATCATCCTTGTCACCACATCATCACTGTCATCACGCATTGTCACCTCAGCATTGTCATCATCACCACAACATCGTCATTGTCACCACAGTGCCGTCATTGTCACCATGGCATCGTCACCGTCACTACGATGTTGTCATTGTCACCACAGCATTGTCACCACAGCATCATCACCATGGCATCGTCATTGTCACCACATCATTGCCACCACAGCAGTGCCATTGTCACCACAGCGTTGTCACTGTCATGACACCATCACTGTCACCACACCATCATAGTCAGGACGTCGTCATTGTCACCACGGCATCATCATTGTCACCACAGCATTGTCACCACAGCATCCGCATTGTCACCACATTGTCATTGTCACCACAGCGTTGCCATTCTCACGTCATTGTCACCACGGCATCATCACTGTCACCTCACCATTGCCATTGTCACCACAGCATGGCCATTGTCACCACGGGGAGGGGAGGACACGGAGTGGCGGGAAGGGCGGAGCGAGGGGAGCAGCCACAGCCACGGCGCGCCAGGAGCCCATCCCACAACTCCCGCCGACATTCCAGCCCCTCCACTGAGCTCCCAAAGCTCCGAGGTGTCCCTCAAAGCCACATCCGGCTCCTCGGCAGCGCCACCCGCCCGTCCCCGACCCCGGCCACGCCCGGCTCTTACCGTGCGGCCACCACCGGTGACTTCTTGCCGGGATCCAGGGCGGAGCCGGCCGGTTCCTCGCCCAAGGAGCGCGTGTCCTTGTTGAGCTGCTGGAGGCGGGAGCTCAGCTCGCTGATCACAGTTGGTTTGTCCTCTTCGGCCCCGTGGCCGGGCCTGCTCTCCATGGGGTCCCCCCATAGCTTGGACCTTCTCTGAAAGAGGTAGCGTGGCCGGGCCGCGCTGGTGGCCGCCAGCGTGGCCGCGTGGTGCTGGGAGATGAGCTCGCTGTCCGAAGACTGCTTCAAAAGTGGGTCCCTGAAAGTAACCGGCCCCTTGCTGAGCTGGGACTTGAGTTTGGGCTTTGGAGGCACTGGTGGCTTCTCGAGTAGAAAAGTTTGGCCGTCAGCGAAGGACGTGTAGGTGTCGGTGGGCTCGCCGCTCTCCGAGGACAGCGTGGACATGCTGGAGACCGTGGAGATGGTGCTCGTGGTCTCCAGGTGGTGGTCGCTGGAGCTCCTGGTGTCCACCTCTTCCACTCCCGAGTCCGCCGCCGACTCCGGGGCCGCGGGGGCGTCCGAGGGCTTCCCTGAGGGTGTCGCGCCGGGGGGAGAAGGTGCTACTGCTGCCGCTGGCAGGGACGGCGCGCCGGGCGCGGCCAGGTGGCTCACGGGGGTGCCGGGGGTGGTCACCAGCACCCCGTTGGCGAATTCATCCGGGGGCGGCACCAGCCCGATCTTGGCCAGCTCCTCGCGGGTCTCCTCGTCGCTGGAGGACAGCTGGGCGGGCGGGAGGGTCACCGTGTAGGGCTCCACCTCCTCCTCCGAGCTGCCCTGGCCCAGCGCCTTCTCCGAGGCCGGGCTGGCCGGCGGCTTCCCCACGGGGCTGGGCTGGGGCTCGGCCTTGGGGGACTCGGCCGGCTCGGCGCAGACCTCGGGCACGGCCGGGCTCTCCTCTTTGATCTCCAGGCCTATCTCGTCTTGACCATTACTGGTGGCGTGGACCATGA
This sequence comes from Catamblyrhynchus diadema, assembly GCA_035047745.1. NCBI lineage: Eukaryota > Metazoa > Chordata > Aves > Passeriformes > Thraupidae > Catamblyrhynchus > Catamblyrhynchus diadema. The sequence continues at coordinate 386,710 of JAWWMN010000056.1, forward strand.
TGAGGCCGGCGGTCTTCTGCTGCGACGTGTCCACGATGCTGATGATCATGGACTTCTTGTCCTCGGGTTTCTTCTCCTCCTTGCCCGGTGTCTCCGCTCGCACCTCGGGCTCCTTCCGCAGGGTGGTCGGAGTCCCCCAGGGGCTCTTGGTGGGGGTCAGAGCGCCGGCGTCGGCCGCCATCACCGCCTTCCCTCCGGGGGAGTAGGCGGGGGACACCAAGCTCTCCAGGTCCCCCCTGTCCGGTTCTTTGGTTTGGATGTCCACAAACAGGGGCGCGGCTCTGTCCGAGTCGGGGCTGTGGATCGGGGTGGGTGACCGGGATGAGACTTGAGTGGACAGCGCCCGTTCCCTTGCGGCCAGCGCCAGCGCCAGGGGCGAGTTGGGATCCAGGGGCTTTCCCGTCAGGGGGTGGATGAAGGTCGAGGAGGAGCTGCTGATTAATGGCTTTAAAGCTGACACAGGGGACGGCAGGAGGACGTCCCGGCTGCCCAGGAGCCGCTCGTCGATGGAGCGCGACTGCTGCAGCGACGGCATCTCGCTGCCGCCCGGCGCCGGCCCCTCGATGGCTCCCACCGACAGGAACACCGTGGATTTCCTCCTCTCGTCCAGCCGCCGGTCCCGGTCCTTCATGACGCCGGCGGCGATGGCGGTGGCGAAGGGGAGGCCGGCGGCTTCCACCTGAGCGATGCCGGGGTGGTGCTGGTAGTCCAGGCGGTGGCTCCGGCGCGTGGGGGACGGCTCCCGGGAGGAGTAGCCGCCGGTGATGGCCAAGGCCGCCCGCTCCTGGGCGTCCTCCACCTGGAGCTGCTTGACCAGGGGGCTCTTCTTCCTCTGCGGCTTGGTGGGGGCGAAGAGGCTCACGTTGAACTGGCCCATGTTGGCGTAGGGGTTGTCGATGACCCGGCCCTTCCTCTTGAGCTTCTCCGGGGGCGTCGCTGCCGGGCCGGGCCGCGGGATCTCGGTGGGTTCCACGGGGAGGTGGGAGGAATCCTGGAGGATTATCATGGAGCGGGCCCTCTTCTGCCGCTCGGGGTAGGGCATGGAGCCCCTGGCCTGGTCGTACATCTCGGCCGCGCTCAGCACCTGCGGCAGCCCGTGCAGTTTGGCCTCTAGGCCTGGCTTAAAGCTGGACCTGATGGTGTCGTAGGCCCGGCCCGGCGGCGGCGGGGGGGAGAAGGACGGAGGGGGGCCGGTGTCGAAGTAATAGGGGGAGGGGGGCGGGGGAGGGGCGGTCTGCGGGGGAGGGGGGATCCCGTGGCCTTCCCGGACCGTGTCCGTCATGGAGGTGCTCCGCGGGAACTTCCCGTCCAGCAAGGACGCCGCCAGTTTCTCGTCTTCCCCTGGAAAACAAGGAAAACGGGGAGTTGGGGATGAGTCTCTGGCCTCTGGCTGGACAAGGAGGAAAAGAGTGGAGTCAGGGAGAGGATTCCCATCTTCCACCTGGAAAACAAGGAGAACTAAAGTCAGGGACGGATTTTTGGTCTCCGCCTGGAAAACAAGGGAAACAATGGAGTCAGGGATGAGTTTCTGTTCTCCAGCTGGAAAACGAGAAGTTAAGTCAGGGAAGGAGCTTCTCGTCTTCCCCTGGAAGAAGGAAAAGAGCAAAGTCAGGGATGGATTCTTTGGAAAACAAGGAGAGAACTGAAGTCAAGGAGAAGCTTCACATCTCCACACGGAAAACAAGGAAAAGAGCAAAGTCAGGGCTGAGTTTCTGGTCTCCAGCTGGAAAACAAGGAAAATAATGGAATCAGGGAGAAGTTTCTTGTCTTTCCCTGAGAAACAAGGAGAACTTAAGTCAGGAATGAGTTTTTTGTCTCCACCTGGAAAACAAGGGAAGCAATGGAATGAGGGATGAGTTCCTTGTCTTCCCAAGGAAAACAGGGGAGTCAGGGATGAGTTTCTTGTCTCCACCTGGAAAATAAGGATAGAAGTGACGTCATGGATTAATTTGTTTTCTCCACTGGGAAGACAAGGAAAAGAGCAAAGTCAGGGATGAGTTCCTTGTCTCCACTTGTAAAACCAGAAGAGAAATGGAGTCAGGGATGAATTTGTTGTCTCCACAAGGAAAACAAGGAAAAGAGCAAAGTCAGGGATAAGATTCTGGTCTGCAGCTGGAAAACAAGGAAAAGAGTGGAGTCAGGGAGAAGTTTCCCATCTTCCACCTGGAAAACAAGGAGAGAAATAGAATCAGGGATGAGATTCTGGTCTGCACATGGAAAGCAAGGAAAAGAGCAAAGTCAGGGATGAGTTCCTCATCTTCCACCTGGAAAACAAGGAAAACAATGGAATCGGGGATGAATTTCTTGTCTTCCCAAGGAAAACAAGGAGAGAGGTAAAGTCAGGGATGAATTTGCTGTCTCTGGAAAACAAGGAAAAGAATGGAGTCAGGGAGAAATTTCTCATCTTCTCCTGGAAAACAAGGAAAACAATGGAACCAGGGATGCGTTTCTTGTCTCCAACCGGAAAACAAGGAGAGCAGTGAAGAGGACATTCCCAGAGAATTCCCAGACTGGGACAAACTGGGAAGTGGCTGGGGCTATTCCTCCCACCCTTCTTTGTTCCTGAGACTCCTCCTCTTTCCAAGCCTCGCTGGAAAAAGCTTGGAGCAACTTCCAGTGGAAGCTCCATGACTGGAGGAGCCAGCCAGAATTCCCAGGAAAGCCGTGGCTGCCCCCAGATCCCTGGAAGTGCCCAAGGCCAGGTTGGACACCCTGGGATAAGTAGAAGCTGTCCCACGGAAAGGCTGGGGATGGGATGAGCTTTGAGCTCACCCCAATCCCAACCATCCCACGATTCCTTGGGAGGCTCCCCACAGCCACATTCCCGTGGGATCGGCTCCCCCGGGAGCTGTTCCCACCCCTTCCCGAGCAGCTCCGGTGACGGAAGCGCCGCCACCGCCAACGTGCCAGACATCCGAGTGCCACCGGCACGGGCGCGGCTCCCGTCACACTTCCCGCTTTCCCGAGGGGTGACATCTGTTCCCGAGTGCCAGACTGAGCCCGGCAGGGTCTAGCAGGAATTCCTGCTTTTTCAGGGAATACTCGGAGACACTGCGAGGATTTGGATGGGGAAGCAGGAACAAACCCGGGGTGGATTGGGATGATTTAAGGGCCTTCCCAACCCGAGCCATTCCGTGATCCTAAAATCCATTCATGCCACAATTCCCCCCCTCCATTCCCAGCCCCAGCCTCATTCCCAAGCCTGGATCTGCCGTGCTCACCTGTCCTTAGGGAAAATTCCTCCTTCCCAATCCCTCCTCCGCTCTTCCCAAGCTTTCAAACGGCTCCGGAGAGGATTTGGGCTTTTTTTATTTCTGGCCTCTGGAGCGAATTTTCCTTTATGGAAAACGCTTTTCCAGTGGCACCGAGAGGCTCCGGCAGCTCCGCCCGGAATCCGTCAGCGATTCCACCCGAGGCAGAATCCAATGGGGACAAAAGGGAGGAATTTGGCACTGAAATTCCATCCCATGCTGTTGGTCGTGCTGGAAACTGGTCTATTTTTGGGAATTGGGGATGTGCCGTGGGAATAAAGAACCGGCAGCACGGAACGGGTTCAAAGGGAGCCTGGACAAAGCCATGGAAAATGTGCCTTTCCCAAGCTTTTTGAAATCCCGGAGCCGAGACCAGCAGGGGGAATTTGGGAGAATGATCCCGTCCTTGCCCTTTTTTCCTTGGGAATCTGGGAACCTGCACTAGATGGAGCCGTGGAATGTTCTGGGAGCAGCAGGAAGATCCCAAAATAAACCCCAGTCCTGCCTTTCTGAGATTTCCGGGAATGGCTGGGAGGTGACATAGGGATATTTGGGAAGCTCTGAGCACTGGAGATGTCCCAGGACACGGAATAGGGGAGCTTGTCCTGGGAATGTGGCATCCAGCTGGGCAGGAAATCCAGTGGGAAAGCAGGATTTTCCCTCTGGAATGTCCTGGGAATGGCTGACGGATCAGGGGCGACATTGGGACATTCAGTCCTTGGATCCAGAATGGAGGAGAGCTCCGTTCTTCCCTAAATGAGGAGGGGACGCTATGGAAAACCACATCCAAGGAATTGCCAAATGCAGGGAATACCACGGAAAAAACGCATCCCAGGAATTGCCAAGTTCAGGGAATACTATGGAAAACCACATCCCAGGAATTGCCAAGGGCAGGGACACTGTGGAAAATCACATCCGAGGAATTGCCAAGTGGAAGAGACTCTGGCATATCCCATCCCAGGAATTAACAAAGGTAAGGAATACTCTGGAAAACCAAATCCAAGGAATTGTCAAATGTAGGGAATGCTCTGGAAAACCACATCCAAGGAATTGCCAAATGCAGGGAACACCATGGAAAACTACATCCAAGGAATTGCCAAGTGGAAGGGACACTACGGAACAGCACATCCCTGGAACTCCGTGTTCATTCCCACCCGGCATTCCAGGCCTGGAGCAGCTCCCTGTGGCAGTGGCCGAGCCGCAGCCATGGGATCATTCCCAGATCATCCCTTGGTTTTCCAGCCATTCCCAGGAGGGGTGGCGGAGTCACCTTGGGTGTCACCTTGGCAGTGGCTCTACTCCCAGATCTCGGCAGGGTTCCTTGGAAAACGGAGCTCGGAGCAACCATGGAATGGGGGAGGAACCATTGGAGATGACGTTGGGAATGTTCCTCAGGGATGTGTCCGGCTGGATTGGGAATACCTCCAGGGAAGGAGATTCCACAGCCTCCAGAGCCCGGACGTCCTTCCCATGGAAAAACCATGGAATGGTTTGGGTGGGAAGGGAACTCAAATCCCATCCCATTCCAAGGGCAGGGACACCTCCCACAGGCCCAGGCTGCTCCAGCCTTTCCTTGGGCATTCCAGGGATGCAGGGGCAGCCACAGCTGCTCTGGCAATTCCAGCCCAGCCAGGAATTCCTCATTCCCAAGATCCCATCCATGCCTGCCCTCTGGCAGTGGGAGCCATTCCTGGAGCTCCTGCAGGTCCTGGAAGGTCACAGTTGGGTCACCCTGGATTTTTCCCTTTTTCCCTTCTCCAGGCTGGACAATCCCAATATTCCCAGCCTTGGATCATCCCGGTTCCTCCTCTGGACTTGCTCCAACAATTCCGTGTCCTGTCCCTTCCTCATCTTCCCATCCCTCCAGGATCTGCTCCAGGAGCTCCGTGTCCCTCTTGTCCCAAGGATCCCAGACCTGGATCCAGCAGTCCCTGTCCTGCTGGGAATGCTCTTCCCAATCCATCCCAAGATCCCGCTGGCCTCAGGGACAAAATTTTCCAGCAGCTCCTTCTCCACTGAGCCGCTCCCAGGGGATCCTTTGGAATTCCAGTGGAGTTGCTGGGTTCAGGAAAGGTTTTTCCCAAATTCCGGGTCTGTTTTTGTCTCTTCCTGCTCAAATCCTCCCCCCATCCTGGCTGCTGCAGCCAAATTCCTACAGAACCTTGGGAGAGGAGGGAATTCCTCCCAGGAGTTTCAAGGAGCATGGAAAAGCAGGATCTGTTTATTCCCAGCACGGATGCTCCAGAGCCAAGCTTTATTTTCTTTTCATGGAATTCTGCCTGGGAATCTCCAGAGGGGAACAAAAGCCACCAGCGATCCCCTGGGAGCAGCCTGGAATGCTGGGGGCTGGATCAGGTGGGGAGAATTTTGGGACTGGGCTCCATCCCTGCAGCACCTGGAGCCTGGAGACGCTCCTGGAATTCCCAAGGGAATTTGTCCTTGGAAAAGATCCCTAAAGGACCCTCAAAGATCCCTAAAAGGGAGCAGATCCAGAACATCCTGCTCTGGGACAGAATTCCCAGAGAAGCTGTGGCTGCCCCTGGATCCCAGGAAGTGTCCAAGGCCGGGTTGGAGAAATCTGGGATGTGGAATGTGTCCCTGCCCATGGAAGGGCTGGGAATGGGATCGGATTAAGGTCCCCAAACCATTCCAGGACTCCCACCCAAACCATTCCAGGATTCCGTGATTCACCCCTGGATCTCAATCTCTGTTCCCTGTGTCCCAGGAAAGCACAGCGTGTCCAAGCCTTCGACTTCCCAGTGAATCCGGAATTTTGGGAGCTGCTCCAGGCTCTCAGGAGGGATGGGAGAAAAGTGGGAATATCCTCTGGGAAAAGTCTCAAATGTCCTCCTGTTCCCAGGAATTTTCAACCCTGAATCAAGCCATCCCTTTGCTGTTTTCCATGGAATTCTGCTCCCCTCAAACCCCACCCAGGGCCACGGGAGACTCCCACGCTTCCCACGGAACACTGGGACATCGCCGGGATCAAATTCCAGAGCTCGGGAATAAAGAGCTGGAATCCAAACCGGGCCACCAGTAAGGACCAGTAAGGACCAACTCCCAGCATTCCCTGGAGTGGGAATGGCACTCCCAGCGTAGCCTGGCAACCCCCGGAGCCATTCCTGGTGCACTCCATGGAATTAATCTCCCAGGAAAACACAAAGCCTCGCCATGAAAGCTCCAGGGCCGTTGCCATAACAGCCCAAATCCCTGGAAAACCTCATTCCGTGCATTCCTTAGGGACGGATAAGGCTGAGGTGAGGGAGCGAATACCAAAAAAGACCTGGAGCAGGAGGGTGCAAATACTGGGGTGGGACATGGGAGGGAATCCGCATCCTCTGGAGCCCAGGGATGGGAATCTTTGTTCTATGGTATCCAGGGATGGGAATTTCTGTCCTCTGGTACCCAGGAATTGGAATCTCCAATTTTTGGTATCCAGGGATGGGAATCTCCATCCTCTGGAGCCCAGGGAAGGGAATTTCCATCCTTTGGTGTCCAGGAAAGGGAATCTCTGTCCTGTTGTGTCCAGGGAAGGGAATCTCCAGTTTTTGGTATCCGTGGTTGGGAATCTCCATCCTCGGGAGCCCAAGGATGGGAATTTCTGTCCCGTGGCATCCAGGGATGGGAACCTCCAATTTTTGGTGTCCAGGGGTGGGAATATCCATTCTCTGGCACCCAGGAATGGCCCAGAATTCCCAGAGCAGCCGTGGCTGCCCCTGGATCCCTGGAAGTGTCCCAGGCCAGGCTGGAGCACCCTGGGATAGCGGGAGGTGTCCCTGCCCTTGGAATGGGGTGGAATTTGGGAATCTCAAGGATCCCTCCCACCCAAACCATTCCAGGATTCCATCCCGGATATCATTTTAAAACCAGGACACTTCCCAGCTTCCCCCAATATTCCCGATGATCCTGAGGGGTCACAAATCCCTCCCATCCCTCCAAAGGCAGCGGCTCCACCCCCTGGAATTCTCTCCGGGAGCCATGGCAGCTCCGCAGTCTCTGGAGCGTTTTTAACTCCGCTGCCGGAGCAGATGGCGCTGGCAGAAATCTTGGAAGTCTGACAGGAATTATCTCCCCTCCCCTTCCCCCCACTCCTTCCCTTTTTCCTCCAAATGTTCCTCCCATCCCGCTCTTTTTTTTCCCATTTTCCTCCCATCCTTGCTTTTTATTCAGGGTATTTTTCCAGGACCCTTTTTTGATATTTTCTCCCACCTTTTATTCCAGCCAGCTGGGGGTTAACCGCCTTTATCCCGGGAATTTTTCCCAGAATATTTTTGATCTTTTTCTCCCATTTTTTTTCCCAGCCATCTGGGGGTTAACCACCTTTATCCCGGGATTTTTTCCCGGAATCTTTTCTCCCAGTTTTTTTCCAGCCAGCCGGGGGTTAACCACCTTTATACCGGGAATTTTTTCCTCCCCCTGGAATCTTTTTGATCTTTTCTCCCTGGGAATCTGCAGTGCTGCTGGAATACGCAAATGCCAGGGAATATTTATTCCCAAAAAAACCCATCCGAGCGCTGCTTTTCCATCTCCTTCCTCGCCCGTGCAGGGATTTTTCCCCGGGAATCAAGTGACTGCGCAGCTCCCGGCCGTGGGTGTGGAATGACAGCTCAAGGACTTCTAATTCCAGCCCCATTCCCACCCGATTCCTCCCTCTCCGCCTCTTTTCCATCCCCGTTCGCCTGGAATTCCACGGGAATGGTTTCTTCCAGGAGCCGCTTTGGGTTTGGGGCTGGGTCCCCTCCATTCCAGGGGCTGTCCCGCTGTGGGGATGGATCTGATTCTCCCGGGTGGGATTTTTCCCTGGATATTTTTGTTGGGATGTGCTGTGGCAGCTGCAGCCATTCCTGCCTGGAGCAGGGATTGTCCCACTGGAGATGGAGATTCAAGGAATGGTTTTAATCCCTTTTTTCCAGGGGGGTTTGACTGCATGGCCTGGGAATGTCTGGGATAACCGGGATGTGCTGGGAATTCTCAAGGGGGTGTGAGCACACAATTCCCAGATTATTGAGGTTGGGAAAGAATTCCAAGGTCGCCAATCCAAGCTGGACCTGATCCCCACCAGAACCCCGAGTGCCACCTCCAGGAATTCCTTGGACACCTCCAGGGATGGGCACTGCAAAGCTCCCTGGGCAGCCCCTGCCAAGGCCTGACCCCTTTCCATGGAAAACGATCCCAAATCTGGGAGCTGAGCCTGCCCTGGCCCAGGCTGAGGCCGCTGCCTCTTTTCCCGGGGCTCATTCCCTGGAGCAGATCCCGATCCCCGCTGGCTCCCGGCAGGAGCTGGGCAGCGCCAGAAGGACATTCCCGATCCCTGCCCCGATCCCGGCAGAGCTGCCCTGGCCCCCAGCCCGGGGCACATCCCACTTTTCCCGGGCTCTCCCTGCACGGATCCCTGGGGGGCTCGGGGGCCCTTCCCGAGGCACTGCCGGCGTTCCATGGGCAAGGATTCCACAATTCCCCGATCCTGGCAGGGCCTGCCTGGGAAGGACCTCCCAGCCCATCCCAAGGATCCCCCAGGATCCAGGAGATCCCACGGGCACAGCCCAGGAAGTTTTCCAAGCGTTTCCATTCCTAGCATCCATGAATTCCACCCTGGGTCGATCCCAAACCTTCAGCGCCCGGAATGGATCCCAAGGATCCACCCGGACTCACCAAAGCTCCGAAAAATGGGAGAAATTCCCACTGGGACCATCCACCCATTCAATCCTTCCCGCCCTCCTTATCCCAAATTTTCCCTCATCCCTCTCACTTCCAGCCGAGTCCCTCCCACGGAGCCGCGGGGTCTCCTCATTCCCAAATCTGCCTGGAGCAGATCAGGAGCCAGGAGAAATTCTCATGCCTACAAATTATCCCAAGAAATGGATTTTCAGGAGCTGACACATCCCAGATCCCTGAGGTGACCCCAGTGGCCTCTCCTTTGACGCCCTTCCAGCAACATTCCCAACGTTCCCCTCCTTTCCCGCCAAACCAAGCCTCCAGTTCCACCCAGATCCAAGACTTTTTTCCTCCTCTCTCCATTTTTTCTCCCACATTTTAGGTGGGATTTTTCCACTCCGGCACGGATCGCACCCGGCGAACCTTTCCCTGCCACCCCTCCATGTGCTGAAGCTTCTCAGCTGCTTCCCACCAACGGCTTTCCACGATTTCTGCCTTTCCCGGGAGAAGTGGCAAACGCTTGACAGCTCATCCCTATTTTTAGACATTCCGACGGAATGTCGGTGCGCTCTCCAAACCCTCCAGGATCCTTCCAGGATCTCAGCTCCTGCGATCCCAGGATGCTCCAAGCATCCGACCTGGCCTTGGACACGTCCAGGGGTCCCAGCCATGGATTCTCTGGGATAAATTTCATGGAACGAATCCCACATTCTCGTGGATCCCATCGCATCCCATGCCCATCCATCCCCTGAGTTATCCATGTGTCATTCCAGGCACTTTTCCAGCTTTTTCCGTGGGCTGGGAGCCACCAGCCCACGGTGGGTGCACGTCGTGATCCAGGATTTGGGAAGTGCTGCCAGAGCCTGAAGGATTTGGCAAACGGGAAAATGCTCGGGAATTGGGAATTGTCTCCCTGTGGAATAATTCTGGGAGCAGAATTTCATCCAGGAGGTGACAAAGGGACACAGGGACAATTCCCACGATCCCAGGCTGCTCCAACCTTTCCTTGGACATTGCAGGGATGCAGGGGCAGCCCCAGCTGCTCTGGCAATTCCAGCCCAGGCAGGAATTGCTCATTGC
>JAWWMN010000056.1:396759-410854 GCA_035047745.1 Catamblyrhynchus diadema
AGGCCTTGTCCCCAGTCCCTCTGCAGCTCTCCTGGAGCCCCTGCAGGCCCTGGCAGGGGCTCTGAGCTCTCCCTGGAGCCTTCCCTGCTCCAGGAGAACATTCCCAGTTTTTCAGAGGGAAGCTGATCCAATCCTCTGGATTTGCTCCAGGATTTCCAGGTCCTCCTGGTGTCGGGAGCCCTGGAGCTCCTCCTGGAATGGTTTGGGAGGGAAGGGACCCAAATCCCACCCAGCTCCAACCCTTGGACACTTCCCACTATCCCAGGCTGCTCCAAGCCCTGTCCTGGCCCTGGGAATTTTTATCCCAGGTTTTGCCACCCCTGGGACTGGGGAAGGAAGAGAAGGACATTCCTGTTTCCAGCACATCCTGGGAATCCTGATCCACCTCTCCCAGCTCAGCCATTCCCAAAACATGGAGTTTGGGACCAAACTGGATCCAGGGAATGCTCCAGGTGTGGAAATCATGAAAAATCCATCCCTAAATGCCCTCCCAGGGAGGAAATCCAATGGGAAGAGTCTCCCATCCAACGGGAGAACCAAACCAAAAAGTTGGGAATTAAATCCAGGAAGTTCCCATGAACTGCGAATGAGGGGAATTGCCTGACCAGGAGGTTCAGCCTTTCCCACCAAAACTCCAGACTTGGAATTCCGGGAAGCGCTATGGGAACCCCCTGAGGAGCCACCGTGGCCCTGGCTGGGGAATTGGGAATTCCTGGGCTTAAATTCCCACAATTCCCAGCTGGAATTCCAGAGCCAGCTGCGGGAGAAGCCCCGGCAGAGCTGGGTCACCAGGAAGGCCTGGGAGCACCAAATCCATCCTGGAAGAACCAAATCCCATCCCGGGGACACCAGATCCAACACGGAGCACCAAATCCCATCCTAGGGAACATCAAACTCCATCCTGAAGGACCAAATCCCATCCTGGGGATCAAATTCCATTCTGGAAGCACCAAATCCCATCCCGGGGACACCAAATCCCATCCTGAGGGACCAAACCCAACCTGGGGAATCAAAATCCATCCTGAGAAACCCAATCCCATCCTGGAGCTCAAATTCCGTCCTGGAAGCACCAAATCCCATCCTGGGGACTCCAAAATCCCATCATGGGGACCCCAGATCCCATCCAGGAGGACAAAGTTCCATCCTGGAAGCACCAGTTCCCATCCTGGTCATCCCTGGAGGGGTCAGGCAGTTGGAGCAGGTCCCCATCCCACGGATCCTAGAAAGTTCCAAACTCAGGGAATTCCTAAAGGATCCTTCAATCCTCAACGGATCCCGGCGAGCTCCGAGCTCAGGGAATTCCCAAAGGATCCATTGATTCCACAGATCCTGGCATGTTTTGAGCTCAGGGAATTCTCACCTGGAATATCCAACCCCCAAGCCCAGCTCCAGGCTGTTCCCCCTCCTCCTTTCCCTTGGGATTGGCTCCTTCAGAAGATCCACAGGAAGGAATAATCTTGGGAATTTTGGGAACGACCTGGTTCTCTCCAGGCAAACCAAGGAAAACTCATCCCATCCAGCAAAAACTTGGATTCGCTCCCTTAGTTTGGATTTTAGGACACATCCCTGCAATCCATAAAATCACGGGATGGGTTGGGTGGGAAGGGCCCTCAAAACTCATCCCATTCCAGGATGGCATTCCACGATCCCAGGCTGCTCCAGCCTGGCCCTGGGCAATTCCAGGGATCCAGGGAGAGCCACAGATTCCCTGGAGTTCCCAAGGGATGGGATGTGGGGCAAGCCCGGCTCCGAGAGCGGCAGGGACCGGGATAAACGGGAATAACTCAGATCCCTGGCATGGAACGGGATGGGACGTTCCCCGTGGGAACTGGGAAGCGCCAGAGCTGGGATGGGCTGGGAAGGACCCCAGGGCGGGCAGAGCCTTTTCCCCGGAAGTGCCTTTTCCCATGGAATGGGAAAAATTCCAGGGAGGAGTTTTACAGCAGGAAGAGCAAATTCCTTCAAGAATCATCCCAAAATCCGCCTCCGTCCCCCTGCCTGGGATGAAGGTCCAGCCCTGACTTTTCCAGCCCCTTTTCCCTCTTTTCCCCACAGGCCTGGAGTGGTTTTCCAGGAAAATCCAAAGGGAGCAGTGGTGACATCGATGGGGCCAATTCCGGGTCTAAAATCCATGGAATTCCAGCCCAAAATCCATGGAATACTGGGATGAGGGGCTGGGAAATGGGGGGATTCCAAGCCAATTCCCTAACTTGGGAATGCTGCTCCAGAGGGAGCATTCCCAGATTCCAGATCTTCCAGGCCACGACCCCTCTGCATCCATGACCTCCCTGTGTCCCACAGAATTCCCAAATCCTGCAGAATTGCCAAATCCTGCAAAATTCCCAAATCCCACACACCACATGCCCACTCCGAACACTTCCCTCAGGCTCGGCACATGAAAGGAAACCAGGAATGGCGGGAGAGCCAGGAAGGGAAAAAAAAAAGGGGAAGAAAAAATCAGGGAATGGGATTAAATTTCCCATTTTTTTCCGACACAAAAGCTGTGGGATTGATCCCAGTAAAAAACCCCATGGATGCCATTTTGGGCCCTGAAGTTTCACTTGGTGCCCCACGGATGGAAAATCCATAGGGAATGGGAGGGAAATTCCCACTGGGATGCAAACCTTGGGACAGAAGGGACAGAAGGAGAGAAATCCAGGAGTTCTCCTGGAAAATCCCATTCCAGCCTGGATCTGCAGCTCTTCCCAGCTTTCCTCCCACATGGAAAACAGCTCCGCTGTCCCTCTGCTCCTGGGAATGCCGGGGGTGGAGAGGTCTCTCCATCCCGAGCTTTTCCCACCTCCTCTTCCCTAAATCCATAGGAACATTCCCAGGTCTCCATGGGATTCTTTCTTTTTTTTCTTTTTTTCCAGCAGAAAGGTGGAATTCTGGCCAAAGGAGCCACGGGAAACACCCAGGAAAGATCCTGGCCCTGGGAGAGCCCCGGGATGAGCCGGGAATGAGCTCCGGGGTGGGAGCAGCAGGAAAAGCTCTCCCGGTTTTCCCCAGGGATCCCAAAAGCCCCCGACTCTCCCCGGCCAAAATCCAGGGAAAAGCTCCGAGCATTCCAACCCCAAAAAGCCACAGATGGAGCTGGGCAGGGGCTGTTCATTCCCACAGGGAAAAAGGAGTGAAAATTCCCAAAAATTCCAAGCAGCAAGCACACCAAAACCCCCAGAAAGTGGGGAAGGGGAAGATGGAATGGGGGAAGGAAATCCCTTTGGAGCCCCCCAGGATTACTGGGAATGGGGCTCTGGAGCTGAGCAGGGGCCGTTCCTCCCTCCGGGAAACAAAGTGACAATTCCCAAAAATTCCAAGCAGCATCCACAGAAAACCTCCTGAAAATTCCAAGAGAGCCACGATGGCAGCAGGACGCTGCACTAAACCGGGGAAATCCGGGGAAGAAAATCCCTTTGGAGCCCCCCCAGATTGCTGGGAATGAGAATCCCAAGCAGTTCATTCCCTAGGGGAAAAGAAGGGAAAATTCGCCAAAATTCCGAGGCACCACCAGCACTAAAACCTCCAAAATTCTGAGAGAGCCACGATGGCACCAGGGCACGGCACAGAACCGGAGAGAACCGGAGAAATCCAGGGAGGAAAATCCCCTTGGAGCCCCCCAGCATTACTGGGAATGAGAATCCTGAGCTGTCCATCCCTCAGGGAAAAGCAGTGACAATTCCCAAAAATTCCAAGGCACCACCAGCATCACACCCCCCCAAAACCCCAAATCCACAACCCCAGACCACGACACTGAATGAGCCAGGGAGGAAAATCCCTCTGGAGCCTGGGAATGAGAATCCCAGGAATGAGAACCCTGAGCCGTTCATTCTCCCAGGGAAAAGCAGCGACAATTCCCCAAAATTCCAAGCCCCCACCAGCACCAAAACCCACAAAATTCCGAGAGAGCCACGATGGCAGCAGGACACGGCATTGAACCGGAGAAATCCGGGGAAGAAAATCCCTTTGGAGCCCCCCAGGATTGCTGGGAATGGGGCTCTGGAGCTGAGCAGGGGCTGTTCATTCCCTCAGGGAAGTGAACTGAAGATTCCCAAAAAATTCCAAGGCACCATGAGCACCACCAGCACCAGAACCGCCCAAAACTCCAAACCCACAACCCCAGACCACGACACCGAACCGAGCCAGGGGAGAAAATCCCTTCGGAGCCCCCCAGGATTAGCGGGAATGAGAACCCTGAGCCGTTCACTCCCTGCTGACGGAAAAGGAGTGAAAATTCCCAAAAATTCCAAGGCACCACCAGCACCGAACCGAAACCCAAAACCCCAAAGCCACAACCCCACTCCACGCCATCGCCCCAACCCGATCCCCCCGCAGCGCTGCACAACCACGCCGGAAAAAATCCCCGGGAAAAAAAAAAAACCCGGAAAAAACCAAAAAATCCTGGGAAAAACGCCTGGAAAAGCGGCTCCGGGCTTACCTTTGGCCCCGCGCAGGACGAAGCCGAAGCCCTCATGCTCCCGCTTCTGCAGCACGGCCGTCTTCTCCTCGATGATGTAGTCACTGGGCAGGAAAGAGCACAAGAGAATGATGCCCGGGTTAGAGCGCAGCACCATCGCTGCCAGCGCCGTGGCCGCTGTCACCAGCCGGGGGTGGCCCTGTCACCAGCCGGGGGTGGCCGCTGTCACCAGCCAGGGGTGGCCTCTGTCACTCTTCGCATCCAGCCTTTCATCTCCGCAGGGATCGTTGCCTCGCCTCCCTTTCTTTCTCTTTCTTTCTTTCTCTCTCTCTCTTTTTTCTTTTTTTTTTTTTTCCTCTTCGATTTTTTTTTTCTTCTGGATTTTTTTTTCCTGTTCTTTTTATTCCGCGGATTTTTTTTTTTTATTTTTTATTTTTTTTGCGCCCGAAGTCACACCAAAAAGACGGAAGCGACTTTTGCCTCGGCGTGGAGGAGGAGGAGGAAAAGGAGGAAAAGGAGGAGGAGGGAATTAAAAAAAAAAGAAAAAGAAGAAATCGTGGATGTCCCTGCTGCCCACCGGGCCCCTCGCAGTCACCTGCAGAGGAATGCAGGGATACGGAGCCCACGCAGGAATTTCGGGAATTTCGGGATCCGGAGCTTTGCCCGTTAAACGCGGAGCCCCATCGGGAATCGTCTTTTCCCACACCTGCCGAGCGCGTCTCCCGCGGGAATAAAAACCGGGATTCTTGGATGGAAGCGGCGCTGCCTCCTCGCCGCTGGCCGCGCAGGAGCGGGGCAGAGTTTAAATCCTCATCCCGGCGGATTTGATCCCAAAATTTCCCCCCCTCGGGCGTTGCTAAGTGACGGATTGCCAGGAGCGGGGGGGAAGGAGCATCCTTGGGAAAAGCCGGGAATGATCCAGCGATGGATGGATGGAGGGATGGATGGAGGGAGGGAGGGATGGATGGATGGAGGGAGGGAGGGAGGGATGGAGCCCCCTCCCCAGACGGGCTCTAGGAGCGGCGGGAGGGGGAGGGGGCCGCAGGTCCCTCCCAGCGGAGCCGCAGGGGTGACATCAGAGCCGGGATAATCCGGGAGCGCCGGGAAGGAGCTTGGGAAGGAGCCGGGAAGTGGGAGCCAGAGCGGGAGGGGAGAGCAGGGAGCGAGGGGAGGGATGGGAACGGATGGGAGGGATAGGAACAATGGGAGGGATGGGGAGATGGAAAAGGTTTGGGAATACTGGGGAGGGATGGGGACGGATGGGAACAATGGGAGGGATGTGGAGGGATGGAAAAGGATGGGAGGGATGGGAACAATGGGAGGGATGGGGAGATGGAAAAGGTTTGGGAATAGTGGGGAGGGATGGAGACAGATGGGAACAATGGGAGGGATGGGGAGATGGAAAAGGATTGGGAATCACGGAGAGGGATGGGAGGGATGGGGACGGATGGGAGGGATGGGAACAATGGGAGGGATGGGGAGATGGAAAAGGATTGGGAATACTGGGGAGGGATGGGGAACAATGGGAGGTGCAGGAATGATTGGGAATATTGGAGAGGGATGGGGAGGGACGGGGAACAATGGGAGAGATGGGAACGGATGGGAACAATGGGAGGGCTGGGGAGGGATGGGGAGGGATGGAGAGATGGAAAAGGTTTGGGAATATTGGAGAGGGATGGGGAACAGTGTGAGGGGTGGGAATGGTTTGGAATATTGGAGAGGGATGGGGAGGGAGGGGAGATGGGGAGGGATGGAAAAGGATTGGGAATACTGGAGAGGGATAAGGAGGGACAGGGAACAATGGGAGAGATGGGAATGGATGGGAGGGATGAGGAGGGATGGAGAGATGGAAAAGGTTTGGGAATATTGGAGAGGGATGGGAGGGATGAGGAACAATGGGAGGGATGGGGAAGGATGGATGAGGAGGGATGGAGAAGAATTGGGAATATCAGAGAGGAATAAGGACGGATGGGAACAATGGGAGGAATGCTTGGGAGGGATGGGAGAGATGAGGAGGGATGGAAAAGAATTGGGAATATCTGAGAGGGATGGGGAGAGATGGAGAGATGGGAACGGATGGGAGGGATGGGAAGGGGTGAGGAATGTTGGGAAATGATTTGGAATATTGGAAAGGGATGGGGAGGGATGGGAACAATGGGAATCATTGGGAGGGGTGGGAGAGGTGGGAACAATGGGAGGGATGAGGAGGGATGGGGAATGATTGGGAATATTGGAGAGGGATGGGGACACTGGGAGGGATGGGGAAGGATGGGGAGATGAGGAGGGATGGAGAAGGTTTGGGAATATTGGAGAGGGATAAAGAGGGATGGGGAGGGATGGAGAGATGGGAACGGACGGGAGGGATGGGAATGTTGGGGAATGATTGGGAATATTGGAAAGGGATGGGGAGGGATAGGGAGAGATGGGAACAATGGGAAGGATGAGAAGGGATGAGGAGGGACGGAGAGATGGGGAATGGTTGGGAATATTGGAGAGGGATGGGAGGGATGGGAGGGATGAGGAGGGATGGAGAAGGATTGGGAACACTGGAGAGGGATAAGGAGCGATGGGAGAGATAAGGAATGTTGGGAAGGGATGGGGAGAGACGGGAACAATGGGAATGATGGGGAGGGATGGGGAATTATTGGGAATTATTGGAAATATTGGAGAGGGATGGGAAGGAATGGGGAGAGATGGGAACAATGGGAATGTTGGGGAGGGGTTGGGAGAGATGGGAGGAACAGGATCAGTGGGAGCGCTGGGAATGTTGGGAAGTGGTGGGGAATGATGGAAACAGCAGGAATGATGGGGAATGACAGGAATAATAAGGAACGATAGGGAATGATAGAGAATGATAGGAAATTATAGGAAACAACAGGAATGATGGGGAGTGATGGGAAAAATGGGAACAATGGGAAAGAGGGGAATGAAGGGGAATGAGGGGGAATGAGGGGGAATGAGGGGGAGTGATGGGAAGAGATGGGATATCATGGGAATGTTGGGAAGGGATTGATGGGAGGGGTGGGGAGCACTGGAACAGCTGGAATTGCCGGTGGGAATTCCCCATGGATCCATTCCCAAGGCACAGGAAGGGACTGGAATTCCACTGGGGAATGAGGGGTGGGGCTGGGCCTCGCCAGCTCCTCCAGAGGGAAAAACCTCGGATGACCAGGAATACCGGGAGGGAATGGATCCCTGCTGGGAACACCAGGAATACCGGGAGGGAATGGATCCCTGCTGGGAACACCGGGAATACCGGGAGGGAATGGATCCTTGCTGGGATCATGGGAATACCAGGAGGGAATGGATCCCTGCTGGGAACACCGGGAATACCGGGAGGGAATGGATCCCTGCCAGGAATACCGGGAGGGAATGGATCCCTGCTGGGAACACTGGGAATACTGGGAGGGAATGGATCCTTGCTGGGAACACCGGGAATACCAGGAAGGAATGGATGCCTGCCAGGAAAACCTTGGACTTCCTGGATCACTGGGAGGGAATGGATTCCTGCCGGGAACACTTTGGGAATCCATTCCACAGGGAGACAATTCCAAATCCCGTAGCGTTTTCCTGCTTCCCAAATCCTGGAATCATGACGTGCACCCACTGTGGGCTGGTGGTTTCCCTGCTCTTGGAATGGCGAGATGGGATTCATGGAATCACAGAAAAAGCTGGAAAAGCTCCGGGCTGGAGCAACGTCATTCCATGGAAATGGGAATGGGGAGGGGGGGAGGGAAGGAAAACTCTTCCTGGAAAGGTTTCTCTGGAATCCCACTGGGAGCGTTCCCAAGCCTCTGGAATTGTCTGGGAGCGGCAGCTTTTGGGATCAGTTCCCACTTTCAGGGAGTGTCAGGAATATCAAGGAATCATGGAATAGTTTGGGTGGGAAGGGACTTCAAGCACCTGGAATTCCATCCCGTTCCATGATCCCAAGCTGCTCCAACCTGGCCTTGGAAGCTTCCAAGGATCCAGGGGAATCCATATTCCCATTCCTCAGATAAAACAGGTTGGAAAAGTCTCAGTTCCATGCAAAACTGGGAATTCTGGCCCGAGGACACTGGAGGGGCTCCGTGGAGCCGCTTTTCCCATTCCATGGGAAATAGAGCAGGGCTAGATGGGATTTGGGAAGGAATTCCTGGCCGGGAGTGTGGGGAGGGGCTGGGATGGAATTCCAAGGGCTGGAATTGGGTGGGATTTCAGCTCCATTCCCACCCAACTCATTCCAGGATTCTCCCATGGAATTTCCATCTCAGCGGTGCAATCCCAGCCCCGGAGGTGTCCAAGGAATTCCTGGAATTCCAGCTTTGGGTTGGGATCGGGCCCAGCTTGGCCTCTGTGACCTCGGAGGGCTTTTCCCACCACAGGAATTCCGTGGATTCCAGGATTTCAGCTGAACTCCAGTTTCCTTGAGGAATCCAAAAATTCCCAGGGAAGGGGAATCCCTCTCCAGCCCCTCCAACATTCCAGCGATTTCCTGGGAAGCTGGGACACCCGTCAATGGTTTTCCCATGGGAATAACCAAGTGGATCCGTGAAAAGTGATTTTACTTCCCAGTTTCCCCCTTTTCTTTTAGAATCCCGGGACCTGGGTTGGAAAAGGGATTCAGGATCATTCCGCGGGCAGGGACAATTCCCGCTATCCCAGGTCGCCCCAGGTTTTTTTCCAACGGGCCTGGAATTTCTCCAGGTGTCTCCTGGGTGGCTTTTCCGGCTGCTCCCCAAACTTTGGGAATGTGGGCGGAGCGTTACCTCAGCGGGATCGGCGTCACCGGGAATGTGGGCGGGATCCAGGTGTGGGATCCGAGCCCGGAGCCGTCACCGGAGCCTCGGGAAGCGTGGGAGCCGGGATGAATCACGGCTCCATTGATTCCCGCAGATTCCATGGCTTCTAAAAGGAGCTGGAATTGCCGGGGGTGGTGCTGAGACCAACGCCCACCTTTAACTCCCGGCGTTCCGTAGGGATGGAGAATTCCCAGGATTCCAGCTCCCATTCCGGGTTTTCCGCCCGGCCTCGGGCACCAAAGGGTGGGATGGTGGTGGCCTCTCCAGGAATTCCTTCTCCAATCCTTTCCCATGGGTTTTCCGCAGTTTTGCCTGATCCAAACCTGACCTTGAACTCCCAGCATTCCACGGGGACAGGGAAAATTCCGGGTCCCATTCCTGGGATTCCAGCTCCTGTTCCAGGTTTTCCGCTCGGCCTCAGGCACCAAAGGATAGGAGGGTGGTGGCCTCTCCAGGAATTCCTTTTCCAGTCTTTTTCCAGTAAGTTTTTTTTCCATAGTTCTCCTTGATCCAATGCCCACCTTTAACTCCCAGCATTCCACAGGGACAGGGAAAATTCCAGGTCCCATTCCAGCTCCCATTCCCAATCCCATGCCCAATCCAATTCCAGATTCTCCGCTCGGCCTAGGGCACTAAAGGGTGGGATGGCCGTGGTTTCCCCAGGAATTCCTTTTCCAAGCCTTTTCCATGGGTAGTTTTGCCTGATCCAAAGCCCACCTTTGAGCCCTGGTGTTCCACAGGGACGGGGAGAATTCCAGATCCCATTCCAGGTCCCACTCCCAATCCCATTCCAGGTGGAATTCCAATGGAGACTCAGCCCCTTTGGATGGGGGAATTCCAGCTTTGGAAACACGGGAAGGAATTCCCAGATTTCCAGAGGGATGGGAGAAGAGGCAACAGCACCAAGGAAACCTCAGGAATTACAGGGAAATCCAAGGAAAACTTTTCCCAGTGGAAGCTCAGCTCCTTTTGCCCTTGGAATTTCCAGCCTTGGAAACATGGGAAGGAATTCCTGGATTTCCCAGCTCCAGGGAAATCATTCCCTGATTCCAACCTCTGTTATTCCATAGCCCCATCATTCCAACTGCCCTAATTCCATAATTTTCTGTCTCCACACATTTTTCCAGCCTCGGCATTCCAGGACCGAGAAATTCCCTTTTCCCCCTCCGTGTTTTCCACGTTTTCCATGTTCTCCCAGGTTTCTGGTGAAATCCCTCTCCCTGATCCCTGGCACAAATCCAGGATTGGCTCCTGCTCCCAATTTTTCCCCTTCCCAGCTGCTCCCGGCTTTAATACTCAAATTAATGTGGAGCCTCTTTAATCCCCGCCTTTAATTCCGAAGGCAATTCCCACTGGGATTTCTGTCCCGGATAAAGTCGAGCTCAGATTCGTCTCCTCCGGGTAAATTTTTCCGAGTTCTGTCCCATTTTTCCCATTCCCAGATTTTGGGAATGACTGGAATTTCGGGAGCATCCAGCACATCCCGGCTCCGGGGCGGCCCCTGCTCCTCCTTGGAGGGATTCCTGATTCCAAAGGAAATCTGGGAATGCTGGGAATCCCATCCCGGATGAGATGGGTTTTTCCATCACCAATCCAGATTTATCCCAAAATTCCTGGGCATGTCCCATCATTCCAAAGCATTCCATCATCCCACATTTCCATAATTTCCAACCGTTCCATGGTCCCACAGAATCCGTAATCCAGAATTTTGGGATTTTCCCTTTCCCAACAATTCCCCAAATTTTCTCTGGGAGCTTCTGCCTGGAATTCAAACAATTCCCAAAGGATTTCCTGGAGTGGGACCAATCCAAGCCCTCCCTGTGGATCCAATCCCACTCCAGGCTTTTCCCAAGGTTTTTTTCCGGATCCGGTTCCTTAAATTCGTCTTAAATTTGCCTTGGGCCGAGGAATGCTGTGGATCCATGGAATTCTGGGAATCTTGGAGCTCATCCACAACATTTTCCTGCTTTTTTTGAGCTCCTTATCCCAAATTTTGTTCCCCTGAGCATTCCCGGCTCCAAGGAATTTGTGGAATTTTGGGGTCTTCCCAAGTTTTTTTCCAAGCTGGATCCGGCTCCTTAAATTCCCCTTCCTGCCCCACTCCTCCATGGGAATTCCCAGGAATCTTTTCCCAGTGAAAATTCCCAGGAATTCCAACTCCTGGCCAAGAGCTCCTCCTGGTGTTTCCCCAGGATGTGATTCCCAAAGGAAATCCCTTTTCCTGGGATTCCCGTGGATTCAATCCCGCTTTTTCTTCCCCTGAACCGATGGAATTTCACCACATCCATGAATCCCCCCTTTTTTCCCGGTCTCCCCGTGATCCCAGCAGGGATTTTCCAGAGCTTCCCTTCCTTTTTCTCTCGTTTTTTCCTCTTTCCCGATTTTTCCCACAGGAACAGCCCCAGAGCAGCAAATCCCAGGAATTTTGAGGCTCCGCCCGAATTCCACAAATTCCTCAGAGTCGGGAATGCTCCCAGAAGCAAAATTTGGGATAAGGAGCTCAAAAAAAAAAAAAGCAGGAAAACGTTGTGGATGAGCTCCAAGATTCCCAGAATTCCACGGATCCATACAATTCCACGGCTTCCAAGGAGAAGCCTCTCCTCTGGCTCCGATGGGTTTGGGAATTCAGAAACTTCCCTGGAAAAAGGGAAAACTTTCCCATTCCAGAGGAAGCAGCTGCTCATCCTCCCGGGAATTCCAGAGCTCTGGGATACTCCCGAATCCAACCCTTCCCATTCCCAAATCCACCAGGAGAAGCCGCAGTCCAGGAATGTCCCCCTGCTGTCCCATCTGGGAATGCACTCACATTCCCAAACTCTTCCGGAACCTTGGATTCTCCACTGGAATTGGAGACAAGAATGGGAAACATTCCCAGACTTCTCCAGAACTTTGGATCTGTCACTGGGAAATGAGCCAGGAATGGAAAACATTCCCAGACTTTTCCAGGATGTTGGATTCTCCCCTGGAACAGGAGACTGGAATGGGAAACATTCCCAAACTCTGGATTCTCCAGTGGGGCAGGAGCCAGGAAGGGGAGCAAATTCCCAAACTTTTCTGGAACCTTGGATTCTCCTATGGGACACGAGCTGGGAATGTTTCACATTCCCGAACTTCTCCAGAACTTTGGATCATCCACTGGGATGAGCCAGGAATGGGAAACATTCCCAGAATTTTCCAGGATGTTGGATCCTCCCCTGGAACGTGAGCTGGGAATGTGAAACATTCCCAAACTTTTCTGGAACTTTGGATTCTCCACTGGGACAGGAGCCTGGAATGGCACAACATTCCCAGACTTTTCCAGGATGTTCCAGGAGGCAGGAATGGGAGCACATTCCCAAACTTCTCCAGAACCTTGGATCATCCACTGGGAAATGAGCTGGGAATGGGAAACATTCCCAGACTTCTCTGGAATGTTGGATCCTCCATTGGGATAGGAGGTCGGAATGGGAAACATTCCCAGAACTCTCCAGAACTTTGGATTCTCCATTGGAACACGAGCCTGGAATCTGAGCCCATTCCCAAACTTCTCGGGAACCTTGGATCCTTCCCTGGAAAATGAGCCGGGAATGGGAAACATTCCCAAACTTCTCCAGAATGTTGGATCATCCATTGGAACAGGAGCCAGGAATGCGGCCACATTCCCAGAATTCCCCAAAACCCTGGATCCTGCCCAGGGACTTCCCCCACCTGGAATTCCTCCCACCGCCCAAAACTCCCGGAAAAATCCCCTTCCCATGGAATTCCAAACCTCCCTGAGGAAAAGGGCGGGTTTTTCCATGGAAACGGGAATTCCCAGAATTCCCGGGAGCGGCTCCTTACCTGTGGGAGGTGAAGTTGTCGTAGGATCCGACGGTGTAGTGCCGGAAAAGCCGCTTGGTCCGGTCTTCCCTGGTTTCTGCGGGAAAAATCCACATCCCAGATTATTCCCGGCTTTTCCCGCCTTCCCAAGGGATCCACAAAGCCTGGGAATTCCATTCCAGGCGGGAATTTCTCCATGGATGAGGAGAAGCCGTGGGGGTGAGAGGCCCACGTGCGGCCGAGGAATTCCTGGGAATGCCGGAGCCATTCCTGGAAATCATCCAGGGGGAAATTCCAGCAAAATTTCTGGCTGGAATGACAGAGCAGACTCAACCCTATGGAAAACCCAAATCCCACATTCCTGCCCCTCCTCCTTCCTTTTCCAGTGTGGGAAGGGAAGGGAAAAGCTGGGAATGCTCCTGGGAATTCCATGCTGTCCTGGAGGTCACCAGATCTCCGGGAATGCTGGAATTCGGAGGAAAACCGGGAACGAGGGAGACCCCGGCACCACTCCTGAGGGAGCAGCTCCCATGGAAAAGCTGGGAATGTTCCGGGGATCCTCCTGCTCTCCCACAGGTCTCTGGATCTCCGGGAATGCCGGAACGCTGAGGAAAACTGGGAATGAGGGAGACAATCCCAAGGGAGCAGCCACATTCCCGCCCTGCTTCCATGCTTTTCCCACCTCGGAATGGATGGGAAGAAATGGGAATGATCCCTCCGGAGTTTTTCCAGCCCTTTCCCAGGATTAGCCTGGGGAAATCCTCACCGCTCCGAGGGGCTCCTGATTCCAGGGGGAAATTCCAAGGAAAAGAAGAAGCCTGGGAAGCTCCCAGGAAATGACAGTACAAGGAATAAAACCAGGGAATTCTCTGCTTGGATCAGGCTGGGAAAATCCTCACGGGTCTGAGGAGTTTCTGATTCCAGAGGGAAATTCCAAGGAAAAGGAAAAACTCGGGAAGTTCCCGCTCGGCACCAGGAGACGGCAGCAGGGAGCAGCTGTGGAACTGATCCAGGAATGATTCCCGATGGGAAAGGGAAGGGAAGGGAAGGGAAGGGAAGGGAAGGGAAGGGAAGGGAAGGGAAGGGAAGGGAAGGGAAGGGA
>JAWWMN010000056.1:420725-441591 GCA_035047745.1 Catamblyrhynchus diadema
ACGCCGCCGGACCGGCCGCCCCCGCTCCCGCCGCTCCCGCCGCCGCCGCGGTCCCGACCCCGCTCCCGCTCCTGATCCCGGGGCCGCTCCCGCTCCCGCTCCTGGATCCCGATGCCGCTCCCGCTCCTGATGCCGATCCCGGATCCCCGTCCCGAGCCCGCTCCTGATACCGACCCCGCTCCCGGGACCGATCCCGGGACTGTCGAGCACCACCCGCAATCCCGTGTGGGAATGGGAGTGGGAATGGGAATGGGTGTGGGACCGTGCCACAGCCATCCCGGGAATGGTTGGAATGGTTCCCGCTCCCGATCCTGGTCCCGCTCTTGATCCCGGTCCCGGTCCCGGCGGGGCCCGCCCGGAGTCGCCCCCTGGCGGCCGCTGCCGGCGCTGCCCCGGGGAGGGAACCGGTGCGGGAGCGGGAATGGGAATGGGATTGGGTGTGGGAATGGGTGTGGGAATGGGAATGGGAATGGGATTGGGTGTGGGTGTGAGAATGGGCATGGGAATGGGTGTGGGACTGGGAATGGGATTGGGCGTGGGAATGGGATTGGGTGTGGGTGTGGGTGTGAGAATGGGAATGGGAATGGGTGTGGGAATGGGATTGGGTGTGGGATTGGGAATGGGAATGGGTGTGGGAATGGGTGTGGGAATGGGTGTGGGATTGGGAATGGGATTGGGAATGGGAATGGGTGTGGGACTGGGAATGGGAATGGGTGTGGAAATGGGAATGGGAGCAGGAGTGGGAGAGGGAATGGGAGTGGGAATAGGATTGAGAATGGGAGTGGAAACAGGAGTGGGAGTGGGAGTGGGAATGGGATGGGGTGTGGGAACAGGATTGGGATGAGAGTGGGATCACACGAGTGGGATGGAGTGTGGATCGGGGTTGGGATCGGGATGGCGGCAGCAAAGGGAGCGGCTCCGGGGCAGGGAGGACACAGGGAGCGGGATGGGAGCGGGATGGAGGGACAGGGATGGGGGGAAGGATGGGAACAGCAGGGAGGGTCCCCAGTTCCCATTCCCGGTTCCCGTTCTGGGTTCCCGTTCCCGGTTCAGGGCTGCCCGCAGTGCCCCTACCCCGTGCCCCCAGTCCCATATTTGCCCCCACAATTCCATATTTTTCCACCCCAATTCCATATTTGCCCCCACCCCCATAAGTTATTGCAGCGTAACTGCGGGAATTGCACGAATTTCAGGGAATTTGGGAACGCGGGAATTGCGGGGATTGAGGGATGGCGGGAATGCGGGACTTGCGGGAATGCAGGAAATTGCGGGATTGCGGGAATGCCGGGAATGCTCTGGGAGGATCCCTGAGGCACTGAGGGGGCAGAGCCCCGCCCAGACACAGCGACACCGGCGCCACCCCTGGGTGCCACTGTGCCCTCTGGCATCTGTGCCCACAGTGACACTGGGTGCCCCTGTCCCCTGTGCCACCTGTGCCCGCTGCCACCCACAGTGACACTGGTGCCACCCCTGGGTGCCCCTGTGCCCTGTGCCACCTGTGCCCACAGTGCCACTGGTGCCATCTCTGGGTGCCATTGTCACCTGCGCCACCCTGTGTCCACAATGACACTGAGTGCCATTGTCACCTGTGCCACCCTGTGCCCGCTGCCACCCACAGTGACACTGGGTGCCACTGTCACCTGTGCCACCTGTGCCACCCTGTGCCCCACTGCCACTGGTGCCATACCTGGGTGCCCCTGTCCCCTGTGCCACCTTTGCCACAGTGCCACTGGTGCCATCCCTGAGTGCCACTGTCCCCTGTGCCACCCTGTGCCCACAATGACACTGAGTGCCATTGTCACCTGTGCCACCTGTGCCACCCTGTGCCTCAGCCACTGCCACTGGTGCCATCTCTGGGTGCCACTGTCACTTGTGTCACCTCATGCCCACTGCCACCCACAGTGACACTGGGTGCCATCCCTGGGTGCCACTGTGCCACCCTGTGCCCACAGTGACACTGAGTGCCCCTGTCCCCTGCGCCACCCTGTGCCCCAGTGCCCCTGGTGCCACCCCTGAGTGCCACTGTCACCTGTGCCACCCTGTGCCACCTGTGCCCCAGTGCCCCTGGTGCCATCCCTGCCGCCTGTGCCACCCCGTGCCCTCTCCCGCGCCCCGTGCTGAGCCCTTTCCCGGCTCCTTCCGGAACTTTCCCTCCTTTCCCAGCCCCGCTCCCTTCTCTCCTGGCGGGCAGAGCCCCACGAATTCCCGGGGAAAAGCGTGGGAAGAGCTCGGCTTGCAGCACAAATCCCAGAATTCCAGAGCTTGGAAAAGAATCCCAAGGCCACCGAGCCCCTCCTGAGCCTCTCAGCTGAGCCCTGAGCGGAATTCCAGGAATTCCTGGGACACCTCCAGGGATGGGCACTCCAAACCTCCCTGGGCAGCCCCTGCCAATGCCTGACCCTCCTTTCCATGGGGAGAAAAATTCCATGAGGAAAAAATTCCCCGAGGAGAAAAATTCCATCAGCAAAAAAATTCCATGAGTACAAAATTCCAGGAGCGAAGCTGCCCGGCTGGGGTTGGAGGTTTTCCACGGGAGAAAATTCCCGGGCGTTTTTCCAGCGGAGTTTTCCCTTCATCCCTTTTATCTGCCCTCACCAGGAGGCTCCAGGCCCTCGTTCCATGAATCCCGAGCTGATCCCGGATTTCCGAGCGGCTGCCGGATAAATCCAACCGCGGGGATTAAGCGGCCCGTGAGATTCCCAAAATTCCCGGTGGATCCGGGATTTCTCCACGCTCAGTGGCCACATCCTCCCGCCGGGATTCCCACGGGATTCCGAAGGGAAAGGGAATTCTGGGAAGGAGCAGCAGTTTTTCCTCCCGCCCTGCGTTTTCCGTGCCATGGAATTTTTTGTCCTGGATCGCCTCCATGCCGGTGGAATTCCGGGTGGGATTGATGGGAGTCCATGTCCGATTCCAGGGAATTCCAGCCCATGGAAGCGTCCGGCTGGATTTGGGCACCTGGTGGTGCTTCCATTGGGAATTGTCCCATTCCAGGAGGGAGAAACCTCCTCGGGAATAAACTTGGAGTAAACCCCCAGAGAATTCCCATTCCAGGTGGATGAACGCACCATAATATTCCCAAAAATCACTTCTGACGCATCCAACGATCCCAAAAATCCAGGAGGTTTTAATTTCCATGGGATTTCATGGGAAAGATCAGAAGCAAATTCCCGGCTAAAGATTCTGGGATGGGTTTAAACAACGCTTCCCTTGGGAATTCCCAGAATTTCTGACTCTGTTTTCCAGAATTCCTGACCCCTCTTTCCCAGGGAAAGGAGCCCAAATCCTGGGAAGAGCATCCGGAGGGAGCCGGGGGAGCTCATCCTGGAAAAAGGGGGATCAGGAGGGATCTTTTCCCTCCAGAATTCCATGGTGGAGGCGACAGCCAGGTGGGATTTGGGATCTGCTCCCAGGAAATCCCAGGGAACAGCGTCGAGCTGTGCCAGAGGAATTCTAGGTTGGATATTGGGAAAAATTCCTGAATTTTCACACAGGATTAGGAAGAATTCCTGAATTCCCAAGCACAATTAGGAAAAAATCCTGAATTTTCACACAGTATTAGGAAAAGTTCATGAATTCCCACAGAATGAGGGGAAAATTCCTGAATTTTCACACAGGATTAGGAAGAATTCCTGCTCTTAGGAGAATTCCTCCCTCCGGGAGCATCCTGGGATTCTCCTTCTCTGCGCTTGGACACAGTTCCAGAATTTCTGATCCTGTTTTCCAGGATTTCCAACCCTGTTTTCCAGGATTTCTGATGCTCCTTTTCCAGGATTTCTGACCCTGTTTTCCGGGATTTCCAATGCTCCTTTTCCAGGATTTCTGACCCTGTTTTCCAGGATTTCCGATGCTCCTTTTCCAGGATTTCTGACCCTGTTTTCCGGGATTTCCAGCCCTTCTTTCCCAGGCTGGTGGGATCTGGGGGTGGCACCCGGAGCTGCCGGTGGCCCCGGGTCCGGATTCAGCCCCAGGGATTCCCAAACATTCCCAGGATCTTTCTCACAACATTTCTGGGATCCTTTGCCCAACATTCCCAGGATTTTTTGTCCAGCATTTCCAGGGTCCTTCTCCCAACATTTCCAGGATTGTTCTCCCAGCATTTCCAGGATCTTTTCCCCAAAGTTTCCAGAATGGTTTCCCCAACATTCCCAGGATGATTCTCCCAACATTCCCAGGATGATTCTCCCAACATTCCCAGGATCCTTTCCCTAAAGTTTCCAGGATCTTTTCCCCAACATTCCCAGGATCCTTTCCCAACATTTCCAGATCTTTTCCCCAGAGTTTCTAGGATGGTTTTCCCAACATTCCCAGGATTGTTCTCCCAGAGTTTCCAAGATCCTTTCCCTAAAGTTTCCTTTTCCCCAGCATTCCCAGGATCTCTTCCCAACACTCCCGGGATTGTTCTCCATGGACAGGGACACCTTTCCCTATCCCAGGTTGCTCCAAGCCCCACCCAACTCGGCCTTGGGCACTTGCCGGAGTGGGATTTGACTCCAAACACCACCTGGAAACCTGGAATTGTTCCTGGACAAATCCAGACCTCTGGATGCCATTGGGAAATGCCCATGGAGGGAATTCCCACAATTCGTTTCATTCCCTAAAACCAGCAGCAGCAGGAAAGGAATCCCAGGAATTGCTGGGAATTCCTGGTGTTCCTTTGGCTGACGGCAGAGAGGGAAAACTTCCCCGTGGATGTGGGAATTCCAAGGTGCTGAAATCTGGGATAAGCAGGGAGATTTTGGGAAGATCCCACTTGGAAAGGAGCAGAAGGAATGAAGGAAGGATTTTGGGATGAGCCTGGCTGGACACATCGGGAATGTTGAGGAGGGATTAAAGCATTCCAAGAATTATTGTGGAAACTCCAGTTGTGTGCCCAGGAGAGTGGGAAAAAAAAAAAGGGAATAAGGAAAACTGGAGGAATTCAGACACTGAATTCCTTAGGGAAAAAAAAAAAAAGCCTGGATGGAAGAACTGTGGGATCAGAGGGAATTGCCATGAATCAGTGGGAAAAGGAGCTGATCCCAAAAATCCCGGCTCTTCCCAGATCCAGGGGATGATTCCCTGCTCCAAAGCCTCCCTTCCCAAAACGGGAATACCCGGGACGCACCGAGAGCTGAGCAGGAAAACCAGGATGGATCCCAGATCCTTCCCAGATCCAGAGGGCTCCAAAATCTGGGAATGAGGCTGGGATGAACGTAAGGAATGAAACATCCGGAGGGATGATCCCAGCACGAGGAGCTGGATGGGAAACTCGTGGTGTTGGAGTGGGATTGGGAAGAGCGCGGAGGCTCCGGAGGCTCCGGCACGTGGGGAATGAGTCAGAGTCACGGCCGGCAGGGAGGGAGGGAGGAGGGATCCAGCTAAAACCTGGAACAAACACATGGAAAAGCTCTGCTGGCCCGGCCCTGCTGCTCCCCTGGAATTCTGGGTGCAGCTCTGGAGCAGGAAGAGGGAAGGGAAGGAGCTGGGAAAGGGGCTGGAAAACTTTCCTTTGAATAAAAAACTGGGACCACACTAAATAGTCCTGATATTCCCTGGAAAAGCTGCCCCAGAATCCATTTTTCTCCGGGATTTTCCCAGGAAAATGTTGAGAGGACTCTGGTAATTATGGATATCCCTTGCTGTGAAGGAGTTTTTGTTGGGAATTAAAACTTCCAAGGTTTTTTCCCAACTTGAACCGTTCAGATTGCAAACCTGGGAATTTCTCCTGCCCCAGCTCCATAGAATGAATTCCACGATCCCCCTATCCCTGGAAAAACCTGGAAATAACAGAGCAAAATGCTCTTTCCTAAGGATATTTTCCCTGCAAAAGACTGGGAATCACAGAGCCAGCTCCAGGAATCCTCAGGAAGTTTGGACAAGGAGTTGGGCAGAGCTGCTCCAGGGAATTTTGGGATTATGGATTTTAAAATCCCACACTATTTATGACCTCCCAATGCCTCTGTATCCCACTCTGGATCTGCCTCCGGCGCATCCCAAATTCCCGAGCTTCCCAAATTTCAAGGCCAGGTTGGAGCGGCCTGGGATAGTGGGAGGTGTCTCTGCCCTTGGAATGGGGTGGAACTGGATCAGCTTTAGGATCCTTCCCATTCCAGGATTCCACAGTTCCAACAGAATCCTCTGAATCCAAATCCAGACCCCGTGGTCACCACAGGGATGTCCCAAAATCCCTGGACACGTCAGGGACGCTGGAACCAGCGTCTGTTCCCAATCCCAGGCAAACCAACATTCCCATGGGACACGGCTGGCAGGGATGAGGAGCAGCGGGATAATGCGAGATCCAATCCCAGTCCCGATCCCGATCCCAATCCCAATCCCACCAGAACCACCTCCTGCCATATCCACAATATCCATGATATCCATGAATCCATTATATCCATGATCCAAGCATGAGAAACACTCCAGGAACAGCGGAATCAGAGTATGGGACAAAGGGAAACCCCAGGGAAGAGCCAAATTTGACACTGGGATGGAAGGAGGGGAAAACCCAGGGAAAATCCAGGGAAAAACTGGATCTGACCTCGGAATAGCAGGAAAACCCCATGGAAAATCCAATTATCCACCATAACCCCACTCCTCATCGGAACGACAAACCTTCCCACTCTTCCCACCCCACATCCCACGTTCCCCCAGTCCACGGGATTGCATTCCCGTCACTAATTCCTTCCACACCCTCCAATCCATGCGATCCGATTCCCAACTCTAATTCCTTTCACACGCCCCCCAATCCATGGGATCCCATTTCCAGCTCTAACTCTTCCCACACCCCAACCCAATCCACAGGATCCATTCCACCTCTAATTCTTTCCACACCCCCTCAATCCATGGGATCCCATTTCCAGCTCTAATTTCTTTCACACTCTCCCAGTTCATGGGATTCCATTCCCAGCTCTAACTCCTCCCACACCCCAACCCAATCCACAGGATCCCATTCCAGCTCTAATTCTTTCCACACCCCCTCAATCCACGGGATCGCATTCTTAACTCCACCTAATTCCTTTCACACTCTCCCAATCCATGGGATCCCATTCCCACCTCTAACTCCTCCCATGTCCCCCAGTCCACAGGATCCATTCCCATCTCTAGCTCCTCCCACATTCCAACTCAAACCCCGCGATCCCATTCCCATCACTAATCCCTCCCACACCCCAATCCAATCCATGGGATCCATTCCAGCTCTAACCTCTCCCACATCCCAACCCAATCCATGGGACCTCATTCCCATCTCTAACCCCTTGACACCCCAACACAATCCATGGGATTCCATTCCAATCACTAACATCTCCCACACCCCAACCCAATCCATGGGATCCCATTCCAATCACTAACATCTCCCACACCCCAACCCAATCCATGGGATCCCATTCCCATCTTTAGCTCCTCCCACATCCCAACCCAATCCATGGGATCCCATTCCCATCTCTAGCTCCTCCCACATCCCAACCCAATCCATGGGATCCCATTCCCATCTCTAACCCCTCGACACCCCAACCCAACCCATGGGATCCCATTCCAATCACTAACATCTCCCACATTCCAACCCAACCCATGGGATCCCATTCCAATCACTAACATCTCCCACACCCCAACCCAACCCATGGGATCCCATTCCCACGTCTGCCCCCTCCCCCACCCCACCCCACCCCCCGGGATGCCATTCCCGATCCCATACCTGGCTTTCCCGCGGCTGCTCCGGCGCAGCGAGGGCACCTCGGCCTCCCTCTCCTCCTGCACGCGCTGCAGCGAGGGCGAGCGGCTGTGGGCGCTGCGGGTGCTGCCCGAGCTGGCCAAGCTCCCGTCCGCGCCCGCCATTCCAGAGCCCGCCATTCCAGCGGCCGCTTCCTGCATCTGGACCAGGAGCTGGGGCGGGAGGCTCCGCAGGGACGGCACCGGGGAGTAGGAGGCGCGGCTCTCGGCCTTCAGGTTGTTGTCGCTGGCCGAGCGCTGGAGGACGCGCGGCGACGCCAGCCCGCCGGAGCCGAGGAGCCGGCGGCGCTTGGTGTAGCTGGGAGTTTCTCGGAAAGGCACTGGGAATGAAAAATGGGAATGCGGGGTTAGGCGGGAATCTAAGGACTAAAAAAAGATGGGAATAGGGGATTAGGGGTTGGGAGTTGCGGGAAAAGATGGAAGAGAGCGGAGGGTGTGGAGTTGGGTTTTGGGAAGAAGGTTGGGAGTTTCTCGGAAAGGCACTGGGAATGAAAAAGAGAAGGATGGGATTAAGTGGGAATCTAAGGACTAAAAAAGATGGGAATATGGGATTAGGTGGGAATCTAAGGGCTAAAAAAGATGGGAATTGGGGATTAGGTCTTGGGAGTGCGGCTGTGGGAAAAGATGGAAGAGAGTGGAGGAGACGGTTGGGAATGGGTGTGGAGTTGGGTTGGGAAGGTCAGGAGTTTCTTGGAAAGGCAACGGGAATAAAAAACAGGAATGTGGGATTAGGGGGGAATCTCAGGCTGAACAAAATGGGAATATGGAATTAGGTGGGAACGTAAGCCCCAAAAGAGACGGCAATATGGGATGAGGCATTGGGAGTGCAGCTGTGGGAAAAGATGGAAGAGAGTGGAGGAGAAGGTTGGGAATGGGTGTGGAGTTGGGTTTTGGGAAGAAGGTTGGGAGTTTCTCAGAAAGGCACCAGGAATGAAAAGCAGGAATGCAATATTAGGGGAGAATCTAAGGGCTAAAAATGATGGGAATATGGGATGAGGTGTTGGGAGTATGGTTGTGGGAAAAGACGGAAGAGAGTGGAGGAGAAGGTTGGGAATTCCTGTGGAATTCCAAGAGAAAGATGGGAAAATCCAACATGTGGAATAAATCACCAATGACTCCGTGCCCTGAATTCCCTGCCAATCCTTGGGAATGCCAGGAAAAAGTGACCTCCTGGATCCACCTGGAAGTGCAAACTCTGGCTCCACTGAGGGACCAGGAGTGGAATCCCCACCCCAGAAGGATTTCAATGGAATTTGGAGACGTGGATCAGTGGTGGTCTTGAAAGTGTTGGGAATTCTTGGATTCAATGTCTTAAAGGACTTTTCCAGCCTAAACAATTCCATGATCCACAAAACAGATCCGGATGTTCTGGAAAGGGGTGAGGTTCAGGTCTGCGGCCCCTGCACTCCAAACTTCCAGGAAAATGGGATTTTCCAGTATTCTGTTCAATGAGCTTGTTCCCATCCTGAAGTTTAACATCCCTAAAATTTGTCTGGCACCTGTGGCAAAATCCAGAGGGAAATCCGGAATCGGCTGCATCCAGCCCATTCCTGGTGCCAAAATATCAGGAAAAACACGGATTGCTCCTGCTCCAAGCCAGAACAGGGGACAGGGAGCAGGGAATTCCAAGCCCTCTGGATTCGGGATATTCCCAGAGCTGCCGTTCCAAGGCCACCGCTCCCATGGCACCTTCTAGAGGTGAATCCTGAGGATGCTCCGAGGCCACCAGGAGAAGGAAAATCCTGGGATTGGGAAGGAGCAGCCCAGGCTGAGCATGGCCGTGCTCGGAATGTTTTCCCGAGGAATATCTGAGGTTCAAAGTCCGAGGATTTCAGGCTCCTGGAACTCTTCCCGTTGCCGTGGCAACGCCCGGCGTTCGTTCTCCGATGAGTTCCAACCTCGGGTGTGGGAATTTCTCGCGGCAGCGGCGCTTCCCGGATCCTGTCGGCACCCCCTGCCCTCAGCGCCCGCATCCGGCCATTCCCAATGGGAAAACCAGACAAACTGATGGAATTTCAGAGCCAGAGGGGTTGGAAAAGCCCTGTCAGACAAGGAAACCCAACCAACGCAAAGGCCACCACCGGTCCGTGTCCCCAGGTGTCACCAGCAAGGACGGATATCCCACCAAGGCCATCCCAGTGGGAAAAACGGGATCAGAAGTATGGAATTTCAGAGCCAGAGGAGTTGGCAAGGCCCTCCAAGGCCATCAGTCCCAACCAATGCAAGGTCACCACAGATCCGTGTCCCCAAGTGCCACCAGCAAGGATGGGTGTCACCAAGGACATCCCAATGAGAAAATTGGGTCAAAACTATGGAATTTCGGAGCCAAAGGAGTTGGAAAAGCCCTCCCAGACAATGAAACCCAACCACTGCTAGGCCACCACTGGTCTGTGTCCCCAAGGGCCACCAGGAAGGATGGATGTCCCACCAAGGCCATCCCAGTGGGAAAAATGGACAAAATGATGGAACGTCAGAGCCACATCCCAATGGGAAAGCCAGACCAAAACGATGGAATTTCAGAGCCAGAGGGGGTGGAAAAGACCTCCCAGACAATGAAACCCAACCACTGCCAGGCCACCACTGATCCGTGTCCCCAAGGGCCACCAGGAAGGACGGATGTCCCACCAAGGCCAGGTGTCACCCAGGCACGGGACACATCTCCAGGAGATGTTTCATTTTGGACTCCATCACTCCTTACAGAAAATCCCTGGAAAAAAATCCCGGAAGCAGAAGTCGTGTCTGAAGAACTTCCCAAGAGGGAGCAGCCTCAAGCTGAGCCAGGGGAGGCTGGGATTGGATTTTTGGGATCGTTTTCCATGGGAAGGGTGGCCAGGCTGTGGCAGGGGCTGCCCAGGGACCTTTGGAGTCACCATCCCTGGAGGTGTCCAAGGAATTCCTGGAGGTGGCACTGGTGGGGATCAGGCCCAGCTTGGACCGAGTGACCTTGGAATTCTTTTCCAACCCCAGTGATCCCAGGATTCTGGGATTCCAAACTGGCTGGGTGAGCACAATGGATGAGGAAGAAGAAGAATCACCAAGTCCGAACTCCAGGATCCAGAATGAGGACATTCCCAGACTCCTGCCAGATTCCCAGTTCTAGGGAATACTTCCTCATCCCATCCCCCTCAATCCACATCTCCCAGTGGGAAAAGGGACAGAGAGGGAGGGAAAGGGAGCGATCATGGTGATGATGATGATGATGGTGATGAAGAAGAACCAAGCCCACACTCCAAGATCCAGGACCAGGACATTCCCAGATTTCCAGTTCTGTGGAATATTTCCTCATCCCACCCTCCGGAATTCACAATTCCCAGTGAGAAAATCCCAGGGAGGAGACAACAAAGGAACAAAACTGGGAGCAATTCCCACAACGAGCTCCGGATATTCCTTCCCACACCTTTCCCAGACTTGATTCCAGGTCTGTTTACCGAGTTTCTCCCGGCACAACGAATCCCGTCCGTTACCATGACAGCGCCGCTCGGAGCAGCCCGATCCCTGTTTTCCAAAGGAAAACACAGATCCCTGTTTTCCAAAGGGGCCTGGATGCTCCCTGAGGGGAGCGGGACACACCCAAAGCTCCCTGAAGAATTCTCAGCCTGGAGATGCTCCAGAGGCTCCCGAAAATTCCTGGCAGCCGGAGGAAGGGAAGCGCAATCAACGCTCCGAGGTTTGTTTGGATTTGCTGCTTCCATGATAATAAATATTCATGGAAAAGCACGAGGAGTGCAAATGTCTGCTCGCTTCCAGGCCACGATTCCATTTTAATCCTGGAAAATTCCAGAGGGAAGTGGGGAAGGAGCCTGGAATGGCCCAGAGGGGAAAAGGGAAAAAGCATTTCCCAAAGTGGAGAATTCCCACATTTCCCACACTAGAGAATTCCCAGGGCACCTCCCTGCCTGGAGAATTCCCACATTTCCCAGAATGGAGAATTCCCACAGCACTTTCCAGACTGGAGAATTCCCATGGAATCTCCCAACCTGCAGAATTTCCAGGGCATTTCCCAGATCAGAAAATTCCCATGGGATCTCCCAAACTGGAGCATTCCCACAACATTTCCAAGAATGGAAAATTCCCATGGCATTTTCCAAACTGGAGCATTCCCAAGTCATCTTCCAAACTGGAGAATTCCCAGGGCACTTCCCAGACTGGAGAATTCCCAAATCATTTCCTGAACTGAAGAATTCCCAGGGCAAGAGGGAACAGGAAGTTCCCGCTCTGTCAAGTGCTCCAGATTCCAAGGAAAACGTGGATGAGCCTGGAATTCTCCTGGGAAGCTCCCACCCTCTCTCCCTCTGCACTGGGATCACCAAATCCCACCTCAACCCAGCCCAGCTTCCCACTGGGAATTCCACAGGAAAACCCCTCCACGAGCATCATTCCAACCCCAATCCCACCAAATTCCTTCCTTATTCCCATAAAACTCTGGGAAAAGGATACGAGCAGGAGCCGTTCCCTGCTCCAACAAAATTCCTCAGCTCCTGCCGAACTTCCAAACCCAATTTCCAAACCCTAACCCAAACCCCAATTTCCAAACAAAATTTTTCCAAACCCAATTCTTCCAAACCCCAATTTCCAAATCCCCATTTCCAAACCCTGATTCCCAAATTCCAGCCCCAATTTTCAAACCCTGATTTCCAAACCCCAATTCCCAAACCAAATTCCCAAACCTCAATTTTTCCAAACCCCAATTCCAAACTCTGATTTCCAAACCCCAATTTCCAAATCCCGATTTCCAAACCCAGATTTTTCCAAACCCCAATTAGTAACCCCAATTTCCAAATCCTAACTTTTCCAAATCCCAGTTTCCAAACCCAATTTCCAAACCAATTTCCTCCCGGCCGCGGGCGTGACCATCTGGACCTGCTGCTCGGGTTGGAATTAGTTTGGAATTCTTCCCTGACCTATTTTTTATCCGGAGCTGATTCCCAGACTTTCCATTGCTCCTGACAGCTTTCTGTGCTGGTTTTCCTGCTTTTTTTCCCAAGGAAAATCACGGAGATGCTCAGTCCCAGGTGCAGATCCCAAGGGGAATTTAAGCCGGACCTTTGGAGGTCATTTATTCCCAAACTTTTTTCTTGGATTAATTCCATGACCTTGCGGGCAAAGGAATTTTCAGGCTCTTCCCAGAATCCTTCCCAACTTTTCTATCCCACCCCATATTCCCAGTTCTGGCTATCAGGAATAGGGAGCTGGGAAAAAAAAAAAAAATGGGAGAAAGGATTTTTGGGATTGAGCCAAGCTCAATGCCTCCTGCAAATTCCGGAAGAACTGATCCCTGTTTTCCTTCATTTCAGTGTTTTTATGGAATTCCAGGAATTTGGGTGGGAAAGGACCTTAAATCCCATCCAATCCCACCCCTTCCCACGATCCCAGGCTGCTCCAACCCTGGACATTAGAGGAATCCAGGGGCAGCCACAGGGAATTTTATGGGAATTCAGCGCCAGTCCCTCCCAGCCAGGAATTTTTCCCTGAATTTTTTTTCCAGCTGCTGATCCCATGACTCCGTTCCTTTGTGCTGGGAATTCCCACTGCTCCCTCCATCGGCAGCTCTGGATCCGTAAATTCCTCAGGATAATCCAAGGAAATGCAGCAAGTGTGGATTTTATTCCTGATCCAAACCCACTTTTCCCTGGAATTTCTCCCGTGGGGACATGGGAAGGACCCAGAGGTGACCCAAAGGACCAAAATTCCCAAAATATTCCTTAAAAAAGCAAGTCCAACCAGAACAACACCCACTTTGCTCCTATTCCCAGAGGATTTTCCCTCCTTGCTCCAAATCCCAGGATTCTGGGAATGAAATCCCTCAGGGATGTGAAAAGAGAGGAAAAATCAGGATTTTACAGCAGAGCAAATCCAGGATAATTCCAGAGCTTGGGAATGTCAGCCAGGCTGGAAAACCAGCCTGAATCCCACGGGAATCTCTTGGACACTCCCAAGATCCAAAGTGGCAGCAGCTTCCACGGATGCAACACCGGGAAAATCCATTAATCCCCCACCCAGCCACCAGCCCATCCCTGGGATCCACAGGAAAGGAAAAAAAACCAAAAAAAAAACCGGGAAAACCAGGAAAAATCCAACTCACCAACATCGGACTCTTTGTGGGTTTTGATGATTTCCGCCAGCTCAAAATTCCCTGCAATGATGGCCACCTGGAAAAGAGCCGGAAAAGCGGGATGAGCAGCTCCGGAGCTTCCATATGGATGGGAACAGCTGCTTTCCGCGGGGGGGAGCCAAGGATTCTTCTGCCTCGGATCCTCCGGGAATTCCGAGGTGCCAATGCCTTCCCAGGACAGTGCCCGGAGAGGGTTTGGGTGGCCCAGGCTCGGGGACAATCCCTGTCCCCTGGAATTCCCAGATTCCAGTGAGGAATTCACCCCAAGTCCTGGAATGATCCCAGCGTGTTGGGTTGGGATGCTGGGTAAAACTGTGGAATTTGGAAGAGGTTTGGGATCAGCCAGTCCGGCTGGATGTGCCACTGACCACGTCCCCAAGGGCCACATCCAAAGGATTTGGGGACATTTCCAGGGATTGGGAATGCCCTGGGCAGCCTGTTCCTGATGGGAGGGGATTACCCAGCAGCCAAATTCCCAAATCCTCAAATTCCCAAATCGCCAAGTCCTCGAGCCCCCAAATTCCCAAATCCTCAAATCCTGAAGTCCTCAAGTCTCCAAGTCCCCAAATCCCAAGTCTCAAAATTCCCAAGTCCTTGATTCCCCAAATCTTTAAATTCCCAAGTCCCCAAATCACTAATTCTCCAAATCCCCAAATTCCCAAATCTCCAGGATCCTCAGGTCCCCAAAACCCCAGGTCCTCGAGTCCCCAAATTCCCAAATCCCCAAATCCTGAAGTCCTCAAGTCTCCAAGTCCCCAAATCCCCAAGTCCTCAATTCTCAAAGTCTCTAAATCCTCAAATCTCCAAATCTTGAAGTCCCAAAATCCCTAATTCTCCAAATCCCTGATTCCCCATTTCCCCAAATCCCTAAATGCACAAATCCTCAAACCTCCAAATCCCTAAATCCTCAAATCCCTAAATCCCCAAATCCTCCAAGCATTCTGCTCCTTTTCTAAGGATTCTGCCCCTTTTCCAAGGATTCCCCTCCATCCCAAACATTCCCATCCCAAAAAACAACAACATCTTCCCCTTCCCACCTCCTTATCCCACAAAACCCCCACATTCCCATCCTGTTTCCAGAGTTCCATGCGCTTTTCCCTCACTCCTGCCCTGGCACTGAATGCTCAACCCAAATCCCGCTCCGGTGGGACAAATCCCACCTGGAAAAATCCCTGGATATGTGACAAAATTCCCAGGAATACCAGGAATGTCCATGGGATTCCCGGGAATTCTGCTCACCTGGAACGCCGTCTGGCTGTTGTAATTCCGGATTTCCTTGCTGGCGCCTCGGAAGAGCAGAACCCTGGCACAGCTTTCCTGGGAAAAAAAACAAACAGGAAAAATGGGAATGAGACCAAGATCGGGAGCAACAGAGCCAGGAAATTCTTTGGGAAGAAGGAGGATGAGCATTCCCTAGGGATTTAGTATTCCTGACCCTAAAGGGAGCAAGTTATGGAATAATGGAATTCCTGCACGGATTGGGTTGGAAGGGATCTTTGGGAACACCCAGATCCAAATTCCAAGGATTCTGCCAATTTTCCAAGGATTCCTCTTCTTTTCCAAGGATTCTGCCCCTCTTCCAAGGATCCTCTCCCTTCTCCAAGGATTTTCCTCCTTTTCCAAGGATTCTGTCCCAGCAAAACATTTTGGGAGTGGGATGGATTAAACCATGGAACATTCCCTTGGGAAATCCCAAATCAGGCTGGGGCTCCAAGGAGGAACAGCCTCATCCTGGGACAGGGATGGATTCCACCTCTGGATTTGGGAATGGGGAGATCCAGGAGTGTCCGGGGCTGGTGCCACCTCCCCCGCAATGTCACTGTCCCCAAATCCCACAGATTCCAACATGGGATGACGTGTGGAACCCAAAATCGGTGGGTTCCAAGGAGGAACCTCATCCCAGGACAGCAAGGGATTCCATCTCCGGATTTGGGAATGGGGAAATCCAGGAGTGTCCAGGGGTGGTGCCACCTCCACACCGTGTCCCTGTCCCCAAATCCCCTGGATTCAACCCTGGGACCCAAACTTTGGAGTTCTGAGGAGAAACAGCCTCAAACAGCTTTATCCAGGGACAGGAATGGATTCCACCTCTGGATTTGGGAATGGAGAGCCAGGAGTATCCTGGGCTGGTGCCACCTCCCCTGTGGTGTCCCCTGTCCCCACATCCCACAGATTCCAGCGCAGGATGTTCTCCTGTGGAACCCAAAATCAGCGGTTCCAAGGAGGAGCCTCATCCCGGGACAGGGATGGATTTCACCCCTGGATTTGGGCATGGTGAGATCCAGGAGTGTCCCACGCTGGTGCCACCTCCCCCGCGGTGTCCCCTGTCCCCAAATCCCCTGGATTCAACCCTGGGACCCAAACTCTGGAGCTCCCGTGAAACCCCAAATCAGGGGCTCCAAGGAGGAACAGCCTCATCCCGGGACAGGGATGGATTCTACCCTCTGGATTTGGGAATGGGGAGATCCAGGAGTGTCCCGGGGTGGTGCCACCCTGCCCGCGGTGTCCCCGTCCCTGTCCCACCTGGTTGTAGAGGGCGCAGATGTGCAGGGCGGTGTTTCCTGAGGCGTTCTGCGCCGTCATGTCGGCTCCGTAGAACAGGAGGTGCTCCAGGTGCTGCACGTGCCCGTAGCGACACGCCTGCTCCGGAAAACATGGAAAAGCGGGAATCGGGGAGCGGAGGGAACCGGAGGAATCCTCCCCCCCCCCAAAAAAAAAAAAATCCCCCGCTGGATTCAGCCAGGGAATCTCCCATCCTGTGGGAATGGGTGTGGCTGCTCACAGCTCCACCCGGACACCCATGGGATAAATCAGCTCTGGATCAATGGGAAAAGTTTGGATCATCCCAGAGCTGGAGGTTCCTCCAGGGGGGTGGTGGCTCGGGATGAACTCAGCGCCCCGAATCTCTGGGAAATTGGGAGGTTCTCCTCCAGGTTTGGTCCATCCTGGGATTCAGGGATCAGCCAAGGAGGATGGAGGCAGCAGGGAGTGTTGGATCCATAAACTGGGATCACAGGACACATCCCTGGATTTTCTATCCCCAGCTGGGAGTTATGGGAGATATTCCAATGGGATCCCATCCCTCCTTCTCCCAAAGGATCAGGAAGCACGAGGCTCAGGATTCCTGACTCCCAATCCAAGTGTTTCTCCAAGTCCCCTTGGAGAAAGGGGATTCCACATAGAAAACAGGGATAGGCACAACCGGGATTTGGATCCGGGATCCCAAAGTGTTCTCCTTGGAGCCAGCCATCCTTTGGGAAGATCCCAACCACAGGGAGAGGCCAGAAAATCTGGGATGGAGGCAGAACTGGCCCCATCCAGCCATCAATCCCAGCGATGGGACAAACCCACCCATGGACAGCATTCCCAGAGTCCAGCCCTCAGTCCAGGCATGGAATGATTCCATCCACAGGTACTGGGGGAGCATTCCCATAACAGGAGAGGTGGGCTGGATCCCATCCCACCTGGTGGATCTCCATCCATAGACACCAGGAGAGCATTCCCATGGTCAAGCCCCAGACCTCAGGCATGGAACCATCCCATCCATGAGCACCAGGAGAACATTCCCACTGCTGGATCCCATCCCTGTGGATCCTGTCTCTGCGGATCCCATCTCTGTGCATCCCATCCCACCTGGTGGATCTCCATCGATGAACACCAGGACAGCATTCCCACAGTCCAGCCCTCAATCCCAGGGATGGAACCATCCCATCCATGAGCACCAGGAGAACATTCCCGTGGCCAGATCCCAGCCCTGTGGATCCTGTTGCACCTGCTGGATCTCCTGCCCTCCACCACCTGGTGGATCTCTATCCATGGGCACCAGGAGAACATTCCTACCGTCCAGTCCTCAATCCCAGGGATGGAACCGCCCCATCCATGAGCACCAGGAGAACGTTCCCAGAGTCCAACCGCAGGGATGGAACCACCTCATCCATGGCCATCAGGAGAACATTCCCATGGCTGGATCCCATCCCCATGGATCCCATCGCACCTGGTGGATCTCCATCCATGTCACCAGGAGAACATTCCCAGAGTGCAGCCCTCAATCCCAGGAACGGAATGATCCCATCCATGGGTACCAGGAGAACAGTCCTGGGGATGGATCCCATCCCTGTGGATCCCACCACATCTAGTGGATCTCCATCTATGGCACCAGGAGAACATTCCCAGAGCCCAACCCTCAACCCGAGGGATGGAACAACCCCATCCATGGGTCCCAGAAGAACATTCCTGCGGCCGGACTCCATCCCTGCAGATCCTGTTGCACCTGCTGGATCTCCTGCCCTCCACCACCTGGCGGATCTCTATCCGTGGGCACCAGGAGAACATTCCTACTGCGCAGTCCTAAATCTCAGGGATGGAACTGCCCCATCCATGGCCCTCGGGAGAACATTCCCACAGCTGGATCCCCTCTCCGTGGATCCCGCCGCACCTGGTGGATCTCCTGCCAGCCGTTCTC
Source organism: Catamblyrhynchus diadema (assembly GCA_035047745.1). Lineage (NCBI taxonomy): Eukaryota > Metazoa > Chordata > Aves > Passeriformes > Thraupidae > Catamblyrhynchus > Catamblyrhynchus diadema. Next base: position 439,007 of record JAWWMN010000056.1, read on the forward strand.
GTCCACGCAGCCCAGGCGCGCGTAGTCGTGCAGCAGCAGCTCGCAGCAGTAGGGGTCCCCCCCGACCATGGCGCTGTGGTACAGCGGGGTCAGCCCCCGGCTGTCCTTGTAGTCCGGGGATGCTCCCAGATCCAGCAGCGTCTGCCCGGGAAACAGGGAACGGCCCCGTGGGAAACAGGGAACGGCCCCGTGGGAACGGGAACGGCCCCGTGGGAAACAGGGAACAGCCCCGTGGGAAACAGGGAACGGCCCCGTGGGAAACAGGGAACGGTCCCTAGGGAGTGGGAACGGTTCCTTGGGAGTGGGAACGGTCCCCTGGGAACGGGAATGGTCCCCTGGGAACAGGAATGGTCCCTTGGGAAACAGGGAACGGTTCCTTGGGAAACAGGGCGTGGTCCCTTGGGAAACAGGGAACGGCCCCATGGGAATGGGAACGGTCCCTTGGGAATGGGAAATGGTTCCTTGGGAATGGGAAATGGTTCCTTGGGAAACAGGGCATGGCCCCTTGGGAATGGGAACAGTCCCTTGGAGACAGGGAACGGTCCCTTGGGAATGAGAACATCCCTTTGGGAATGGGAAATGGTCCCTTAGGAATGGGAATGGTCCCTTGGGAAGGGGGAATGGTTCCTTGGGAATGGGAATGTCCCCTTGGAATGGGAAATGGTCCCTTAGGAATGGGAATGGTCCCTTGGGAATGGGGAACATCCCTTTGGGAATGGGAAATGGTCCCTTAGGAATGGGAATGGTCACTTGGGAATGGGGAACATTCCCTTGGGAAGGGGGAACGGTCCCTTGGGAATGGGAATGTCCCCTTGGAATGGGGAATGGTCCCATGGAAACAGGGAACAGTCCCTTGGGAATGGGGACCAGTCCCATGGAAACAGAGAACGGTCCCATGGAAATGGGGAATGGCTGCCTGGGAATGGGGAATGGTCCCTTGGGAATGGGGAACGGTCCCTTGGGAACGGGGAACATCCCGTTGGGAAGGGTTGGGATGAGGCAATCACCCCATGGCTGTGGGGAATTGGCTGGGGAGAGGGCTGGAGGGAAATGGGGGAGGGAGGGAAAAAAAGGAGGGAAGAAAAGGAGGGAAAATCTGGAAAGGGGAGAGGAAAAGGGAGGGAAAGAGCAGAATGAGGGAGGGACAGAGGAGAAAAGGAAAATCCGGGAAAGAGGAGGGAGGGAGAAAAGGAGAGAGGAAAAGAAGGGAAAAAAGGGAGGGAGGAAAAGAAGGGGAGAAGGAGAAGGAGAAGGAGAAGGAAAAGGAAAAGGAAAAGGAAAAAAGGAAAAGGAAAAAAGGAAAAGGAAAAAAGGAAAAGGAAAAAAGGAAAAGGAAAAAAGGAAAAGAAAAAGGAGAAGGCTGGAATGAGGATGGAAAAGCCCGGCACTGACCAGCAGGGCCGCGTGATTCCGACACCTCACGGCTTTGTGCAGCGCCGTCATTCCCTCGCGGGTGCGGAAATCCAGGTGGGCTCCGCCGTTCCGGAGCGCCTTGATCATCTCGGCGCTGAGCTCCAGCTGCGCCGCCGCCGTCAGCGGGCACTCTGGGAACGGGGAGATCCATGGAATGCCCAGCACATCCACGGGAATGTCTCCCCACGGGATCCACTGGAATGGGGATCTCACTCCCAGCTGGAAGTGCCCACCGAGATCTCCTCGGGGTTTGGGATCGGATCCATTGGAATGGGAATGGAGGCCAAATTTGGGAGCTGCTGGCTCCCAGGTATTCCCAAGGATCTCCTGAGCAGTGGGAGTGGGAATTGGATGGAAAATTCCAGGATTAGGCAACAACAGCGAAGCAGCCAAAGTATCTTGGGAATGGGATCTGGGAAAGCATGGGTTCTTCTTGGCCCCTTGGGAATTCCCAAATCTGGCGCTACCAATGGAAAACTCCTCATCCTGGGATAAGCAGAGGATTCCAATCAGGAGAAGCCTCTGGATGCTCCCAACTTTCCTTGAGGTTGTTGCTACAAATCCCACAGACGCTGCTGCTGGGAATCCCAAGAATTCCAGGATTCCCTCATTCCCTTGGGATGTAGATGGGATTCCCAGAGGAGAGTGGGAATTGTATAATTTAAGGAATGCCACAGGATTGGGTCTGGAAACCCCCTGGATACAAAAGGGAGAAGGAAAGGCTGGAATTCCGTGTCCATGGCCAGTTTGTCCCGGCAGGAAATCATGGAAAAAGGGCTGGAATTAAGGAATGCCCGAGATCCAGAGTGGAAAGGGGGTCAGGCCTTGGCAGGGGCTGCCCAGGGAGCTTTGGAGTGCCATCCCTGGAGGTGTCCAAGGAATTCCTGGAGGTGGCACTCGGGGCTCTGGTGGGGATCGGGCCCAGCTTGGACCCGGTGGCCTTGGAATTCTTTCCCAACCTCAATAATTCCATGATTTGGAGAAGGGACATTCCAAGGTCATCTCATCCCTATCCCTGGGGTCATTCCCACCCCATTCCAAGGGCAGGGACGATCCCACCATCCCAGGCTGCTCCAGCCTGGCCTTGGGCACTGCCAGGGATGCAGGGGCAGCCCCAGCTGCTCTGGCAATGCCAGCCCAGCCAGGAATTGCTCATTGCCAAGATGCCATCC
>JAWWMN010000056.1:445825-459855 GCA_035047745.1 Catamblyrhynchus diadema
AAACAAAACAAAATAAATGAATAAAATAAAACAAAATAAAAGTAAAAATAAATGAAAATAAAGTAACATAAAAGTAAATTGAAATAAAACAAAACAAACCAAAATAAATGAATAAAATAAACCAAAATAAATGAATTAAATAAAAAAATAAAATAAAATAAAACAAACTAAAAAATAAACAAACCAAACCAAACCAAAACTGAATGGAATTAAAGTGAACCAAGGGAGGCACGGCGGCGCGGTCACCTCCAGGTAGGGCACGGGCGCGCCGGGGTTCAGCGGGTACTCCCGCAGCAGCCGCTCCTCGTCCAGGAACTTGCCGGCGCGGCCGTTGAAGGCGGGCTGGAAGAGGCCGTAGTTGAGCACATCCTTCAGGCTGTGGTTCAGCGTGCACAGGATGCGCTGCTTGGACACCCACACCGGCACGTCGGCGTTCAGCCGCAGACACTTCTGGGGACGGCACGGAGCGCCGCGTCAGCGCGGGGAGCACAGCGGGAACGGGACGGGAGTCCGCCGGGAACGTGGGGGAAAGAGGGAGGGGAACGGGGAATGGGGTTTGGATGGGGCAGAGCTATGGGAAATGAGGAATTCCCGAGGGTTTATGGGTAAATTATTGAAATAACCCCCCAAAATTGGGTGTTCCCACTGTTGATTCCAAAGGGAAATCCATGGGGGAATGAGGGAGGGAAAGGGGAAGTTGGGGTTTGGGGGACTCAGAGCTATGGGAAATGAGGAATGGGAAATGAGGAATTCCCGAGGTTTTATGGATAAATTATTAAAATAACCCCCAAGAATTGGGTGTTCCCACTGTGGACTCCAAAGGGAAATCCATGGGGAAAGAGAAGGATGAAACAGGAATCCAATGAGTTCTCCAGGGGAACGAGGGAACGAAACAAGGGCGATGGGGTTTGGGGGACTCAGAGCTATGGGAAATGAGGAATTCCCAAGGTTTTATGGATAAATTATTAAAATAATCCCAAAAATTGGGTGTTCCCACTGTTGATTCCAAAGGGAAATCCATGGGGGAATGAGGGAGGGAAAGGCAGAGCTGGGGTTTGGGGGACTCAGAGCTATGGGAAATCAGGAATTCCTGAGGTTTTATGGATAAATTATTAAAGTAACCCCAAAAATTGGGTGTTCCCACTGTTGATTCCGAAAGGAAATCCATGGGGAAATGGGGGAATGAGGGAGGGAAAGGCAGAGCTGGGGTTTGGGGGACTAAGAGCTAAGGGAAATAAGGAATTCCCAAGTTTTTATGGATAAATTATTAAAAGACCCCAAAAAATTGGGTATTCCCACTATGAATTCCAAAGGGAAACAGAGGGAGAAAACAGGAATCCACCCGGTTCTCCAGGGAATGGGGGAATGAGGGAGGGAAAGGGGAAATGGGGTTTGGGGGGGGCAGAGCTATGGAAAACTAAGAATTCCCAAATTTTCCTGATACTTTTCATTTAAAAAAAAAAAAAACAACAAACAAAAAAAAACTTGGATGCTCCTACTGTGGATTCCAAAGGGAAACAAAGGGAGGAAATGGGAATTCAGCAGATTGTTCTTCTGGGAATGGGGGAATGAGAGAGGGAAAGGAGGGAGCTGGGATTTGAGGGGTTCTGGGGGGAGGAGAGCAGTGGGAAACGAGGAATTCCCAAGTTTACCTGATTTCTTTAAATTAAAAAAATGAAGAAACAAAGGACGATGGATCCGTGTCCGTCCCTGAGGAATAGCCACGCTCCGGACATGGATCCGGGCATGGATCCAAACTTGGATTTGGGAATGGATCCGGGCATGGATCCCAAATTGGATCCCAACACGGATTCCAGAATGGATTCCAACATGGATCCTGACATGGATCCCAACATGGATCCCGACATGGATTCAGAAATGGATCCCAACATGGATCCTGACATGGTTTGGGAGTGGATCTGGACATGGATCCTGACATGGATCTGAGAATGGATCCCAACATAATTCAGAAATGGATCCCAACATGGATCCTGACATGGATCTGGGAATGGATCTGGGCATGGATCCTGACATGGATCTGGGCATGGATTCAGGAATGGATCCAAGCACAGAGCTGGGCATGGACCTGGACACGGATTCAGGAGTGGATCCCAATGTGGATCCTGACATGGCTCCTCCTAAAACCGCGCCAAAGTTCCAGCCCCAGTCCCGGCCGAGGATTCCCATTCCCAGCTTTCCTCCAAGGATTCTCTTTGGATTTCTCCCAGGATCCTGGTTTTCTTCCCGATTACTCCTTCCATGCCATTCCAGCAGCATTGCCATTCCCAGAGGGTGGAAAATCCCACGGGATTCTCCTGGATTTCCATGAGTTGGCGGGAGAAGGGATCAGAGCCACAGGATTGGGAATATCCATAGGGATTCCCACCTGGAGCTCCCAAATCCCACCTTGGTCCAGGCTGGGTGTCACCATTCCCATCATTCCCAACCAGAATCCTGGGAAGGATTTTTGGATATCCGGGGAAAAGCAATCCTGGAGGGGAGGAGGAATCCACAGGAATTTTTTCCGCCTTCCAAAGTCAAACTGGGACCAGTTTGTGGAGCCAGCTGGGAAAAACCCCAGGAATTTCAGGGCTCAGATCATCTCCTGAGGAAAATTCTGGCCCTGCCATTCCTGGAGTTTAATTCCATGCTGGGAGAAACTGCTTCCAGCAAAAAAAAAAACAAAAAAAAAATGGGATAAGGGTGAGAGGGAGGATCCAGGAAGCACCTGGAGTTCCTGGAGCCAGAAAAACAAAGGATTTGGGATTTTCCAGTGAATCAGGGGCTGATCCACCAGGAAGGGCGTCGGATGTTGTGTCATCCCACAAAACCCAATCCCGACATCCCATCCGGTGACTCATGGTTCAAAACTCCATCCAAAAATCCCGGAATTCTGAACTTTCCGCAGCACTGAAAGCCCCGGCCATCCCAATGTTCCCAAAGTCCCCGAAACCTTGGAATGTTTCCTGGGAATTCGCTCCCCCCATCCCACTCAGGGCTTCCCATGGGATTTGCTCCATCAGTTTTCTGGGATAAAGGTTCTCCACAAGGAAAAATGTCAGGAATTCCAAGGAAACACCACAATTCCCAGTCCATCCCTGGCAGCTCCTGATCCAATGGATTGAGGCTGGAATTATCCCTTGGGAAGCAGCACCAGGGTGGCCCTTGCCTCGCTTTTCCAGGATTTTTCCAGGATTTTTCCTGATCCATCCAGGAACAACAGGGATCTACTGGATCCCCCAGGCTTTTCCAGGGAATCCACTCCCCCCATCCCACTCAGGGCTTCCTATGGGATTTGCTCCATCACCTTTCCAGGATAAAGGTTCCCGTTGGATTCCCATTTTTCTCATCCCGAAACACATGAGGAAAACCATCAGGAATTCCAAGGAAACACCACAATTCCCTAGAAAACCCATCCCAGTCCATTCCTGGCAGCTCCTGATCCAACAGATTGAGGCTGGAATTTTCACTTGGGAAGCAGCACCCTTGCCTCACTTTTCCAGCATTTTTCCAGGATTTTCCCCAATCCCTCTGGAATTCCAGGATCTGCTGGATCTTTGCCCTCGCGTCTCCTTCTTCCCAAAATTCCTTTCCAAATTTTGAACACCTTAACCTTGGAATGTCGTCCCTCCTTTCCTCAGCGCTTTCCCAAAAAAAAAAATCCACAACTCATCCTCAGGAATTTTTACCATTCCGAGCTCTTTCCCTTCCCCCAGGAGCTGCTCCAGCTCTTCCAGAAATTCTTGGAATTCAGCTCCAGCAGGAGCCTCTGGAAGTGGCTGCTCTGGAACTTTTAATTCAATCCAAATGAATCCGGGAATTTCTCAGAATTCCCTTCCTTTATATCCAATCCTAGTCAAGATTCCAAACCCGTTTGGCCACCGCATTCCCAGGAAAACCCAACAGCTGAACATCCTCAAGAATTCTTTCCCAGATTTCCCAGTTTTCCATGGAAAATCCCAGATCCGTTGCTCTTTAGGTCTCGAAGGCGGCTCCTTCCCAAAAATCCCTTTTCCCTATGGAATCACCACTTGGAATGCCACCATTCCTCCCTCCTTATCCTCTCCATCCCTCCAATCCAGGTGGACAGGAATTCCCACAGGAATTCCTTGGAAACTCCAGCACTCACCGGCTGCTCCATCCCGGAGCGAGAATTCCCAACTTTTCTCACTGGTGGTTCCGTCTTTTCCTTGTCCTCCCTTCGCGTCCCCCCGGGTGCTCTGAGGGGACAAAATCCCATGGAAGAGCTATCCCTGGTTTCCATGGATGGGGTATCCCTGGTTTCCATGGATGGGGTATCCCTGGTTTCCATGGATGGGGTATCCCTGGTTTCCATGGATCCTCTGGAAGCGGCTGCTCCGGGCTTTTGAATCCCAAGGCAAAGAAGTCCTGGGAATGTTGACAAATTTATCCAACCACTCCCCTCTGGATCAATCCTGCCAGGATTGGTCCAACGCTTCCAGGGGCCGTGCCCAGGAAATTCCAGCCTCCAGCTCCATGCTCAGATTCCCAGGAAAAATCTGGAATTCCAAGTTGGGAAATAAAGGGAATAAAGGGGGAATTTTGCCTCCTATCTGTATTTTACCCATTTAAAATTGGGATTTTCCTTCCATTAATTCCCATCTTGAATTGGAATCCTGCACATTCCTATGGAATTTTCTCTCCTGCTTCCCACAAAAAACCAAGGATCTGATTATTTAGGATGCAAGAGCACCAAAAAAAAAGTCGGGAAACTCCAAACTGGCCAAGAAAAAACAAGGATTTGATGCATCCATGCAAAAAAAAAAAATCTGGGAAAATGCAGGTTGAAAACGGTGTGGATAAAAATTCCAACTTTTTGCTGGAAAAATGGGAATTAACCGTGGGAAAGCTGAACAATAAACGATAGGATTTTGTTTGATGCAAAATCAAATCGGGATTGAAATCCAACGAAATTCCAAAGGGGATTTAATGGGAAGGGAGGGACAAGGAGGAATTGGGCAGGAACTAGTAATTAATAAAGGATTAATAAATAAATTATTAATCAGTTTGTATTTGTTTATTGCTAATTAATAGAAGTGGGCTTGGATAATAATTCCTCATTTTTGAATTTTTTTAGGGAATTTTTATCAAATTTCAGGCAGGATTGGATGAGCTTGGATCATCCCAGGTTCCCATTGGAATCTGAGGCTCTTGAATGACTTTTCCCACCCAAAGTTTCCCAGATTCCCAACAAAACCTCCCAGAAATCATTTTCCAGGGGAAAAAAAAAAATCCATCATTCCCAAGGACGAGCTCATTCCTTCTCCTGCTCCTCGCTCCAGGCTTCCCTCATTCCGTAAAAAACCAGGATAAAAAAAGCCAGAATTTCTATCGATCCCCGACGGGAGAAGGGGGGAGGATTTGATTGGTTAATTAATCAACCATAATTAATTAATTAATCAGTGACCCGTGAATGTCGGGATAATTGAAGATCTGGGACAACGGCGGCTGCGGAATGTTTGATTCCCGCCGGGATCAGCTGGAAAAACGAGTTTTAACAGCCTGGCTGAAGGAATTTTTCCATGGAAAAGCAAAATTCCTGGAGCATGGAAATGGATGAGGGTTAATTAATCCTTTCTTTGGGGTGGTTTGAATGAATTAGTTAAAATTTTCATGGATATCAGCATGGAAAAAGCTGGAATAATATAAAATGTGGGAATGAGTTGGAGTGGGATCTGGGATTAAGCAAAGAGATCAAAACCAAAAAGGAATTTCCCTTTGGAAGAGGAAAAGCCAAAGCCAGGAAATCCTGGATCCGGGAGCGCCCGGCACAGCCCAACCCTGAGCCCAGCCCAGGCCCGATGGAAATCTGGGAAGCAAAGGGAAATCCCTCGGGAATGAGGGAGCCCCAGGGCCGGCCCAGGGCTCCCAGAAGCTTCCCTGAGAATCCCGGGATGAGCCAGAGCCCGTCCTGAAGGAGCCCCGGAGCCACCTCTGCTCCAGGCTGAGCCCAAATCCCAAATCCAACTGGAGTGTTCCAGCCCCTTCCCAAATCCCTCCAGAGTTTTCCAGCTCAAATCCCAAATCCCTCTGGAGTTTTCCAGCCCAAATCCCTCTGGAGTTTTCCAGCCCAAATCCCAAACCCCTCTGGAGTTTTCCAGCCCAAATCCCAAACCCTTCCAGTATTTTCCAGCCCAAATCCATCTGGAGTTTTCCAGCCCAAATCCCTCTGGAATTTCCCCAAATCCCTCTGGAGTTTTCCAGCCCAAATCTCAAACCCCTCCAGAGTTTTCCCAAATTCCTCCAGAGCTTTCCAGCCCCTTCCCAGCTCCATTCCCTTCCCTGGCCCCGCTGATCCCCTCCTTATCCCGAGGATGTGGAACTTCCCTATGGAATGTGCAAACTTTCTCCTGTTGCTTCGTTCCTGCTCTGAATCCCAGGCATTCCTTAATTCCCTCATGAATTCCAGCCCCTTTTCCATGATTTCCTGCCGGGATAAACTGGCCATGGACACGGAATTCCAGCCTTTCCTTCTCCCTTTTGCATCCAGGGGGTTTCCAGACCCGATCCCACGGCATTCCTTAAATGTTACAATTCCCACTCTCCTCTGGGAATCCCATCTGCATCCCAAGGGAATGAGGGAACCCTGGAATTCTTGGGATTCCCAGCAGCAGGATCTGTGGGATTTTCCAGCCCCTCCAGGGCACTCCCTTGTGGATCCTCGGTGGGAATCTGGGCAGGAATTTCCTTCCCTTCCCAATGGAAGCTGCGAACCCTTCCAAGAGTTCCTTTTCCTTCCCCATTCCCACCTTTCCAGGCAATTCCCAGAATTTGAGAACCCCCAACTCCGAGATTTTGATGGCCACAAGAAACCCTCAATTTAAGGAATTCTTGGGAAAAAAATTCCCTTTTTTCCTCCTGTTCCTGGTGGGTGCTGGAGCTCTTTGGTTGCTCCCACATTCCCAAGGAATCCAGCAGATGGAATTCAGAGCCGTTATTCCTGATATTTTTTTTTTAGGAATATTTCCAAGTGCTCAACTAATTTTCTTTTCATGCCAATTTTTCCTCGCCTCAAATGACTCAGAATTCCTCTTTATTAAGCACGGAATGTGCTCTTCCTGAAAAAAATGGCTGGAAAATGAAAAGATGGGATTGACGTTTTCCATGAAAATTGCCTCAATGGATGCATCCTGTTCCAGCAAATCCGCTTGGGAGGAGGAAAAAAGGGAATTTCGGTCGTAAAATCTTTTCAATTTATTAAATTGCAAATGTGCCGGTCACGGCTTGATCCGAGGCGGATTTTCCTTGGAAAAAGCCGCGGATCGGGAATGCGCAGCAGCCCTGGTTATTTGCGGGCGGATTTTGCTGCCGGCGGATTTCTCCCGGATAAAATCGGGAATTGCTCGGATTCCGATCAATCCACTTTGTTTGATTGAGCTCACAGAGGGTGACTTTGCCCCCGGGGGAAATTCCCGGGATTTGGGGTTGTGCCGGAATATTTTGGGAGGTTCTGCTGCTCGGCATCCTCTGGAATGTGCCAGGGGAATTGTTTGGGGTAAATGGGATTGATTCCCATGGAATTGTTCGGATTTGGGGTGGAAAAAGCCACTGAAATGTGGTGGAACTGCAGCATTCCAATGTTTCCTCTGGATCAGGGGGTGGAAAAGCCGGGATGGAGCTGGAAAAGCCAGGATGGCCATCCATGGAGGAATCCAAGGAATTCCTGAACGTGGCTCTCAGAGCTCTGGGGTTGGGATCAGGCCCAGCTTGGATTTGATCTTGGAATTCTTTTCCAAGCTCAGGGATTTTGGGATTTATGGTTAAAGCACCCGAATCCTTCCAGGGGATTTTTGGGAATCACTCGTTTGATTCCCACCGGTTTTTGGGACACTCTCACTCGGCTCCATCCGGTTCCTCCCTCCGGATGCTCCAACGGCTGCCACGGGAAAACAGCTCCCAGGAAAAAAAAGCCACAGAAAGCCTGGAAAAATCCGCAGGCAGCACCTGCAGGAATGGGGACGGGAAAAATGGAAATGGGGAAGAGGGAAAAAAAGCGGAGCAGCTGCTCCATTCATGGAGCGCGATCCGGCGGATCTGAAAGGAGCCGCATTTCCATGGAAAAACAATGGGAAGCTCCAAGCAAAAAGCAGCTCCCGGCCTGTTTGGAAGCGCTTTGATTCTGCCCTAAAACGGGGGAAAATTCCATTGGAATTCTCGACATCCCAGGGTTTGTGCCGCAGTGCGAAAGCAGGGAAGGATCGAAGGTTTGGGGCCATTCCCGATATCCTGATTTTCCCCTTGCAGGAATCGAATTCTCCTGATTTTCCCTCTTTTTTACGGTGTTCCCGTGGCTGGAGAGTGGAGAATGGAGAGGGGAATTTCGGGATCGATGTGAATTTCGGGATCTAAGTACTGGGAAGACAGGGAATGGAAAAGCCCTGGGATGGAGGCAGGGAATTGGTGGGAAGAGGAGCGATCCCTCATCCCACACTTTTCCATGCTCTCTCTTCCCTTGGAATCCACATTCCCACTCTCATCCCTCCCTTTTCCAGGTGTTCCCATCCCTTGGAATCCACATTCCTGTGGGATCTCCACTCTCATCCCTCCCTTTTCCATGCTCTCCCTTCCCTTCCCGGGAATCAGCCACATGGGATGGGCAGGAGCCTCCTCTTCCTCATCCCAAAGGAATTCCCAAGCAGAATTCCCATTCCCACCCACCCTTGGAACACCGAGGAATCTCCTCGGCAAAGCCGGAGGAAAACTGGGAGGCTCCCAGTTAAAAACCGCCTTGGAGGGGACAAAATGTGGGAATTCCCACTCCAGCATTCCAAGGATTGAGAGATCAGGGCTGGGAGCTCCCAACACATCCTGGAAAACATCAGGAAAAACCTCTGGAATTCCAGCTGGACACTCCTGGGCCATCCAATGCCGGGAGCTGCTCCCGGATAAATCCAGCTGGGATTTTATTTGAATCCCGGCTTTTCCATTATTCCAAAGGGAAGAGGAAGAGTCGCCAGCACAAAATGGGGAAGGAAAACCTTTGGAAAATTCCAGAAAATTCCTCCCTGGCTGCACATCCCTGATCTTTCCCAGTTGTTCCCATAAATTCCAGCCCTGGGAATGCTGGCAGCTTCCCGAGGCTGCAGGAGCCTCCCATCTCTCCACATCCCGGATTTCCTGGGATGTGCCGAGCCCGTGGTTCCTTGGAATGAGTTTTCCCCTGCTTCCAGAGGAAAAACAAACGGAAAACCTTTGGAACCACAGATGGTGCCAGCCCCCACAGAGCCCATTCCCATGGGATGATCCCAAGGTTTGCTCCAGCACCCCCAGGATTCCAGCACTGCCAATAGAGAGGAAAACTTGGCACATTCCCAGGATTTTCCCTGGATTTGCCACTTGCTCCTACCAAAGACGGAGGCTGCTCCCAAAGCGCTCCCGCCAAATTTCAGGAATGGGTTTTCCGGTGGGATTTAACGGCGCAGAATCCATAAATTATTCCAGAGGAACCAACCCCAGCTCGGGCGTGTTCCTGTCTCCTTAAAATCCAGCTCCGAGCTCCCGGACCCCGTGGGAGGTTGGGATAATTTTATCCCGGGTCTCCACCACCCTTCCCACGGAGCAGCCGGAGGCGGGAACGGCTCTTCCCGAAGGATCCGCGGCTCCGCGGTGGGACGGGGAAGCTCCAAAGGATCCCCAGGGATTTCTGCACCCTCCTTTTGCCAGGATCACATTCCCAGCTCAGGGGGTGATCCAGGTTCTCAAATTCCAAAACTGGAAATCTCCGGAGCTCAGGGTATCCAAGGAAATCAGTTCCCTGCCCTATGGAAAAGCTCCAGGACGGGAAACACCTGGAGCTCCAGGCTGAGCCCGGACCCTGGATCACGGCTGGATTCCCTGGAATCTTGTGATGGGATCAGTGGGACATCCCATGGATTCCCTGGAATGCTGCCCTGGGATCAGTGGGACATCCCATGGTTTTCTTGGCATCGTTGATAGGATCAGTGGGACATCCCATGGTTTTCTTGGAATTGTTGATAGGATCAGTGGGACATTTCATGGATTCCCTGGAATGCTGCCCTGGGATCAGTGGGACATCCCATGGTTTTCTTGGAATCTTTGATAGGATCAGTGGGACATCCCATGGATTCCCTGGAATGCTGCTCTGGGATCAGTGGGACATCCCATGGATTCCCTGGAATGCTGCTCTGGGATCAGTGGGACATCCCATGGTTTTCTTGGAATCGTTGATAGGATCAGTGGGACATCCCATGGTTTCCCTGGAATCCTGCTCTGGGATCAGTGGAACATCCCTGGCTTCCCAACCTTCCGGACACTCCATGACATTCCAGACCTGCTCAGACACCTCGGGACATTCCCAACCTCCCACCTGGGCACCTCAGGACATTCCAGATCCCCTGGGCACTCCAGAACATTCCAGACCCCCTGGGCACCTCAGGAAAGTCCAACCTCCTGCCCCCACAATCCGAGCGGGAGAACCAAGAACCGGGATCCCGTCACCCCACAGGACACTCGGGAAGGAAAGGGAAAGAGGAAAGAGGAGGAAAGACCCCAAAAATTCCTCATTTCCCACAGCCCCACTCCCAGCCAAACTTCCCCTTTCCCATGGAATTCCAGAACATTCCAAGCTGGAAAACTCCCCCAGGGTCTCTAAATCCAACTCTTGGCCCTGCACAAAATAATCCCAACATTCCCAGCACTGACCTGAGGGCATTGTCCCAGATTTTCCAGAGCTCTGGAATGCCGAGGGTTGGGAGCAATTCCAGAGGTTTTTTGGGAATTGCAGCTCCCTGGAGCAGCTCCACCACCCACCAGGAGCTTTCCCAGATTTTCCAGGTGTGGGGAATTTAAGCTCTCTTCCCTGGCTCAGGTGCAGGTGATAAAAACTGGGATGTGCCGATGGAAAAGGCCCTTTATTCCCAGGAAAACCGGGGGGAGATTTGCACCTGGGAATTCCAGCACTTCCAGGGAATTCCAGGGATTTGTGATGAGCAAACCCAGCGGATTGAGTTGGGTCCCTCAAAGAGGGGTGGAGACAATTCCAGGAGGGCTGAGAAACTTCCCGGGACTTTCAAATCCCACCTGGAGGTTCCTGGACAAAAGATGGGAATTCCATAACCTGAGCTTTGTGGAATTCCGGACCTCAGGAATGCCAGGATGGAGCTGGACTTGGGGCTGGAAAACTGATGATCCCAAAGAACTCCCATCCCAGTGATCCCAAAGAATTCCCAAACGGATGATTGAGAGAATTCCCATCCTGGTGATCCCAAAGAGTTCCCAAACTGATGATCCCAAAGAACTCCCGTCCCAGTGATCCCGAGGAATTCCCATCTCCAGCAGAGTTTTTATGGAAGACCTGATGGGACGTCGGCTGTGGATCCGGAGCTCCAGAGGCACCTCTGGGATGGCCCTCGGCCACCTCGGTGTCCCCAGTGCCACCAGACACAGGACTGGTGTCCCCAGTGCCAGCACAGGTCCCAGTGCCACTGGCCTGTGCCATCTCGGTGTCCCCAGTGCCACCAGACACAGCCCGTGATTCCCCAGTGCCACCGGCCTCTGCCAGGCTCAATGTCCCCGGTGTCACCAGCCTTCGAGAGCTCGGTGTCCCCAGTGCCACCAGACACTGCCTGTGAGTCCCCAGTGCCACCAGCCTCTGACAGCTCAGTGTCCCCAGTGCCACCAGGGGCAGGCTCGATGTCCCCAGAGCTGCCAGTCTCTGCCAGCCCTGTGTCCCCAGTGCCGCTGACCGCAGACTCAGTGTCCCCAGCGCCACTGGTCTCTGCCAGCTTGGTGTCCTCAGTGTCACCAGACACAGCCTATGAGTGCCCAGTGCCACCAGCCACTGCCAGTGCTGTGTCCCCAGTGTCACTGATCACAGGCTTGGTGTCCCCAGTGCCCTCTACCAGACCCTGTGTCCCCAGTGCCACTGACCACAGACTTGATGTCCCCACAGTCACCTGGCTTCTGCCAGCTCGGTGCCCCAGTGCCACCAGACACAGCCCTGTGTCCCCAGTGCCACCAGCCACAGACTCGATGTCCCCAGTGCCACCAGTCTCTGCCAGGCCCTGTGTCCCCAGTGCCACTGCCCACAGGCTCGGTGTCCCCAGTGCCATCAGTCTCTGCCAGCCCTGTGTCCCCAGGGCCACCCCCCCGCAGCCCCCGTGGGGACCCCACGCCAGGCCCCAACAGAGAATTGTTCCTGTCCAAGAGGCTCCGACCGCCCTTGGTGCCCTCTGCTCACCCCAGGTCTGTCACCTCCTCCTTGTCACCTCCTCCTTGTCACCTCCTCCTTGTCACCTCAGCCTCGTCACCTCCAGCTGCCCACTCCCCTAATGAGGGCTGTTAATTACCCCACCACCGCAGCCCTTCAGCTTTTCCTGCTTCTCATTCCCTACAAATCCCTCAGGTCCAGGGAATTCCGGGAATGTGCCCGGCTGAGCCCTCACCAGGGCTGTGCCCTCCTGGGTCACCCCGGGGTCACTTCAGGGGTCACTCCTGGCTCCTGGGGACACTCCTGGACTTCGGGGTCACTCCTGGGGTCACAGAGCACATCCCACCAATGGCACTGGCACATGGCCCCCCATTCCAGCGTCCATCACCCCATTCCAGTGTCCATCACCCCCACACCGTTCCAGTGTCCATCACCCCCACACCATTCCAGTGTCCATCACCCCATTCCAGTGTCCATCACCCCCACACCATTCCAGTGTCCATCACCCCCACACCATTCCAGTGTCCATCACCCCATTCCAGCATCCATCACCCCATTCCAGTGTCCAGCACACCATTCCAGTGTCCATCACCCCATTCCAGTGTCCATCAGCCCGCACCATTCCAGTGTCCATCACCCCCACACCATTCCAGTGTCCAGCACACCACCACTGTCCACCGCCGCAGAGCACCCTGGACACGAGTGGCCATCACACACCCGTGCCGTGGCCTCACAGCCTGGTCCCAGTCCCAGTCCCAGTCCTGGAGCTGATCCCAATTCCTGTCCCGGTCCCAGTCCCAGTCCCGGAGCTGCTCCCGGTTCCAGGGCGGTGCTGGAGCTGCCCCTGCTGCCCATTCCCAGCCTGGTCCCGGTCCCAGTCCAGTTCCCAGCCCCAATCCCAGTCCTGGAGCTGGTCCCAGTCCTGGTCCTGGTCCCAATCCCGGTCCCAATCCCAGCCCGGTCCCGGTGGGTGCGGATCCCCGGGGCGGGGAGCGGCCACCGGGCACCGCGGGAGCGGGGGGACACCGGGCTGGGGACACCGGGCTGGGGACACCGGGCTGGGGACACCGGGGACCCGGGGCAGCTGGGACCCGGGCAATGGGACCCGGGCAATGGGACCCGGGCAATGGGACCCGTCCTGCCGGGCCCGTGGCAGGGAGAAGTTTGCCGGCGCTGCCGGGCCGGGAGCGGGCGGGATGCGGGTCGCGGCAGGAGCCGGTGCGGCGCCGAACCGGCTGCGGATCGGGGCGCAGATCGGGACCGGTCTGGGTGCAGAACGGGGCCGGTCTGAGCGAGGGTCGGGACCGGCCTGGGTGCGGAACGGGGCCGGTCCGAGAGAGGTTTGGGGCTGCCCCGAGTACAGAACGGGGCCGGTCTGAGCGAGGTTTGGGGCCGGTCCGGGTGCGGATCCGGGAGCGGACCGGGCCCGGTGTGAGTGCGGCTGAGCTCTGGATGCGGATCGGGGCCGCTCTGGGCTGCGCATCCCGGCGCGGGCGGCTCGCGGTGGCGCTCCCGGTGCGGCTCCCGCTGCGCATCCCGGCTCGGCGCGGTCCCGGTGCGGTTCCCTCCCGGCTCGGCGCGGTCCCTCCCGGCTCGGCGCGGTCCCGGTGCGGTTCCCTCCCCGCTCGGTGCAGTCCCGGCGCGGCGGCGGCCGCTCGGGGCTCCCTCCCTCCCTGCTAGCGCGGTGCCCGGTGCCCCCCTCGGCACTCACCGTCTGCTGCAGGTCGGGGATGCCGATGCGCACCACGATGGCGCCGGCCGCGGGCTCCTCCATGCGCGCCGGGGCCGCCAGCTTGGGCGAGCGGGCCCCGCCGCGGCCCCGGGCCGGCTCCAGGCGCGG
>JAWWMN010000056.1:469348-480851 GCA_035047745.1 Catamblyrhynchus diadema
CAGCCACCTTCCCATTGGATTTTCCTGTGGGGGGGGGCTGCCCAGCCACATTCCCATGGGATTTTCCTGGGGGGGACCTGCTCAGCCACATTCCCATGGGATTTTCCTGGGGGGGACCTGCCCAGCCCCATTCCCATGGGATTTTCCTGGGGGGGACCTGCTCAGCCACATTCCCATGGGATTTTCCTGGGGGACCTGCTCAGCCACATTCCCATGGGATTTTCCTGGGGGGACCTGCCCAGCCCCATTCCCATGGGATTTTCCTGCTGATGGCACATCCCGGAGCCACAGCTGCTCCTGCCTCGCTCACAGCCGGCACCGCTCGGAGCCTTTCCAGCCTTTCCCAGTTTTCCCAACTTTTCCCATTCCCATTCCTGCCCTCAACTCTCCGCACCTGAGCAGGGACCGCTCTGAGCCCTGCCAGCCTTTTCCAGCCTTTCCCATTTTTTCCTGTTTTTTTCCAGCCTTTCCCGGCTTTTCCCAAACTTTTGCTGCTTTTCCCAGCCTTGTCAGCCTTTCCCAGTTTTTTTCCAGCCTTTCCCAGCTTTTCCCATTCCTGCCCATAGGAACCGCTCTGAGCTCTGCCAGTCTCTTCCAGCCTTTCTGAGTTTTCCCAACTTTTCCCATTCCCATTCCTGCCCTCAGCTCTCCACACCTGAGCCGGGACTGCTCTGAGCCCTGCCAGCCTTTTCCAGCTTTTCCCAGTTTCCCCAGTCTTTCCCCATTCCTGGAATGGGACTGCTCTGAGCCCCGCCACCTTTTCCAATTTTTCCCATTCCCATGCCCATCTCCCACCCCTGATCCCCAGCCCGCATTCCCAGTTGGATTTCCCACCCCAGGGCCATTCCAGGGGCTGCAGGGCCATTCCCGGCTGGATTCCCCACCCCAGGGCCATTCCCAGCCCACATTCCCGAATGGATCCCAGGGCCATTCCCAGCCCACATTCCCAGCTGGATCCCCCATCCCAGGGCCTTTCCCAGCCACATCCCCGGCTGGATCCCAGGGCCATTCCCAGCCCACATTCCCGGCTGGATTCCCCTCCCCGGGGCCATTCCCAGCCCACATTCCCGGCTGGATGCCAGGGCCATTCCCAGCCCACATTCCCAGCTGGATCCCCCATCCCGGGCCATTCCCAGCCCACATTCCCGGCGGTGCCAGGGCCAGGCTCACCTGGCAGGAGAGTCACAGCCGGGCTCACAGCGCTCCCTCCTCATCCACCTGCGGGGGACAGAGGGGACACGTCAGAGCATTCCCGGGAATGGCAGCGCTGGGAATGCATCCGTGCGCACTGCGGGTGGCACGAGGGTGGGAATGGGAGAATTCCCAGGAAAGGGACAGCAGGGACAGGGAAAGGCACCTCTGGTGTCACAAGGAAGTCAAAATTCCGAGCTCTGAGAATTCCTGCCACACAAACTCGTCCTTATCCCGAGAATTCCTGACATAGGAGCTCATCCTTATCCCGAGAATTCCTGACACACAAACCCATCCTTATCCCGAGAATTCCCACCACAGGACCCCACCCTTTTCCTGTGCTGTCCCAGTGAGAGCCCCAGGGAACATCCCAGGGATCAGGGAGAGGGATCATGGATGCAGGAACCTGGCTCAACGGGAACCGTGGATGCTTCTCCTGCCCTGGATCAATGGGATCCTCCGCTTTTCCCACCCCAGACCAATGGGATCCTCCGCTTTTCCCACCCCAGATCAGTGGGATTCTCCAGCACCACTCCTGCCATGGATCAATGGGATCCTCCACTTCTCCCATCCCGGATCAGTGGGAATCTTCCAGCACCGATCCCACCATGGATCAATGGGGTTCTTCCCACACTTTTCCTACCCCAAATCAGTGGGATCCTTCATTTTTCCCAGAGGGATCAGTGGGAATCCTCCAGCACTTTTCCCACCCCAGACCAGTGGGATCCTCCATTTTTCCCATCCTGGATCAGTGGGATCCTCCAGCACCAATCCCACCCTGGATCAATGGGATCCTCCACTTCTCCCACCCCGGATCAGTGGGAATCCTCCAGCACTGATCCCACCATAGATCAATGGGGTTCTTCCCACACTTTTCCCACCCCAAATCAATGGGATCCTCCACTTTTCCCAGCCTGCATCAGTGGGAATCCTCCAGCACTTTTCCCACCCCAGACCAGTGGAATCTTCAATATTTCCCATCCTGGATCAGTGGGATTCTCCAGCACCAATCTCACCATGGATTAGTGGGACCCTCCACTTCTCCCACTCTGGATCAGTGGGATCTTCCAGCACCGATCCCACCATGGATCAATGGGGTTCTTCCCACACTTTTCCCACCCCAAATCAGTGGGATCCTCCACTTTTCCCATCCTGGATCAGTGGGATTCTCCAGCACCAATCCCACCCTGTATCAGTGGGATCCTCCCCTTTTCCCACCCCACATCACTTCCAGCACCGACCCCACCATGGATCAATGGCGTTCTTCCCACACTTTTCCCACCCCAGATCAGTGGGATTCTCCAGCACCAATCCCACTCTGGATCAGTGGGATTCTCCAGCACCAATCCCACTCTTGATCAGTGGGATCTTCCACTTCTCCCACCCCGGATCAGTGGGAATCCTCCAGCACTGATCCCACCATAGATCAGTGGGGTTCTTCCCACGTTTTTCACACCCTGTATCAATGGGATCCTCCACTTTTCCCATCCTGGGTCAGTGGGAATCCTCCAGCACTTTTCCCACCCCAGACCAGTGGAACCTTCAATATTTCCCAGCCTGGATCAGTGGGAATCCTCCAGCACTTTTCCCACCCCAGACCAGTGGGATCCTCCAATTTTCCCACCCCGGATCAGCAGGATCCTCTCCCGGCTCCCTCCCATCCTCCCTCGGTGCCACCAGCCCCGAATGTCCCCACGGGGGTCGCCCCTTCTCCCTCCTGCTCGGGGCCAGCGCCCACCTCCAGCCCGGAGATTCGGGAATGGGAACATCCAGGGAGCCTCTGCGGCCGCTCGCCGCCGCCAGAGCCGCGCTCGGGGCGGGCGCTGAAATGGCTGCTGGCTCTTCGGGAATTAAAAATGCATGGCTTGGGAATTCTCCGAGCGCCGCAGCTGCTGCCAGCCGGGAAGGGGGGGGGGGGAAGGAGGAAAAGGGGAAAAGGGGGAAAGGGCCGTGCCCAGGGCGCCCTTTGTGCCCCAAAACCCCTGGAGCGCCACGCGGGTGCCAGGCCGGAATCCTGGGAATGTTTCCCGAGGTCTCCTCCTTCCTGCACCTGGAGAAGTCGCGGCTGGTGTGGAAAATGACGCTGGCGGAATTCCCGAGGGGCCGGAGCTGTCACCGGCTGGGCCAGCTCAGGGACACTCCTGGCGACAGGGAAGTGGCGCTGGGGTTTGTGCAGGGCCTATGGAAAGATTCCCGGGAATATCCAGGGAACGCTCTGCCTGCAGGGACATCCAAGCTCCCCGAGCGAATCCTGGTTTTGGGATGAGGGAAAACACCCCCACGGGCTCCTTCCCCTAGGGAACATCCCAAAATCCCAGATTTTGGCTGCTCCAGAGCCAGGCAAGTGCTGGGAGCAGCCCAGGCCTTCCCAGCCTGAGCTTCCCATAAAACACAAATCCCAGGAAAACCCAACACAGGAGGGAAGAGCGGCCAAAGGGCGAGGAGAACTCGCAGGAAGGAGGAGGAAAAGGCGGAATTGGCGGCTCGGGATTTGGGAGAGGAGAAGGGAGGGAGATAAGAGCCGTGACATCCTGAGCAGGAGCGGCAAATCCCGTGGGATCCGGCGCTGAAGGGGAGGAGGAAACGCTTCCCGGCCTGGCAGGAAGCGCCAAGGAGAGAATTCCCAGCCGGATCCAGAGGTTCCGGAGGGGGAGGCGCTCCCGGGGGGGCTCCGGGGGTCACGGCAGCACCGGGAGGGATTTTCCTGCTCTCCAGCCCCCTCAGGGCTCAGGTGAGGCCTGGCTGGAATTCCAGCCCTGGGAATGTGCACCCAGCGATTCCAGAGGCGCCGGGAAGAGAAACGGGATGCTGCCAGGAGGAGATTCTCCTGGGAATGGGAGGGAAAAGATTCCAGAGTTTTTCATCGGCCCCAAGAAATTCAAGTCGGCACAGGGAATTAATTGTGCCAGAGATCCGGGAGGTTTGCAGCCAGCAGGATCCCAACCCTGGCATTCCCAAGGATCCTGAAATCCTTGTTCCCATCCCAACCCTCACATTCCTGAGGATTCTGGATCCTGGGATTCTTGTTCCCATCCCAACCCTCACATTCCTGAAGATTCTGGATCCTGGGATTCTTGTTCCCATCCCAACCCTGACATTCCTGAGGGTTCTGGATCCTGGGATTCTTGCTCCCATCCCAACCCTGACATTCCCGAGGATTCTGGGATTGTTGTTCCAATCCCAATCCTCACATTCCCAACAATTCTGGGTTTGGGGATTCTAGTTCTCATCCCAACCCTCAAATCCCAAAGGATCCTGGGTTTTAGAATTCTTGTTCCCATCTCAACCCTGACATTCCCAAGGATTCTGGAATTGTTGTTCCCATCCCAACCCTCACATTTCCAAGGAACCTGGGTCCTGGGATTCTTATTCCCATCCCAAACTTCACATTCTCAAAGATCCTGGGATTGTTGTTCCAATCCCAATCCTCACATTCCCAACGATTCTGGGTTCTGGGATTCCAGTTCCCATCCCGACCCTGACATTCCCGAGGATTCTGGATCCTGGAATTCTTGGTCCCATTCCAACCCTCACATTCCCAAGGATCCTGGGTTCTGGGATTCTCGTTCTGATCCCAGCCCTCAAATCCCAAAGGATCCTGGGTTTTATAATTCTTGTTCCCTTCCCAAGCCTCACATTCCCAAGGATTCTGGAATTGTTGTTCCCATCCCAAGCCTCACATTCCCAAGGATTCTGGATCCTGGGATTCTTGTTCCCATCCCAACCCTGACATTCCAGAGGATTTTGGGTTCTGGGATTTTTCTTCACATCCCAACCCGCACATTCCTAAAGGATCCTGGGATTCTTGTTCTCATCCCAACCCTCAGATTTTTCCAGGAAATTCCTGGGGGAAGAAAACCAAAAAAAAACAAAAAAAAAACCAAACCCCAAGCCACTCCCAGTTTTTCTGGGATAACCAAACTCATCCACAGATCCGGAAAATTCGTCACCTCCCGCTGCCGTCCCTCTGTCCCCTGAGGATGGCAGTGACCCCAGGGAGAGCTCTGGGATCCCCGATCCCAACGGGATCCCCCAGGGACCCTCCAAAGGCTCGGGCATGGCCGCGGGGAGGGCTCGTCCCGGGTTCCCGGGCTCTCCGGGAGCTGCAGCCCCCGTTCCAGCCGGGAGCATCCCGGGGCCGGGAAGGGCCGCGGGCGTTTCCTGCGGGAGGGAACGGGTTCCGGCCATTCTTGCCGCTCCCCCGAGGCTCTCCAGAAAAAGCAGAGAGATCCAGGCCTGGAAGCTGAAATCATTCCCGAGAAAAAAGGGCAGGAATGCCAGCCCTTCCCCAGGGATGGGGTGGAGCCAGCCCAGACCCCAAACTGCGCTTTTGGGGTTTTTGGTGCCCAGCACCGAACCCAAACCCATCTTGGGGTCTCTTGGTGCTTCTAATCCCAGTGTGAAAATTCCACTGGGATTTGGGATGGGATTCCCAGGGAAGTGTTGGGGTCCCCATCCCTGGAGGTGTCCTGGGAATTCCTGGATGTGGCACTCGGGGGTCTGGGTTGGGGACAAGGTGGGGACCGGGCATGGGTTGGGCTCGGTGACTTTGGAGGGATTTTCCCACATAAATAATTCTGGGATCTGGGGTTCTGGAATTCTGGGGTTCTGGGGGTTTGGACTGTGGGATTATGGGATTCTGGACTGTGGGAGTATGGGATTTGGGATTCTGAGATTCTGGGATTCTGGGGTTTGGGGATTTGGGGGTTTTGGATTCTGGGATTCTCGAATCCGGGGTTCTGGATTATGGGGTTGCAGGTTCCAGGGGTTCTGGAATCCTGGATTCTGGGGTTTTGGATTGTGGTATTATGGGGCTCCAGAATCCCGGATTCTGGAATTTTGGGATTTGGGGATTCTGGGTTCTGGGATTCTGAAATCCCAGATTCCGGGATTTGGGGATTCTGGGGTTCTGAGCATCTGGGATTCTGAGTTCTGGCATTCTGGGATTCTGAAATCCTGGATTCTGGGATTTGGGGATTCTGGGGTTCTGGGATTCTGGGGTTCTGGGATTCTGGGGTTCTGGGATTCT
The DNA here is from genome assembly GCA_035047745.1 of Catamblyrhynchus diadema. Lineage (NCBI taxonomy): Eukaryota > Metazoa > Chordata > Aves > Passeriformes > Thraupidae > Catamblyrhynchus > Catamblyrhynchus diadema. The sequence goes on from JAWWMN010000056.1 coordinate 475,569, forward strand.
GACTTCTGGCATTCTGGGATTCTGAAATCCCAGATTCTGGGATTTGGGGATTTGGGGATTATGGGGTTCTAGGATAGGACTCAGGGTTCTGGGATTCCCAAAAAGAGCCCCCCCAGCACCATCCCCTCCCAGCTGGGGCTGTGTGGGGCCGTGACCCCAGCCCCACTGTGGGGTGCAGGGGGTGTCTGTGGGGTACAGGAGGTGTCTGTGGGGTGCAGGGGGCATCTTTGGGGTGCAGGGGGCATCTTTGGGGTGCCCCCCCGGGGCCCCAGCCCTGCCCTGCCACCCCCAGGCCCCGCGCGGCCCCGTTTGTCCCCGAGTCCTGCGCCAGGGCCACCCCGGTGCCACCGAGCCGCCAGGGCCTCAATATTTCATGAGAGAGGAATCGGCCGCTCCCTGCTCGGGTTACCCTGGAGCGCGTCCCTGCTGTCCCCAGCGCCAGCCGGGCGGCCGGGCCAGTGCCACCTGCTGCCACCCGGCCTGGCACGGCCACACACAGCCACTCACTGCCACCCTCTGCCACCCAGCCTGGCCAGTGCCACCTGCTGCCACCCGGCCTGGCCAGTGTCACCCGCTGCCACCCGGCCTGTCACGGCCACACACAGCCACTCACTGCCACCCTCTGCCACCCGGCTTGGCCAGTGTCACCCATTGCCACCGAGCCTGGCACAGCCACATGCTGCCAGCCACTGCCACCCTCTGCTACCCTCTGCCACCCACCGGCCTGGCCAGTGCCACCCTTTGTCACCCTTTGTCACCCTCTGTCACCTAGCCTGGCACAGCTACCCTCTGCCACCTGCTACCTGGCCACTGCCACCCTCTGTCACCTGCTGACATCCACTGCCACCAGGCCTGGCAGTGCCACCTGCTGCCACCCTCTGAAACCCTCTGCCACCTGCTGCCACCTGCTGCCACCAAGCCTGGCCACTGCCACCCTCTGCCACACGCTGCCACCAAGCCAGGCCAATGCCACCCTCTGCCACCAGATGCCACTCAGCCTGGCACCCACTGCCACTCTGCCACATGCTGCCACCATTGCCTCCTGCTGTCCCCAGGCCTGGCCAGTGCCACCCTCTGTCACCCGCTGTCACCTCCTGCCACCCACTGCCACCAGGTACGGCCAGTGCCACCCACTGTCACCCGCTGTCACCCTCTGCAACCACTGCCACCAGGTCTGGCCAGTGCCACCCACTGCCACCTGCTGTCACTGCTGCCACCCGCTGCCACCAGACACCACCCTCTGCCACATTCTGCCACCAGGTCTGGCCAGTGCCACCCACTGCCACCTGCTGCCACCTGGCCTGGTACCCACTGCCACTTGCTGCCACCACTGCCACCCACTGTCCCCTCGCCGCTGTGGCACTGTCATGGCTGTGGCACTGTCACCGCTGTGGCACTGTCATGGCTGTGGCACTGTCGCCGCTGTGGCACTGTCATGGCTGTGGCACTGTCGCCGCTGTGGCACTGTCACGGCTGTGGCACTGTCACCGCTGTGGCACTGTCACCGCTGTGGCACTGTCGCCGCTGTGGCACTGTCATGGCTGTGGCACTGTCACCGCGGTGTCACCGCGGGCCCGGCCCACGCGGGCTCCGCCTGCCCCCGAGCCGGGCCCGTTGTCACAGTGACAGCGGTGACAGCGGTGACAGAGCTGCGCTGCCTCCGGGAGTGGGATGGTGGCAATTTACTCTTTGTGCTCCTTTTAGCTGCGGCCTCCCGCTCCTGCTCCGCCGCGCCGGGGGGAGGGAGCTCGGGGAGTCGGGAATTCAGGGATTCAGGGATTATGGGGAGTCAGGGAATTCGGGGATTGAGGGATTCAGGGGATTCAGGGAATTTGGGGGTTCAGGAAACTCAGAGATTCAGAGAATTTGGGGGATTCAGGGGAGTCGGGGATTGAGGGATTCAGAGGATTCAGGGAACTCAGGGGATGCAAGGAATTCAGGGATTATGGGGAGTCAGGGATTCGGGGAATTCAGGGGATTCAGGGATGCAGGGAATTTGGGGCTTCAGGGATTCGGGGGAGTCAGAGGATCCGGGGATTCAAGGATTTGGGGAATTCCAGCCCACGGGTCCCCACTGCATCCCACAGCTCCTCATGGTCCTGGAGCCCTGGGAGGAGCTGGAGCAGCACATCCCACTGGGCACGGAGCAGGAAAAGGACGGGACCCTCTGCTCCAGCTCTGAGGGAATTCAGGGATTCAGGGGATTTGGGGGATTCAGGGGAGTCAGGGAATTTGGGCAATCCAGGGAGTCAGGGGATTCAGTGAATTTGGGGGATTTGGGGAATTCAGAGATTCAGGGGATTTGAGGGAGTCAAGGGAGTCAGGGAATTCGGGGTATTCAGGGAATTTGAGGATTCAGGGAATTTGGGGATTCAGGAGATTCGGGGAAATTGGGGATTCAGGGAATTCAGAAGATTCAGGGGATTTGGGGATTTAGGAATTCAGGGGATTCCACCCCACGGTTCCCACTGAACCCCACAGCTCCAGCCGGGAAGAGCTGGCACAGCACATCCCACCGGGCACAGAGCAGGAAGAGGACGGGACCCTGTCCCTGTTCCCTGGCTCTGCCCATCCCAATTTCCAATTTTCCTCCCATGCACAGAGGGCCTGGAGCGCTCCAAGGACCCTCCAGCCATGGCTTTTCCCTGGAAAATCCAGGAGCAACCCCACTGCACACGAATCCCTGAGCTGCACCCCAAATCCATCACGGCCAGAGAGGGAAGGGGAGAACAGAATTCCCCTCTGGAATGCAGGGGAGGGGAAGGGGAGAACAGAATTCCCCTCTAGAATGCAGGAGAGAAGGCAAGGGGAGCCTGGAACACTGAGAGATGGAAAGGGAGCCCAGGTTTTCCCTTGGAACACCAAAAGATGGGAAAGGGAGCCCAGGTTTTCCCTTGGAACACCAAAAGATGGGAAAGGGAGCCCAGGTTTTCACTTGGAACACCAAAAGATGGGAAAGGGAGCCCAGGTTTTCCCCGGAACACCGAGAGGGAGAAAGGGAAGCCCAGCCTGCTTCCCTGGAACAAGGAAAGAGCCCAGGATGCTCCCTGGAACACTGAGGGAGGAGAAGGGGAAGCCCAGGCTGCATCCCTGGAATATGAGAGGGAGAGGAGAGTTCAGGCTGTTCCCTTGGGATACAGGAGAGGGGGGGAAGAGGAGCCTGGAACACGGAGAGAGGAAAGGGAAGCACAGGATGGCTCCTGGAACACCAGGAGATGACAAAGGAGCCTGGGCTGCTTGCCTGGAACATGGAGAGGAGAGGGGGAGTCCAAGCTGCTCCCTGGAACACTGGGAGAGCCCAGGATGCTTCCCTGGAACACTGGGAGAGGAGAGGGGGAGTCCAAGCTGCTCCCTTGGGATACAGGAGAGGGGGGAAGAGGAGCCTGGAACACTGAGAGAGGGAAAAGGGGAACCCAGGATGGCTCCTGGAACACTGAGAGGAGAAAGGGAGCCCGGGCTGCATCCCTGGAACCCTGAGGGATGGGAAAAGGAGCCCGGGCTGCTTCCCTGGAACACTGAGAGATGGGATAAGGAGCCCGGGCTGCTTCCCTGGAACCCTGAGGGATGGGAAAAGAAGCCCGGGCTGCATCCCTGGAACACCAAGAGATGGGAAGGGGAGCCCGGGCTGCATCCCTGGAATACAGTAGAGAGGAAAAGAAGCCCGGGCTGCATCCCTGGAACACTGAGAGATGGGATAAGGAGCCCGGGCTGCATCCCTGGAATATAGGAGGGAGGAAAAGGATCCCGGGCTGCAGCCCTGGAATGCAGGAGATGGGAAAAGAAGCCCGGGCTGCACCCCTGGAATGCGGGATCCGGGAAGGGGAGCCCGGGCAGCATCCCTGGGATGCGGGAGCCGGGAAGGGGAGCCCGGGCTGCACCCCTGGGATGCGGGAGCCGGGAAGCGGAGCCCGGGCAGCCCCCCCGGCCGTGTCCCCTCCCCGCACTCGCGCTCCACACGTGCCTCGCCGCCCGCACGCGGTGCCGCGCGGGGGAGGCAGCGCTGGGAATTTTTAGGGGCTGGAAATCTCGGCAGAACGTTCCGTAGTGTAGGGCGGGCTGCTCGGCTCGGGGAGTGCTCCAGCGCCGGTTTGGGGGGGTTCGGGTGGTTTTGGGTGGTTTTGTGTCCCCCCCGAGAGCACGAGCGAGCAGCGCAGCGCCAAACGCGGGTGGCTTGGTCAGGGGGATTCACACCAGAATTCCACAATATTGAGAATATTCGGGAATTAACCACGGGTTGGGATGTTTAAGGTTTTCAGGCTGCTCAGCGCCACGAAAAAAAACCCAAAATAGCAGCGGTGCCCCATCCCTGGGAGTGCCCAAGGCCAGGCTGGAGAAACCTGGGAGGGTGAAAAGTGCCCATGGATGGGGATGAGCTTTAAACTGCCTTCCCCCCAGAGCATTCCAGGATAATTTTCCGGGAATAAAAGGCCCCCCCTCGGTGCCTTTTGTGCCCCTTTGGTCTCGCCCAGGGCTCCCGTGCTGGTGCAGGAAGCACAGAGCCCCCCGGGTTATGTAAGAGCAGTTCTGAGGAGGAATTTTGGGAATCTGCTGCCTCCATCACCCACAGGACAGGAGGACAGAAGTTTTTAGGGAAGTTTATCCAGGGGAAACCCAGAGGGGACCTGCACCTGCTCGGCTCTGGAATCTCCTTCCTCAAGCCCGGGCAGGGAGGAGCAGAGAGGGGTAAAATCACTTTTCCCAAGGCATCGGGGGGGCAGCTTCACCAGCTGAGGCCCAGAAAGGAACACAACCCCACAAACGCCGTAAATCCCATGAATTCCCCGCTCGGGGCTGCCCAAAAATCAATCCCGAGTGCCGGGAACAGCTCCTGACCCGGGCCAGCCCGGCCGGGCAGAACTCTCTGCGCAACTTCAGCTCCCGCACCCACAAAATCGGATTTTTGAGGGGAGATCCACTCAATCCTGCCCAAACCACAACCGGGAGAGCCGCAAACCCAACACCAGGCCCCGGCCAGAACCCCCCCGCCGCCACCCCGAACTCTGCCGCCGCACCCCCCGCCTGCATTCCCGGCAAAATCCGCCCCCAAAACCCCGGCACGAGCCCATGGCTGCCAGCCCCGTTCCCCGCTTGTCTCCCCCAAACGCGCCGCGCTCGGCTGCCCACGCGCCCCGGGCACCCCGCAGCCCCCGTTCCGCGGAGAGCGGAGCCTCGGCCTCCCCCCAGCCCATCCCCGCCCCCGAACGCCCCCGCAGCATCCCCCGCGCTGCCGCCCCCGACCCCGCGCATCCCCCGGTGGCTCTCGGTACCTGCGGGGCTGCGGGC
>JAWWMN010000056.1:516667-526830 GCA_035047745.1 Catamblyrhynchus diadema
GGGCAGGGCCGGCCCGGTGCGGGGTCCCCGGTGCGCGGCGGGTGTCGGTGACCCCGAGCGGCTGCCGGGGCCGCGGGGGCGCTCCAGGGCTGGGGCTGCGTTCTGGGGACGTGTTCTGCCATGCCTGGGGGTCTGGCTGTGCCTTGTCTTCCCCCGTGTCTGTGCAGTGGGGACATCTGGGGTGACACCGGCTGCCTTTACACCCCACACCTGCACCTCCAGGTGTCCCTGGGTGCCTTTACAGCCTGTTCCCTACACCCCCGGGTGACACTGGGTGCCTTTACATCCTGTTCCCTACACCCCCGGGTGACACTGGGTGCCTTTACACCCCACACCTGCACCCCCAGGTGTCTCTGGGTGCCTTTACACCCCATTCCCACACCCCCAGGTGTCTCTGGGTGCCTTTACACCCCACACCTGCACCCCCAGGTGTCTCTGGGTGCCTTTGCCCCCTATTTCTGCACCCCCAGGTGTCTCTGGGTGCCTTTACACCCCACACCTGCACCCCCAGGTGTCTCTGGGTGCCTTTGCCCCCCTCACCTGCCCCCCAGGTGTGTGAGCTGCAGGGTGTGTGGGTTCACATCAGGTTCACGTTCCCAGGGTTATCTGGGGAATGTGGATAAGATAAAAATGTCCCGGGTGGCGCTGGTGACGTTGGCACCTGGGGCAGGGCCAGGTGTGCCCATACCTGGGTGTGGGGTGTGGCGGGGGGGGTTTAGGGGTGCCCCTCTCCCAGGGGTGCTGTGAGCTGGCAGCTGCACCCCAGGAGTGTGTGGAGCTGGGAATCCTGGTGAGTGAGTCCATCCATGTGTCTCCCGCTCCTCAGGTGGACACAGGTGCTCCCTGGAGTAAGGGGGTTGTGTGTACCCTGCTGTGCCTGTAGGGAAATGCACATTTTCCCTGGTTTTTGGCATCATTCCTGTTGGAAATCACAGAGAAGGAGCTGTGAACCTTTTGGGGCTGTAGGGAAAGAAGTGTCCCTGTCCTAAGGGAGCCTCTCACCTCATGAAACTTTGGGTTTCGCCTCCCCTGCTGATGGACTTCCACCCTCTTTTGGGGCTGCTCTAAAATTTCCTCTCCCTTTGCAAGGCCTGGGGTGAGGGGGTTTGTCTCCATAACTGTGATTTCCAACTGGGTGGCTTCCCTGAAATTCCAGTTTCTCCTTGGAGGGAGCGCATCCCTGCAGGGCAAGGTCTGGATCTTGGATTCTTCCTCCCCCTAAAATCCCTTCTCTAGGGTTAGGAGGGCGTTCAGCTGCTCACTAAAGGACATTTTCCCTCTGAGATCCCCAGTGTTTGGAGTCCTTTCTGTTTGATATCCCAATCCCATCTCTATTTTTAGAGACCCTCAGGGCACCCGTATTTCTCCTCAAATGTGCTTAAACTCTTCACCCACCCCTCTCCATTTTTTCCTGGGTTTAACCAAAAAAGGGATTTCACCCTTTTTTCAGAGAGTGACTGGGAACCTGAAACAGCTTCAAGCCTGCATCACTCCCTGGCTGCTCCTAATCCAGGAGCAGAGCCACAGATCCCGGAGGAACCTGGAATTCCCAGCTGGCTCCTGCATCCCTCTGCTTGGGATGTGCTGCTGGAGAGGATCTGGGAGTACAAACTGTTCCTTCTCCTCCTTTTCTCAGCCACTTCAGCAGCTGCCAGCCTCTCAAACCAGGCTTTTCATTCATCCAGGTCCTCTCCTCCTCAGGAGAAATAAATGATATTCAATATCCTGGTGTTACTGGAATAAAACCAGATTTGGGAGCCATCAAATTGTCCCCAGGCCAGTGGCTGTAAAATTGGGCACGTGGAGCTGAAGCATCTGGTGAAAGGAGGTTTAGAACAAAAATAAGATATAAATTTTTTTACTCAGATCCAACAAAACTTTGCTGGTATAGAGGTAAAAGTCTAATTAAAATAGATGAAATTTGTAGTGTAACTGTGATTCTTATGAGTGTTTGATAGAAACAAAATCTCAGTATTTTTTTCTTGGCTGGTTTATAGAAATATATTTTTCTTGGTTTTTTTTCCTTTCCTTGGAATCCTAACACCCATCCTTGAGATACCGCTCCACTAAATTGTGATTTTGCAATCCTGAGACAAAAAGAGTTCCCAGAAAATTTCAGCGACTTTTTCCCTCTTTTCACTCCCATTTTAAATCTTCTTTTCTGTCAGTTGAGCATTTCATTGATCTGTCTGCCTTTAGATGTTCTGATTTGTATTTTACCTCGTTAGGGTGTAGAACAGGAAGGAATAGATGGAATAGGTGATATTTATATATATATATTTATGTGCAGACATTATAGATGGTGCTGGGCTTTTCTCTGCCAGCTTTAGAGATGAAAATCTTGGGGAAAATCCCTGGAATTGTTGTTCCCTTTGGGTTCTTGCTGGAAATGCTGGAATTCCTCATTCCTGAGGTGAAATTTTGCAGGTGAAAGCCCATCCAGTTCTGACCCTCAGCCACAAGAAAAACTTAAATTTAATCAGATTCAGGTCTTGATTGAATAATTGTGAAGTGACAGCTCTGTGCCCCTTTCTTCAGCTGGGAGAAGGGATGGCTTGGGTTAGAGGGGACCTTAAAGCCCATCCAATTCTGACCCTCAGTCACAAGAAAAACTTAAATTTAAACAGTTTCAGTCCTTGATTTAATGGTTATGAAGTGACAACTCCATATCCCTTTCTTCATCTGGGAGAAGAGTCACAGGGTGGGATGGGTTGGGTTGGAGGGGACCTTAAACCCATCCAGTTCTGACCCTCAGCCACAAGAAAAACTTAAATTTAATCAGATTCAGGTCTTGATTGAATGATTGTGAAGTGACAGCTCTGTGCCCCTTTCTTCAGCTGGGAGAAGAATGGTGGAATCACAGGATGGGTTGGGTTGGAGGGGACCTTAAAGCCCATCCAGTTCTGACCCTCAGCCACAAGAAAAGTTAAATTCAAGCAGTTTCAGTCCTTGGTTTAATGATTATGAAGTGACAACTCTGTGTCCCTTTTTTCAGCTGGGAGAAGAATTACTAGGTGGGATGGGTTGGGTTTGAAGGGACCTTAAAGCCAATCCAGTTCTGACGCTCAGCCACAAGAAAACTTTATTTTATTCAGATTCGAGTCTTGATTGAATGGTTGTGAGGTTCCTGGGGCTCTGGGAGTTCCTGCACCCCGCACTGGGAGCGGGTGGGATGAAGCTTCCAGACCCTCTCCGTGCTCTCCCCCCGTGGCTCCAGGCTGAGGATGCAATTCCTCACTTTAGGCCGGGTGAATTTCCTGTGGGATGAATCTCTCCTGAGTGTGGGCTCGAGGAGAAGCTGGGAATGGAGAGGGAGCTGGAAAAGCCCCTCAGGAGCAGCTGGATGCTGCCTGGCTGGGCTGTGGGGTGGATCTGGGGTCACTTCAGCCCCGTTCCTACTGCCAGGTGAGCCCAGGGGCTGGGGAACAGCTCCAGATGTTCCCAGCTGTGAGTCAGGCCCTGAGTCACCTGCACTGGCTCCATTTTGGGGTTTAGTGGTGTTTTGGTGTTGAGGTGATCACTCATCAGCCCTGGGAATGCTGGTGGATGCTGGTGTTCTGTGAACTCCTAAAGCATTCCCAGACCCAAGCAGCTGAGAGGCACAGAACTTCTGGGAATTCTGTTACTAGCGAGGAGGGAACCTTAATTAAGACCCCCAAACTGATTAACTGGGCACTTTTGGCCTTGTCATGACGCCTCTGTGCCCCTTTCTTCAGCTGGGAAAAGAATGGTGGAATCACGGGATGGCTTGGGTTGGAAGGGACCTTGGAGCCTGTCCAGTTCTGACCTCAGCCACAAGGAAAGTTAAATTTAATCAGATTCAGGTCTTTGATTGAATGATTGTGAAGTGACAACTCTGAAGAATGGTGGAATCACGGGATGGGTTGGGTTGGAAGGGACCTTAAAGCCCATCCAGTTCTGACCCCTACCACAAGAAAAACTTGGATTTAAACCGATTAGTTCTTAATTTAATGGCCGTGAGGTGCTCGGGGCTCTGGGAGTTCCTGCACCCCGCACTGGGAAGGTTAAACCTCAGCAAGTGGTGAGTTTTACATGAAGCCAAGCTCCAAAGCAGACGGTGATTATTATTATTTTTCCCTGTCCCAGGCGCTGTGCAGCAAGCCCAGCTGCCTGCTCGCGTTTCCAGCTGTGCTCTGGAGCTCCGTGTGATGATTCAAGCCGGGCTTTTGTGCTGCCGAGGGAGGGCTTGATTCATTCCGTGGGCTCCGTTCTCTCTGTGCCGCCGCCTCCGCAGCGCCGGGGGCTGCGGGGAGCGCTGCCTTTGTCACCGTGTCCCCGAGCGCCGCTAACGAGCTGCCACATCCCCGTGGCACGTCCCTGCTCGGGTCTGGCCTCCTGAGAGCCCCGATCCCGGCGGGAAGGGACCCAGGATGCCCAGAAATGCCTGCTGCTCGCCGGGCTGGCACATCACCTGACGGCCGCTGGAAATGACTCTCATGCGGCTCCTCTAAATGATGCCTCTGACCTTGCTCCGCAGCAGATTTCACCGGCATCAAAGCCTGCCTGTTCCCGTGGAAATTCCCACTTTGTTTTCAGGCAGAGCAAGGAGGGGTTTTCAGCTCCGTTAAGGATTTTTTTTTTCCTCTTCTGTTTTTCCCTTCTAACCCCCAGCCATCACTTCTGCCAGGTGTTAAATGCTTCTTCCCCCGGGGCTGAGTTCCCAGGACATGCAGGGAATGAGGCGGCTGGAATGCTCTTTAGGAAAACCTTTAGGTTTTTTGTATCAACTTCTTCAATTTGGTGTGATAATCTGGACAAATCCCGGTTCATTGGAGCAGGTGCTGCGTGGAACTGAGTGCAAGGATCAATCCATGGGGCTGAGGAGCGGAGAGATGAAAAGGAGAGGGAAATAAAAACGGGATGAGGAGGGAACCTTGGAACTGGGAATGGCCAAGCTGCCCTTTGCCAGGGGCTGTGGCACCGGGATCTGTTCCTGTGCTGGGCCAGAATTCCAGAATCACACTGAGATCTCTGTGCTGGAGCTTTCCTTATTGTCTGTTTTTACCTCTTGGGGTACACTCAATGAAGCAAAAGCTTGTAAAAATGTTGGCAAGTGTAGTGGTTTTAGTTTGTTAATTTAGGATTTTTAAAAAATTTCAATACTTTTTTGGTTAATGTATTAAAGAGTGTGGTGAGTTTTGGTGTTGGCTAATTATTAATGTATTTATTTTTTGTTGTGAGATAGGATTAGGAGAAAGGTAAAGTAGGTTTAGAACTTTAAAAGGGTATAAAGAAAATTTTATTAATAGTTTCCAGGTTTCTTTTCTCTGTGTGTTTCTCACAGAAGCTTGTCCAGTTTTTTAAGGGTTGGAAGCTTTGTATCAGTTTTTTAAACGTCTCTCATGTAAAACTGTGACAGCAAGTATGATTGATTGTTTCCCCTGTGAGTGCAGAAGTCAAAACTGTGCTTGAAAAAGTATCTACAGACACATGAATATTTTAAAATTTTCTAAAAGATGGGTATTTGGTAATATCTGTTTGCCATAGTTGTAAACTTTCAACCTTCAAGGGTTGACAGCTCCTGTAGAAACAGGAGGTTGTACAAGCTGACAGGGTAAGCGCCAATAATGGCTTTTGTCTGACCTGCACAGAATTCACAGAATCCCTGGGTTGGGAGAGACCTTCAAGGCCATGGAGTCCATCCCAGCCCCTGGCACCCAGTGCCACATCCAGGCTGTTAAACACCCCCAGGGATGGGGACTGCACCCCCTCCCCGGGCAGCCATTCCAGAACTTTATCCCCCTTGCTGGAAAAGCTTTTTCCTGCTCTCCAACCTGAATTTCCCTTGGCACAGCTCGAGGCTGTGTGCTCTGGTTGTGCCAGTGCTGCTGGAGAAAGAGCCCGAGCCCAGCTGGGCACAGGCACCTTTCAGGAGCTGCAGAGAGTGATGGGGGCAGCCTGGGATAATTTCAAGGTCCCTTCCCACCCAAACCATTTCATAATTCCTTTGGTACATCTTACTGGTAAGTGTGACAAAAATGTGCAGAGACGAAAAGTTCATCTGGTAAAACCATTCCCAAATCCCACATTTTGTAATTACCACATGAAAACTCCAGGAAAAACCTTGGCAGAAATGTTCTGGCTGGGATGGGGTTGGCTCCTCGAGCTGGGGAGGTGACTGTGACAAGGGAACAACACTTGCACAAACTCCTTTCCACATCAAAGGGGGCTTGAAAAGGCTTCATCCTGTCCTCACTAATGCACAGAGCACAACAAAGCTGCAGCTCAGCCTGGCCACTGAATTCATAGGGAAAGAGCAGAGCCTGGGCTGGCTTTGAAACCTGATTTGCATCAAATAGCCACTCCAAAGGGAGCCAAACGCTGGGAAGCACTAATGAAGACAAAGCTGCTACATGAGAATGATGCTTTTGAAGAGAATCCCCCATGCCCTCCTTCCCTGCAGGTCCTGCTCACAGGAAACCTCCTCAGGGCAGGAGCCCAGCTGCGAGATCTGCACCAGGCACACTCTGCTGCCTCGGGAGAACGTTGGTGGCCAAATCCCACCCCTGGAGGTGTTCAGCCATCCCTGGAAGTGCTCAAGGCCAAGATGGAAAAGGTTTGGAGCCCATGGAAGATGTCCCTGCCCATGGAAGGTGTCCATGGAAGGTGTCCCTGCCCGTGAAGATGTCCCTGCCCATGGAAGGCGTCCCTGCTCATGGAAAGTGCCTATGGAAAGTGTCCCTGGCCATGGAATGTGTCCCTGGCCATGGAAGTGTCCCTGGCCATGGAAGGTGTCCTTGCTCATGAAGGTGTCCCTGGCCATGGAAGGCATCCCTGGTTAGGAAAGTGTCTCTGTCCAGGGAAGGTGTCCCTGCCATGAAGATGTCCTTGTCCATGAAGGTGTCCCTGCCCATGGAACGTGTCCCTGCCCATGGAACGTGTCCCTGCCCATGGAACGTGTCCTTGCCCGTGGCAGAGGTTGGACTTAGATAATCTTTAAGGTCCTTCCAACCCAAACCACTCCAGGAATCCCTGCTTGGTCCTTCAGACACCCACAAAGCCAAACCTCGTGGTAGGAAAGTTTAAAATGAGGGTAAACAGCCCAAAACCCAGCTGAGACCTCGCAGCAGCAGCAAGGGCCTCAGCACTAAATGCTTTAATGTCCAGATTTATCCAAACCGAGATTAATTCCTTGTGGGAACTGAGTCTCCCACAGAAAAGCAAAAGGAACCATGGATTTCTGTCATCGTTTCAGTGACAGCTCAGAATCTCATTTTATTTTCATGTGCTCAGAGAAACTTTTCTTTCTTAGCACAAACACTGATGTTGCCTTTTTTTTTCTTTCAGTTTTAAACCCAACAAATGAGAATTGGACTTGGCATCAACACTGGGCAACAAGAGGCTTTTAGAGAGAACAACTTTAAATTTGTGTCTGTTGATCAACAGCAAAGATGATCCTAAAGGGAACTGGGAGGAACTTTTAGGATCTTGAGATCCGTGGCCACAACACTACAAAAAAATTGACCCAGGATTTTCTTTGTGTGGCTCATCTAGGCCATCAACAGTCAAATATTTGGCAATTTTGTCTCAAAATAAACATGTACCTGAATTTTCAGGAGCGGGGAGAAGGGCCCATCTTCCTCCCTCATAAAAAAAAAGCAGCTACAGACCCCATGTGCCCTGGCTGATTATTAAGGTTTTCAGACCAAGAGGAGAAAATTGAGGGCTGCAGTGATGTGACAATCTTACAAATCACACCTTGGATGCCACCTTTGAAGGGTTCAGTCTGTTAACGGTCTGTGCCTCGGGGAGAGCAGGGGAAGGAGGGGGCAGCTCCTCGTTAAAATTCCACGATTCCACCTCCTTCCCAACAAAGAAGGCACGACTGGCACCAAGCAGGGACACCTGGGTCACCACCATATGGCAGCACAGCAGGAGCACAGCACCCAGGACGTGGTGGCAAATTGAGATTTTTTTTTTTTAAAAAGCTGCCTTGGAATCGTGAGAAATGACAAAAAAGCTTCTGCACATTTGGGGGAAAGAAAAAAAAAAAAAAAGAAAAAAATATAAATTTTAGATTTCTCCAGTGAGAGCCAAGCTCTGACAGCTCTTTGGGGGCTTTTGCAGGTCCTGGTGCTTTTACAGCTGTGTCTACCAGGACTCCTCAGTAACACTTCCAAATTAATTCCGACACTTCCCACATGAAAAGCAGAACTTTTGGAAACAGGGGTAAAAGGAAGTGTGATAGATTCAACTATTAAAAAAAAAAAAAAAAAAAGCCCAAACAATCCAAGAAATCCTCCTGCTCCTTTCTCCCTTTTCCAAGGCTGTGGTGAGATCTCTGGTGGGCAGAAGGTGCTGCTCAGGGCCAGGTTTGTATGGGATATCTATTCTGGTTCCTCTGGATGCAGGAATAACAGAGGGGACATTTCCACAGCTTGGAAGGATGGAGAGAGGCTGGAAAGGGCTCTGAGTCCCTTTTGAACCAGCTCAGGTCAGTCCTCCAGCCCAGGTCTGCTCCTCTCCAGCACAGCTGATTTTTAAATAATTACTTTGGAAAAGAACATTCCTTTGGTTTTGAAAAAGACATTCAGGAACACCAGAGCTTTTGTTGAGCCCTGGGGTAAAAAGTCAATTTATGGAGAAGGGCAGAGAGCGCAGGACAACGGAACAGATTTTTCCCTGTTGCAGAGCAGTGTTTAAGGCAGAAAGTCCTCCCCCGCCTGCCAGGGAAGGACCATTAAGGTGCCTGCACCCACCAAAACTGAGAAGCAGCTGGGGCTCCTCATCCCTGGCAGTGTCCAAGGCCAGCCTGGACACAGTGGGAGGTGTTCCTGCCATGGTTTGGGCTGGAATGAGATGATCTTTATGGTCCCTTCCAACCCAAACCATCCTGTGGCTTTCTCCCCCTTTAATTCTGAGTTTACCATGACCTCTCCCAGCCCCCCAGGCTGCTCCTCTGGATGTTGGGTGCTCCCTGTCCAAGTGGGAAAGGTGGCACCTGACCCCAGCCCTGCTCTGCACCATCTCAGAGAGGCTCTGTTGGCACAGCTGTGATCATCTCATCCTTCATTCACCCTGTGGATTCCCTGGCTGAGCAAAGGCGGGATCAGAAAATGCCACAGAACATTTTTATGGATGATTCAGCACTGCAACACGTGGGTTTGTGGGGTTTTTTTTCCCTACCATCCCCAAAACCAAAAACCCTGCTGGAATTTTTCTTTGTTTGGGGTGGACAAACCATAAGCTCCCCCTTCCCTTCTGGATCCCAGACTATCCAGGAAATAAGTGGCCTCAGAAATCCATGGATGCCTCAAAGCCAAAGAGAAATGAGCAACACATCCCTCAAAACTTTTTGTCTTCCTCTGTTCCCAGAGATCTTCCCAGACATCCAAGCCCTGGGCTGCTGCCAGGGCAGCTGATGCTCCGGGGCAGGAAAATGAGGCCAAACAGGTAAAGAGAGAATGGCACAGCTGCTCTGCGGCACCACGGAAAAATAAAAATCAACCCCATTCTTCCCCTGTCTCCTTGAGAGCCCCTTCATGCACTGAAACAAAAAGCCCCAATTTCAATTCCCACTTGGATTTGTGGAATTCTGACATGTCCTCAGTCAAGAAAGATCCCCTCCTACAATCAGCCCCCATTTTCTGGAGATGCTGGAGAAGGAGGAAGCTGAAGTAATTATTGAAAAATCATAAGCAGCAGCTTTGCCTGAATTACCAGGACTTCTTTGTAATTTTTTAAATTGATTACACAAGTATTGACTGAACTCCCCGAGTCTTGTGCTGCCTGATAAGAACAGCAGCCAGAGAAAAACAAAAAGCAATTAAGTGACCCAATATCCTGCTGGACATCTGTGACTGGGAACAAAAAAAAAAAAAAAAGAAGGAAGTAAAGAAGGAAAAGTAAAGCCTGGAAGAAAACCCCCATTGATGACATCCACAGTCAGCAACAGCTGGATGTCTGTGATGGAAGCAACGTCCTTGTCCAGAAAAAGTGTTTTATCTCCTACATTTCCAAAGTGGTTGCATTTAATTCCTTATTTTTAAAAGATGGAATGGTTTGGGTGGGAAGGACCTGAGAGATCATCTCATTCCACCCCTGCCACGGCAGGGACACCTCCCCCTGTCCCAGGCTGCTCCAGCCCCAGTGTCCAGCCTGGCCTTGGGCATTGCAGGGATGCAGGGGCAGCCCCAGCTGCT
>JAWWMN010000056.1:572823-583388 GCA_035047745.1 Catamblyrhynchus diadema
TGTCCCAGGAATGGGGTTTGTGTCCCAGGAATGGGGTTTGTGCCCCAGGAATGGGGTTTGTGTCCCAGCAGTGGGGTCTGTGTCCCAGCAGTGGGGTTTGTGTCCCAGCAATGGGGTCTGTGCCCCAGCAGTGGGGTTTGTGTCCCAGCAGTGGGGTTTGTGTCCCAGGAATGGGGTTTGTGTCCCAGGAATGGGGTTTGTGCCCCAGGAATGGGGTTTGTGTCCCAGCAGTGGGGTTTGTGCCCCAGGAATGGGGTTTGTGTCCCAGCAATGGGGTCTGTGCCCCAGCAGTGGGGTTTGTGCCCCAGCAGTGGGGTTTGTGTCCCAGCAATGGGGTTTGTGTCCCAGGAATGGGGTTTGTGCCCCAGCAATGGGGTTTGTGTCCCAGCAGTGGGGTCTGTGCCCCAGTTCCAGGGGTCTGTGCCCCAGTTCCAGGGGTCTGTGTCCCAGCAGTGGGGTCTGTGCCCCAGCAGTGGGGTCTGTGCCCCAGGAGCAGGTTTCCCTGAGCCTGTCCCTGTTGCTGCAGGTGGGGAAGGGCTGCTGTGCTGCCCTGAAGGCCATGGGCTCCATCGTCTACGTCACCGAGATCGACCCCATCTGCGCCCTGCAGGCCTGGTAGGGCTGGAACCCCTCATCTGCCCTGGAAATCCCTTCCCAAAGGATTCCTGCAGGCCAGC
Organism: Catamblyrhynchus diadema; assembly: GCA_035047745.1. NCBI lineage: Eukaryota > Metazoa > Chordata > Aves > Passeriformes > Thraupidae > Catamblyrhynchus > Catamblyrhynchus diadema. The sequence goes on from JAWWMN010000056.1 coordinate 573,501, forward strand.
TCTGCCCTCGGGCCTGCCCTAAAGCTTCTCCTGGTTTAGCCCATCCCAGAACTGCCCTAAAACATCCCCCAGTTTATCCCATCTGCCCTAAAGCTTCTCCTGGCTTATCCCATCCCATGAAACAGGCCCTGCCCTAAAACATCTCCTGGTTTATCCCATCCCAGAACTGCCCTAAAACATCTCCTGGTTTATCCCATCCCAGGAAACAGGCCCTACCCTAAGGCATCTCCCAGTTTATCCCATCTGCCCTAAAATTTCTCCCAGTTTATCCCATCCCAGGAAAGCACTCTGCTCTAAAAGATTTCCTGGTTTATCCCATCTGCCCTAAAACACTTCCCAGTTTATCCCATCCCAGGAAAGGGCCCTGCCCTAAAGCATCTCCCAGTTTATCCCATCCCAGGAAAGGGCCCTGCCCTAAAGCATCTCCCAGTTTATCCCATCCCGCAGCAGCCAGGAGTTTGGGGTGTGGCTTGCAGGGATTTTGGGAATGAGCTGCTCCCTGGCTCTCCAGGGCTGTGCCTACACCTCACCCTGGGGGTGTTTGGGGTCCTGTGACCCCCCCAACCCCTCAGCAGACACAGCTGGGTTTGAATCCTCTGCATCCCCAGCTGTGGGATCCCAAAAACACCCAGAGCCCCCCTAAACCCTCAGCCTGCTCCCCGCAGGTTGTTGTGGTGAGAGGACTAACGAGTTCTAATTAGCAGAGCTGATGAACTTTTGGGCTGCTCCGTGACCTTCATCCATCCTCAGCTGGGAATTTCCAGCAATCCCTTCCCTGGCCCTGCCCGAGGCAGCAGCAGCACGGGGCCCCTCTCAGGAGGAGCTTGCAGTGGGGAAAAGCTCAGAAATGGGGACATGCAGCAGAAAAAAATGACTTTTTTATTTTAGTAACTCCAATTTTGCAGCTTGTGAGAGGCACAGGAAGGAGCTCTGGGGAGGGTTGGCAACAAATCCCAAAAAAGCCCAGCCTGCCCTTGTTATCCCTGAGCTCACCTTGCTGGGGAGGGCAGGGCAGGCCTGCCTGGCCTCAGCGCTCCGAGGGTTCTGCAGGTGCCTAAATAAGGATTTTGGGGTGGTGAGAGGCACCCACAGCTTTGGGGTGCTTTTTAGGATGCTCTAAATCCACCCCAGCCTGGATTCTGAGTGGATCCACAGCTCCTGGGTGTTCCCTGCAGGAGGAACAGCTCTAAAAATCCCATCAGGGTCAAGAATTGAGGTTTGCAGATGAGAAGGCCTTGACAGGACATGGGAAAGCCCCAAAATCCCTTCTCACTTCTCCTCACAAATGTCCCAGAGCCTCCAGGATGACCCCAGGAACTCCCAGTGGCTCATCAGGGGGTTGAGATTGGGATCTGGGCTCACTTTGTCCCTGTTTTCCCTCCCAGCATGGACGGGTTCCGGCTGGTGAAGCTCAACGAGGTCATCAGGCAGGTGGACATCGTCATCACCTGCACAGGTACGGGGCCAGCCGGGCGGGAGGGGGGACACACACCCCAAAAGGGCCCCGTGGGGACACACACCCCAAAAGGGCCCCGTGGGGACGCACACCCCTAAAGGGCCCTGTGGGGACGCACACCCCAAAAGGGCCCTGTGGGGACGCACACCCCAAAAGGGCCCCATAGAGATGCACACCCCAAAAGGGCCCCATGGGGACGCACACCCCAAAAGGGCCCCATGGGGATGCACACCCCAAAAGGGCCCCATGGGGCTGCACACCCCAAAAGGGCCCCATAGGGACGCACACCCCAAAAGGGCCCCATAGGGACGCACACCCCAAAAGGGCCCCATGGGGCTGCACACCCCAAAAGGGCCCCATGGGGCTGCACACCCCAAAAGGGGTCCCATAGGGACGCACACCCCAAAAGGGCCCCATAGGGACGCACACCCCAAAAGGGCCCCGTGGGGACGCACACCCCAAAAGGGCCCCATAGGGACGCACACCCCAAAAGGGCCCCGTGGGTTTGCACACCCCAAAAGGGCCCCAGCCCAGCCTGGGCCTGAGGGAAAGCCCCAGATGTGGATTTATCCGGGGCTGTGGTGCTGGCAGGGAACAAGAACGTGGTGACCAGGGAACATCTGGACAGGATGAAGAACAGCTGCATTGTCTGCAACATGGGCCACTCCAACACCGAGATCGACGTGGTGAGCACGGCCAGCGGGGCTTGGGGGACCGTTTTGGGGTGGGGATGGGGTTTGCAGTGATGGTGCTTTGAGGTTATGGGGTTTTAGAGTGGTGGTGCTTTGAGGTAATGGTGTTTGGGGTGGTGGTGCTTTGGGGTTACAGTGCTTTGGGGTGGTGGTGCTTTGGGGTAGCGGTGCTTTCAGTGACTGTTTTGGGGTGATGCTGTTTTGGGGTGACAATGTTCAGGGTAATGATATTTTAGGATAATGGTGTTTTGGGCTGAACTCTTGGGTTTGGGGTGACTCTTTCAGGGTGATGGTGTTTGGGGTTACAGGGATTTAGGAGGATGGTTCTTTTAGGGTCAGAGTGCCCAGTTTTGGGCTGACAGTGTTTTTAGGATAATGGTGTTTTGAGGTGATGGTGCTCTGGGGCAGTGGTTGTGCTTTGAGTGACACTGTTTGGGGTCATGGTGTTTTGGGGTGATAGAGTTTTGGGCTAACAGTGTTTGGACTGGTGGTATTTTGGGGAGATGGTGTTTGGGGTGACTGTTCTGGGGTGATGGTGTTTCAGACTGATGGCATTTGGGGCTGACAGTGTTTAGGGTGATGGTGTTTTAGGGTGATGGTGCTTTGGGGTTACAGTGGTTTAGGATGATGGTGCTTTGGAGCAGTGGTGTTTGGGGTGATGGTGCTTTGAGTGACATGGTTTGGGGTGATGGTGTTTTGGGGCAGTGGTGTTTGGGTGCTTTGAGTGACGCTGTTTGGGGTGATGGTGTTTTGGGGTGATGGTGTTTTGGGGTGATGGTGTTTCGAGGTGATGGTGTTTTGGGGTGATGGTGCTTTGGGGCAGTGGTGTTTGGGATAATGGTGCTTTGAGTGACACTGTTTGGGGTGACGCTGTTTGGGGTGATGGTGTTTGGGGTGATGGTGTTTTGAGGTGATGGTGCTTTGGGGCAGTGGTGTTTGGGTGTTTTGGGGTGATGGTGTTTTGGGGTGATGGTGTTTTGGGGTGATGGTGCTTTGGGGTGATGGTGCTTTGGGGCAGTGGTGTTTGGGTGTTTTGGGGTGATGGTGTTTTGGGGTGATGGTGCTTTGGGGCAGTGGTGTTTGGGTGCTTTGAGTGACGCTGTTTGGGGTGATGGTGAATCCTCCTCACCAGCTCTTGGGCAGTCATGGTGGAGCTCTGATGTGCTGAGCTCATAGGAACAGTTCAGGCTGTGACTCACAGAGGTGTCACTGCTCTGGGACTGGGCTGGGATCCAAGGGGACAATCCCAGGGCACTGGCAGGCGTTGCTGCCTGTTGCCATGCCATTGCTGAGGTCCTGGGGCTCCCTGGTGCTGCTGTGACATTTCCCATTTTCCAGGCCAGCCTGCGCACACCCGAGCTCACCTGGGAGCGGGTGAGGTCCCAGGTGGATCACGTCATCTGGCCCGATGGCAAGAGGATCGTGCTGCTGGCAGAGGTGAGGGGGCACCTGCAGCTCAGGGTCCCTGTGCATCGTGGGGTTTGGCTCAGGGAATCCTGGAATCACAGAATGGTTTAGGTTCGAAAACACCTCTGAGTCCATCAAGGCCAACCATTCCCAGCACTGCCAAAGCCACCACGTCCCCAAGTGCCACATCCACAGGGCTTTAAATCCCTCCAGGGATGGGGACTCCACCCCTGCCCTGGGCAGCCCATTCCAGTGCCTGAGCACCCTTTCCATGAAGGAATTTCCCCTGAAATCCCGTCCAAACCTGCCCTGGCCCAGCCTGAGGCCGTTCCCCCTGTTCCTGTCCCTGTTCCCTGGAGCACAGCCCGACCCCCCGGCTGTCCCCTCCTGGCAGGGACTTGTGCAGAGCCGCAAGGGCCCCTGAGTTCCTGGGATAAAGAAAAGCTCCCCTGTTTTAATTCATCCCACTGCAGGGTATCTCCCACTTCCTGAGGGCAGCCACACCCTGGGGCTCGGTGCAGGTGGCACAGCAGGGACACGTTGCTCCAGTGGCTCCTGTCCCTCCTGTGGGGTTACAGCCTGGTCTGGTGCCCTGTTAACAGCCAGATTCTGCTTCCCAGGGCCGCCTGCTGAACCTGAGCTGCTCCACCGTGCCCACCTTCGTCCTGTCCATCACGGCCACCACCCAGGTGAGGGGGCGTGGGCTGGGCTGGGGGCAGGCCCTGCTCTGAGGGACGGCAGCCCTGACCCCGGTGTCCTCTCCACAGGCCCTGGCTCTGATAGAGCTCTACAACGCTCCCGAGGGCCGCTACAAGCAGGACGTGTACTTGCTGCCTAAAAAAATGGGTAACAATGTTCCCACTGCCTTCTGCTCATGGGTGTTGGGCTGGGAGGTGCCACTGAGCCAGGCTGGGCACTGCCACAGCTGAGAGGTGGCCCTGGGCCAGGCTGGGCACTGCCACAGCTGGGAGGTGCCACTGGGCCAGGCTGGGCACTGCCACAGCTGGGAGGTGCCACTGGGCCAGGCTGGGCACTGTCACAGCTGGGAGGTGGCCCTGGGCCAGGCTGGGCACTGTCACAGCTGGGAGGTGGCCCTGGGCCAGGCTGGGCACTGTCACAGCTGGGAGGTGACCCTGGGCCAGGCTGGGCACTGTCACAGCTGGGAGGTGCCACTGGGCCCAGCTCCGGGGCTTCCAGCTTCTTGCTGCTGTCCTGTGGCACCTGTGGAGAGCAGGGGGTGCCTCCCAGTGCAGGGGGTGTCCTGTGGGGTCTGTGCCAGGGATGGGGCCTCAGCCCTGCCAGCAGCTCCCCCCGCAGAGCCCCCTCCTGGGCACACTTTGGGCAGAATGGGCTTTTTGGTGGGAATTGGGGTTTTTGAGGCAGGGCCTGATTTTGGGGTGGGGGGTCACCAACCAGAGGTGCCAGGTGGGTTGTGCCTCAGCCCGGGGCACTCGCTGTGGCCTCCCGTGCCTGCTGTGACGAGGCCTGGCCTCCTTTGCCCTCCCCAGACGAGTACGTGGCCAGCCTGCACCTGCCCACGTTCGACGCGCACCTGACGGAGCTGACGGACGAGCAGGCCAAGTACCTGGGGCTCAACAAGAACGGACCCTTCAAACCCAACTACTACAGGTGCCCTCCAGCCCTGTCCCCTCCGTGTCCCCTCCCAGCCCTGTCCCCTCCATGTCCCCTCCCACCCCTCTGCTCCTCCCTGTCCCCTCCCAGCCCTGTCCCCTCCCAGCCCTGTCCCCTCCCAGCCCTCTGCTCCTCCCGGTGCCCTCCCAGCCCCGTCCCCCCCTCCCCGTCCCTTCCCAGCCCTCTGCTCCTGCCCCAGAGTGGGGGACGCCTGTGGGGGCAGAGGGGACGGGGTTTAACCCCGCCCATCCCCTGAGACGATTCCGAGGTGTCTCTGTGCTCAGTCCCAGTGCAGGCAGCAGGAAGGGGCTGGTGCACTTGGAGCCCTGACAGGAGCTCTTGGCAGGACAGGAGCCCTTTGTGCGTGGCAGCAGCTGTCACCCAGACGTGGCAGATGCCAGCGCGATGCCACCGGCTCGGTGGCAGCTTTATTTTTAAAGTTTGACGGAAGATGAGGTGGCACAGAGCGGCCTCGGCCCCGGGGCTGCTCCCTGGGCTCAGCTCCACGGCTCCTTCCTGAGCACGGGCTGGGCAGATCCCCAAAATAATAATAATTTTCAGTAGGAGCCCTGGATCGCTTCCCTTTCCACAGTTTTTAGCCAGCACTGCCATGAATTTCCACTGTGAAAATGAAATGGCTTTGCACAAAAGTGCTTGGGAGGGTGAAGCCCAGATCCTTTTCCTGCAGGAAAAGGGATTTTCTTGGCAGGCAGAGAGCACCAGAACACTCCCACTTTGGGGATTGCTGGATTTTCCCAGATCCTGAGCTTTTCTCCTTGCAAACTCCTGGTGCTTCCCTGTGGCTGTGGAAGAATTCCCTCTGGTTCAGTTCTCTGTGCCTGGTTTTGGTGCCTTGGCCTTGTGGGGAGTGAGGTTTGTCCTGGAGAGGTTGGAATCCATTGAGGGTCTCAGGGAATTCCCTGCCCTGAGGGGGAGCCACGACCCCTCCAACTTCCCATGGGCACCTCGGAGGCAGCGAGGACTGAGTCCCTTCCTCAGCCATTTCTGTCCTTGGCGTCTCCGCCTCCCAAAATCCACCGAGGTGGTGCCAGGGCAGCTTCTCCTCCCTTCCCCACTCACCAAAGCCCCGTTTTTCCTCCTTTTCCCAGATATTGAGTTCCTGCTGCCGCGTCCCGGAGAATCGCGAGGAACCGCAAAAAGCACCCGAGTCTTTCTCAACTACTGTACAGGATGAAACCGCGCAAGCTTCCCACGCTAGAGCCGGGCTTGCTGCCATAGTCGACAGTGTGTTTTAGGTTATTTATTTATTAAATTAGAATACTGTTCATGTGGCCTCTGCCACTGGTGTTCGTCCTGCCGCGGGACTGGGAGACGCTGGATTTTCTTTCCGTTCCTTTCATTTTTCTCTTTGGGTTCGTTCTTTTTCGGGGCTGGGAGGATGGGGAAGGCGAGGAGGAAGCTGCTGGAATCGAGCTGTGGAATATTCCCTTATCCCTGCTCACCCCCCGCTCGGCGGGACCCGGCCTGGGAGTCGCTTTTGGTTTCCTCCACGCCCCAGCGCTTCTCCGGCGGCGCCGGATCCCGGCAGCCGGGGGATCTCCGGTGCTTTGACACAGAGCCCAGATCCTCCTTGGCTCCAGGCCGGGAGCCGCCTCGGGAATCTGGCTGGAGAAGCCTCTCCGTGTGCCCTGGAGGTGCCCGGGGCCGTGCCCAGCCGGGGAACCTCGCCTTAGCACTGCCCGGAGCTGTGCCCAAGGGGCAGCGCCGGCCCAGGGAGAGCCCCGAGCGCGCGGAGGAGCCGGCGCCGCTCCCCCGGGCACAGCCCCGCGGCGTTTTCCTGCTGCTGTCGTTCCGAGTGCCAACCTCTCTGGATCAACCAAAGTCGTGTTCCCAGCGCTGCTGGAAGGGCCTCGCCCACCGATGCTGCTGCTGCTGCGCCCGGCGGCTCCTGCCGCGCCAGGCAGAGCTCGCCGGCCGCCCGGCTGGGAGGACCCACGTCCTTCTCCAGCTGAATTTCAGTCCTCATTGGAAACCTTCAGAGTTTTATTTTCTGGTCATATTTGTATGAATCTGGAATTCCCCTTTGGAATGTATGAGACATCCGCCGGAGTGACCCCCACGGGTTCTGTGTGAGGGGGGAGTTCAGCATCACTAAAACCCTTTGGTCACCTCAACGTGTCAGAGCTGATGGAGAATAAATTCGCAGAGTTCCCTGTTTTATGCCAGGATGTCCCACCTGAGCACAGGACAGCGTGACCCTTTGCAAGGTGACTTCCCAAGTGTCTGAGCGGAGTCAGTTCTGTCCCTCACGTGGAGAACGTGATCCTTCTGAAATGAAACTGCCCAGCCCCGTGAGCACAGAAGCCTCTGTCCTCCCTGTTGGTTCCCGAATCTCTCATCAGCTGCAGATCCGTGTTTTGTCCTCCTGGGCTTCTTTGCCATCATGGAGAACTTTTTTGTGGCAGCTCGTTCACGCACAAGGAAGGGAAAATGGAGGAATTACGGCCTCAAGTCCTTCCCACAGCTCTCAGGAGATTTGGGGGCAGGTTGGCCACAAGTCGATCATCTCCAGAGCAAACGTTCCCATGTGCCGGCTTATTCCAAGTTTCTCTTTGAAATCTCTCAAAATCAGGAAGGAAAACCTTGAGAAGAGCTTGAGGAAACCTTGAAGAGACCTTGGGAAGGCCTCAGGGCTTTGTGAAGGCCTTGAGGAGACCTTCAGACTTTGAGAAGCTTCCAGTAAACCAATCGCTAAGCACAGACTTGAAATGATCTCTGCTCGTTCATTTTACCCAGATCCTGAGATTTTTGGGGAAGAATCCCCTGAGCAATTTGAAACATCACACCCAGGTCTTTCTCCCCGGGCTGGGTCCTGGTCTGTGTCAGCCCCTGCTGTTTTCTGGGAGCGTGGGAGCTGCTCCTGGCCCAGGTGAGGTGTAGCCGTGGGGTCCCTGGGGCAGAGCAGCTTTGGGAAGAACAGGAATCCCATCCCAACCCAAGCACAGCCACTTCCCCCTGGAAAAGCCCCTTTTGGAAAAGCCCCTTTTGGAAAAGCCCCTTTCATCCCGACCCCTGTCATCCCCAGAGCCGCGTCCCACCCCGTGCCTGCTCTGCACAGCCCCAGATCCCTTCGTGCCCAGTTTTAACCCCCTTTATCTTCCAGGTAGATAGGAAGGGGAAAAAAAATATATATATATATATTAATACTGAAATCCCAACTGGCTTTTCCCACCTCGATTTTTAAAGCTCTTCTCCATGTTCTGCTTCTCCTGTAAAAGCTTTTTGGCTCGCTTGGCTTTTTTCCTAATCAACCTGGAATCATATCTTATGATCATCTCTAAATTAAACGTGTAATGGGGTTTGGTTTCTTTCATTTTTTTTTTTTTTTTTTTTAATGTAACACATTTTTCAAGACTTAGGAAAAAGGAGATTTTAGGTAACACCAGCAAAATCGCATAAAGGAAATTAATTCTGTTCTGAACTTTAGATAATAATAAGACAAAACTCGTCATCAGCAGTGAGGAAACGAAAACGTCACTACTGTAACATTTCAGAAGGATGTTTTAAATATTAATGTCTGAGTGATTGTATTAGATCAGCAATAAAGACTCTGTAATCTCAAAACACAAATAAAACATTGGAAAACTCAGCCTCTCCCGAGCGTCCCTGGGGTCAGGCGGGGGCAGACCGGGATTTTGGGGTGGGGGGGACAGGGAGGGATCGGGGATGGTGGTGGCATCGATGGGGGGAATTGTCCCCAAAGCCGGAGCCTTGAGCTGCTGCTGCTTCCAGACAATTCCAGCTGGGGAAACGGCTCCGGGGCCGCGTCCTTGGAGCTGTTTGGGCTCTGGGCCGGTGTGTCCTTGGGAAGTCCTGCGGGAACGATCCGGGTCCCGTTATCTCCTCCGGAGCAATCCCGTTATCTGCTCGGTCCCGCCCTGCCGGCAGCGCCGCACACGCTGCCGCGGCCGCCAGGGAAATTCCGACCCAAACCCTCGGGGTCTCCAGCCTTCCAGAGGCTCTGAAGGGATGTGGGACGTGAGGGGCACCGAGTCGGGCACCCGGTACCTCCCCGGATACAAACCTGACCCACAGGCACCCCAAAAACAACCGCCCGCCCCCTTACTGGGTGTGGGAATGGAAACAAAGCCCGCTCCAGGGCCCCGGGAGCTGCCTGGGACCGAAATGGGGACGGCGGGGTTTGGAGAGCCCGACGGGCCGGGTGCTCCTGGGGCTGCCCCGGGGACGGGAACCTTCGGTCCTGCTGTGCTGGGGCGGCTGCAGCCCCACAGGTGCCCCCTGGCCACCCCCTCATTGCCCCCCGGGCACCTCTGACACCACCGGCTCCCGCCCTGCTGCCCCAGTTCAGCGCTCCAGGGACACCCCGTAACCCCCACGGCAGCATCCTGTACTCCCAGCACTCCAAGGACACCCTACAAATCCTCCTTCCCCAGCATTCCCTGCTCCCTGCACCCCAGGAACATCCTATAAACCCCTTCCCCAGCATTCCCTGTTCCCAGCACCCCAGGGATCCCCATAACTCCCCAGCATTCCCTGCTCCCAGCACCCCAGGGATCCCCATAACTGCCCAGCATTCCCTGCTCCCAGCACCCCAGGGATCCCCATAATTGCCCAGCATTCCCTGCTCCCAGCACCCCAGGGATCCCCATAACTCCCCAGCATTCCCTGCTCCCAGCACCCCAGGGATCCCCATAACTCCCCAGCATTCCCTGCTCCCTG
>JAWWMN010000056.1:589196-608714 GCA_035047745.1 Catamblyrhynchus diadema
AGGCCTTGTCCCCAGTCCCTCTGCAGCTCTCCTGGAGCCCCTGCAGGCCCTGCAATGTGCTGGAAGCTCTCCCTGGATCCTTCTCCTCTCCGGATGAGCACCCCCAGCTCTCCCAGCCTGGCTCCCTGGGAACTGAGGGGCTCCAGCCCTGGAGCAGCTCCGGGGCCTCCTCTGGGCTCTCTGCAGCAGCTCCAGGTGCTGCTGCTGTGTCCCCAGGGCTGGGGCAGCTCTGCAGGTGGGGTCTCACCTGAGCACAAAGGCAGGATTGCCCCCTCCCCTGCTGCCCATGATGGGGGGATTTTGAGCTCTCAGTACACGTGGTCAGAGCATGTCCAGTTTTTCATCCACCAATTTCAACTGAAACAAATCAGCCCCATGGGGTGTGTTTGATCCAGAGGAAGCCAGAGGACATCCTGACCTTATGGCAAAGGGCTGATAAGCACCAGGGAGCAAACTGTTCACAGCAAGTTCTTTTTTTAGCTCTGCTCTTGGAGTTGCTGTGTTGTGTTCTGAGCATGGAAATGCCTTTTGCTAAGGAAGAGATGTCAGATGAAACCCCAAAAGTTAAGGTGGAAAATGGGGTCGCACCTCCTAGAGCAGCAAGGTTAGAGGTACAGAAGGAATTATTCTTGTGCAGGCTTTGGTGGCAAGAGCTAGGAGGGAAATCCTTACCTGAGGAACATCTGAGAGCGTGATCCTTTCAGGACGGAGAGATCTGGTGCCAGCACCTGAGAGGGAAATAAAATCCTTGAAGTGACTTGAATGTTTCCTTCCCCTTCTGCTGCAGCCCCTGATGAAGCAGGACAGTTTGGATATCTACAACGAGAGAGATCCCTTCAAGAACGACGAGGGAGGGGTTGATGAAGAGGAGAACGACGATGTGGATGGTGGGATGGAGGGGGAGCTGGAGCTGGTGGAGCGGGACGCGCTCATCGCCGCCGTGCCGGCCCAGCGCCTGCCCATCGAGAGGGTCTCCTTCCCCAAGGGGCTGCCCTGGGCCCCCAAAGTCAGGTAAAGCCACCCGGTGTCACCGCCCTCCTCCCCACACCCACCTGTCCTGGAGTTCACTGCCGTTTTTTGGGAAGTTTTTTGGCCTCTGGCAGGTTGAACTGAAGTGACTCCACTTCTCTTTTTTGTTGGTCCTTTCTGGATTGGCCACTTGCCACGTGTGGTGTGTAAATTCTGGGGAAGAACTCAGCTAAACCCAGCCCAAGCCAATAAATGGGCAAACCAACTTATTGCCCAATAGTGGTGATCCAGTTTGGATATGCCAGGCTGTACTGGGATGGAGGCTGTGCTGGGGTGCTGTGGGAGCAGCGTCAGCTTTCCCAGCCAGGTCCCAGTGGATCTTGGTAGCACAAAGCCCTTGACTAATCACCTTGGGAGCTGGTTAATGACACCTTGCTGGGTGAGTAGGACCCTGTGTTGCCAGGTGAAGCCTTTTTTAGTGGCAGAGAAAAAATCTAAGGATGAAGGAGTTGGTGCCTTTCCTTCCTAAGGCAGCTATCCACACATGAAATGAGGGAATGTTAGGAAAAGAGGGTGAAAACGTCTGCCCCTTTTCCTATGATCCATGTGAGGGGTTTTTTGCTGTTTATCCCAAGCCTGGATTTAATCCAGTATCTTTAAAACACAGCAGCAAATAGATATTTTTGAGATAGGAGCAGTGACAGGGTTAAGTCAGCCTGTCCAGAGCATTCCTAGCAGAAACACAGCAGGAATTGGTTTCCCACATGAATCTCCATGGTGGTGCTGTGGTGCTCCACATCACTTAACACTCTCAGCTTTGAAATCCAATGGCTGCTGCTTTCCTTGGCTGCTGGCTGGAGATCCAGCTGGATTCCTTTCTGTCCAGGAGAGCCTTGGCTCACAGCTCATGTCCTGCTTGTAGTGCAGAGCTGCCCAGCAGCTCCCATGAAAGATGCCCAAGGTGGACAAGATGTCAGCTTGCTGTGGGAGCAGCGTGTGCTCTGACAGACCGGGGAGACAACATTTGTTCTCTCAGAGCCAGCAGATGCTCCTTGGAGATGGTGCGAGGAGCACAGGAGGTGGATGCAAAGGTGCTGGTTGCAGAAAACTCCTCTCCATTTACTCGCATGTTCCCGTGGAGTTGCACAGCAAATACAAATGGTTTAGGTTCACGTTGTCCCCAGCCAGTGAGGGCAAAGGTGGCTTTTGCCCACTGCTGTTGAGATCTCTAGGAATCCATCTGAGGTTGTGATCTTGTACGTGGCTGTTTTCCAACCTTCTCCTTGTTTTTGTCTCTCCGCTGCTCCATCAGACAGAAAGACATCGAGCATTTCCTGGAAGCGAGCAGGAACAAATTCATCGGGTTCACACTGGGACAGTGAGTGTTTCATCCACAAAATCTGCCCTGCAGCCTCCATCAGTGGGGTTAAGCACAGAGCTCAGGTTTTCCCAGCTCGAGGCGCGCTCAGCATGAGGCAGTGCTGGCTTTGCCAGAGCTGCAGCAGGGAAAGCAGTGCTAGAAAAAGCATGTTCCTGGAGACACTGCTCCCCAGGGACCTCTTTCTATTAAAAATTAGACCTAGCCCAGAATAAGTGACCGCTGGCCCAAGCCAGGAGCTGGTTTGATGTGAAAGGCAGCTGAGACAGTTTGGTATCCACAGCAAATGACCCAGTTTGTGAATAAATCAAGCTGCGGGTGCAGAGTCATCCTGGGACAGGCCCAGCAGGGTACATTCATTTTTAGGTGCAGTGCTGGGCTCAGACTGGCTCCACCCTATTTGTGATGTCATCTGATTTCACCCAAATTCTGATTCAATCTGATTTCACCCCAATTCTCCACCCCGATGTCTCTCCTGCCTCGTGCAGGCATGATGGGGAGGAGGTGGAAGGGCAGCAGCTCAGGCCAACACCTCTCCCAATTCCTGACCCACCTGGGATGCATTCAGCAGACTCCAGGCTCCCTCTTTTACCTGTTAGGACATGGAAATGTTTGAGCATGGATGTCCTTCCCAGTGCTGACCTTCTTTCCTCTTCCCCAGGGACACTGAGACCCTGATAGGGCTCCCACGGCCGATCCATGAAAGCGTGAAGACCCTGAAGCAGGTGAGATGGTGGCTCCATGCACAGCATGGGATATCCACCACGTGGATCCTCCTGGCCACCCTCCCTGAAACACTGTTACTGCAAGGAGTAAAAAGCTGGGTGCCACAGGAAAAGCTTTTGGAGCTCCTTGCAGGAATTGAGGCAAAAAATCAAAAACCGAGTCCTCAAGTAGCCTCTCCAGCATTTTTAGTTTCCCTTTATCCAGGGTGTAGCATTCCTGTTTCCTGGTGAATGTCTGTCATGTGTTTTGAAGGTGACAGACTTTCAGAGCTGGGTTTGGGCATACATTCCCAAACTGGTGCTGTTCCCAGAGGGAAGCACAGCCAGCTGCAGCTCCTGCAGTGCTCTGCCAGGAATGAGACCCCTCCAGAGGCCACCTGACCCTATCCAGGGTCTGGGGTGTCTTTTGGAGGTGATTGTCCCTCTAATTCCTTACAGAGAGCTCCTAGAAGGAGCAGGTGGAAGTAACCCAAGGCAGGAGGTGTGAGGGGCTTCAGGGATGTCCCACTCAGGGATGAGCTGCCCGTGGCTCTGCTGTGACCTGCACACCTCACTGGGGGATTGCTGTGACCATCTCTGGCCGTGTTTCCTCCTTCAGCTGTGACACTGCTCTGCCTCTGTCTGTGTGTTTTGCCAGCACAAGTACGTTTCCATCTCGGATGTCCAGATCAAGAACGAGGAGGAGCTGGAGAAGTGCCCCATGTCTCTGGTAAGAAGGAAGTTGCTTCACCCCATCATCAGAGAGAAGATGGGAGGCTTCCAAGGTGTCAATGTAAATCCATGCTTATTTTTGCTTCATTTTCCCTTGTTTTTAATGTTTCTCTGCCCTAGGGGGAAGAGGAAGTGCAAGAAACCCCTTGTGAGGTGTTGTACCGAGCAATGTTGTACAATCTCCCCCAGTACATGGTAAGCCCCCGTCCCTTAAAAGGAAGGAAGAGCTCTGGAGTACGGAATGGTGCCAGTCCAGGAGATGCATGGGAGGGTGTCAGGACCTGGATTGTCAGATTTTGGTGGGAATCCTGAGCAGAGCTGGGAGGAAAGTACAGTCCAAGAGGAGGGATTCAGAGGATTCTGAGATGCTGACTGGGTAACGTGGGCTCTGTAGAGAGAGACAGAGATTTAAGTGCATTTAAACTCCAGATGTTCCTTGTGCTGTTTTACCTTCCCTACCAGAGCTCAGGCACATGTGATGCCTTAGCTTAAGAATCAAACAGAGCTGTTGGCTCCCCACACTTGTCCCATCTGTCAGAGGTTGAGTGTGGTCTGGTGAAACCCCGTAGAGCTGGCTTGGAGTTGTCCAGTTCTGGCAAGTGAAGGAGAAGGAAGGAATTCCCTTTCCTGGACCTTCCCCCACACCTGCCCTCTCCTGCAGATCGCTTTGCTGAAGATCCTGCTGGCTGCTGCACCCACCTCCAAGGCCAAGACTGACTCCATCAACATCCTGGCAGACGTGTTGCCTGAAGAGATGCCGTAAGTCCCTCACCAGGTGGCCACCAGCCATCCCAGCCTTGCCACCAAGCCTTGGACCAAGCACGAGAGCCAATAGGTTTGGGGGGCTCCAGATTTGAGGTATCTGTTTGGGTAGGTGTGAATTACAGTTGGCACCAGGGCAGAGCTGTGAAAGCCAAGGATGTGATGCTGCCATGCTTTGAGTGCAGCCACTCCAAGCTAAGTGGCACAAATGATACAATCCTGCTGATTAACCCATATCATAAAGATTTGTCAGCATACAGGAGGTGTCCTCCCTACCACGCCACCAGGATTCCTGGTGGAGGACAAGCCACCTTTTTGGAATGCATTTTGGCATCACCAGGTGGGATGGGTGGAGATGGGAGTCCCGGCGGGGGCGAAGGCTCTTGGTTTTGTAGAGCCCATCCAGATGAAGGAGAACTCCAGGGTCCCTTGGGCTCCCTGCTGCCACAGCCAGGAGCTGTTTTCCCTCCACGCAGCATCACCGTCCTGCAGAGCATGAAGCTGGGCATCGACGTGAACCGGCACAAGGAGATCATCGTGAAGAGCATCTCGGCGCTGCTGCTGCTGCTCCTCAAGCACTTCAAGCTGAACCACATCTACCAGGTGGGCCTAGAGGGAGGGATGGCCATTGCCCAGCTGGGCTTGAAGGTCCTGATAAACCCTCTCCTGGAAGAGTTTCCATGAGGAGCTGTAATCACGTTTCCATAGCTCCAGGATTTGTACAGGGTCGCTCAGGTTGGGATAACCCCGCTGTGCTTTGACAACACCTTTCCTACTCACATGGCAGGAGCTTTTAGACTTCAGGGAATATCCATTCAGGTTAAATTTAGGAAATAGCACCAGCCTCCCTGGCAGAAGGGGGAAGAGGAAGGGGATTAGGCAAGACTCTCTTTTGCTCTGTCATCTCCAGTGCCCAGAAATAGTGCTGGGAAGGACCTCACGAGGTCACCTAATCTGGTTTTCACAGGATCAGGTTCTTGGGGCTCCAGTTTCAACAGAGGCGGAGATCTGGGTCATAGTTGCAATCTAATTTTTGTTCCCAATGTGATTTTTGTTCCATCTGCATGGCAGCAATCAAACTGCGCCCACTCCAGGGCTTTCCTTGGTTAAAAAAACCAAGGGCTAATATGAGCTGTGGCCCAGTTCTCCACTCATTCTGCAAGTCAAACAATTAATGTTTTCTAATTTTTTCTGTTAAAGCTTTCAGCACTCTACAAATCCCTCTGCGTTACAAAACCCACTGATATTTAACTGAGGATAAATATAAATCCACGTACTGGATTGGGTAAAAGGAAACCAACTCCCACATTTTTACAATCCTACATTTGTTCTGCTCCCCCTCCCCACACCCCTTCATTAATTTTTCTCACTTCAAAGCAGCTCCTCTCCTTTCTTCCCCCCAGGCAGGAGGGCCACTGCAGCCTGCTGCTGAGCCTGGAGAAAGCTGCAGGGTTTCCTGAATCCCCCTGATTCTGCTTTCCTTTCTGCCTGATCAGGGTGATTTTGTTCTTTCTGTGACAAAGGTGGTCTCAGGGAGCACCATGAGAACTCCAGCAGGTCTGAAATGAAGGAACCACTGAACCACAGAATGGTTTGGGTTGGAAGGGTTCATTACTCACCAGCACTTCCCAGTGCTGTGTCATCTGTGGTGTTGTGTCATCTGCGGTGTGCCAATGCTGACAGCTGGCACCAGGCTGAGATGAGAACAAACTGTTCCTTCCCTCTCAAACTGGAGATCTGGATGGAGAGGCATGGGAAGGACAGGATGGGATAGGACTGGTTTTGCTGCAGTTTGTATCTTTAGAGGACGGGAGAGATTTGTTGTATTGTTGAACTTAGAGTGGCTTGGGTTGGAAGGGACCTTGAAGACCATTTAATGCTTTGAGAAAGAGAGGAATTAAAAGCAAGTAGGAAAATAGGGATACTGTTTCAGTCACAATTTCTAAGGGAACTGGGATTAGTGTGTGAGAGGAATAGGATTTATTGTATTTTCTCATGTAATAACTACAACCCCTTCCCTCTTCCCCACACACTGCTTTGCCAGATTTAATTTTGAAAAGCCATGAGGTGCAGCTATTCCCAGAGCACTGCTGTGAAGTGTGCGTGTCCTCTCTATGGCAAATGGAATTTTCCAGCTGCTGTGCATGACACAGACCTTACGCAGCAAACTCCAGGGACAGAATGGTCTGTGAGGTGTCTGGGGCAAACCAAGTGCTTTGCTTTTGGCTGGGAAGAGGTTTCCATTCCCAGGTGGTGCTCCCAGCTGTCCCAGCCAACACTGACCCGTTTCCCTTCTCTCCTCCAGTTTGAGTACGTGTCCCAACACCTGGTGTTTGCCAACTGCATCCCGCTGATCCTGAAATTCTTCAACCAGAACATCATGTCTTACATCACTGCCAAAAACAGGTACAGCCCTTGCTGGGGGACAGACAGGTGATGGGGAGGAAGGCTCTGTGCTTTGTCCCCCCCTTGATGTCCTGGGGGACCCAGGTGGCCTCACAAGGCTTTGGGATGTCCTGTCCACTACAGAAATATGTGGAGGGAGCAAATCCCTTTGGCATGATGAGGATGACTGGATGCTGGGTTTCCAATCTCTGATTGGGCTGCTGAAATAGTACTGAAATAAAATAGGCTTAACCTTTAAAATAAAGTCATTTTCATCTTCACGCGGACTCCTGGGGAGCCATCCAGTGCCACTGAGCACCTTGGGCCACAGCTTCATCAAGGCCAGATGGGATAGGCTATTCCAGGTCTTTCCCACTTTTTGCAGCTGTAATTCAGCTTTCCTGACTCCTTCAGGTTTTCCATAGCTGTCACTGCCCTTTACTGCTGCTCTGAGAGAGACACCAGCCCCATTTTGAGCAGGGCACTGGCTGGACCACCATGGATCAGAGACCTGAGACAGCACAGATCCTTCACAGCTCACCAGGGCAGGATTTCTCTGTTTGGAGAGAAGCTCCACAGGGGTGTTGGGATGATAAAAAGATCCTTTTTCTTCCTTTTTGATGCTCTTTTTGTGGCTCTTCAGCTGCGTGTGTAGGCTGGGCTGTCTCCTGCATGGTATGGTTGTGTCTGTGCGAGGAGGCACGCATAGAAAAATAGGAAGTAATATGTTGATCCTCCTGCTGTAAATATTTCCACTTTTGGTCCTGTGTTTTTTAAGTGAGGAGGAAACGTATCCCAGGAGCACTCAGCTCCCTCCTCTGCTCTAGGATGGATTCTCTGGTTTCAGAGGCAGGAAATGCACCTGGGAGTCAGGTGGGATGTGCAGCTGGATACTCTGAGCCAGGGAGGTGTAAATTCCAGTTCTGGGTGTATTTCATTGACTACTCTTACAAATTCCACAGCCCTGGAAGCCTTTGAAAAACATGATACTCTAAGTATTCATCACCATGAATTTTCTTGCTGCCAACCAGATGCCTCCCTGTGAACCTCAGATCTATTTTGTTTACTTTTTCCCCTTTTTAAATATGCATATGAATTACTCATCTGTCCTGTTTTAATGGATCCAAATCCTTTGAGTCCTTATTAATGGACTCAGGATGGAGCTTTGGAGCCAGGAGGCATCGACGTGCTCCATTAAGCTGAGGGCTGAGGCTGGGATCCCCTTTGGGTGCTGTCTGTGCCGTCAGCACGGCTGCTTCACATGCTGGAGATGGGATTGTTCCCCATCCAAATCACTTGTTGCATTTCCAGGCACAGAGCAGGAAAAATGTTACAGATTCCTGGGCATGATCATACAGATCACCTTAAAAATTTCTCTCGTGTTAATTGGTGGTATAGAAGGGCTTGAGAGCCGGCCTGCAAGCAAAGCTGAGTTAATAGAACAAATAACAATTGATGATTTTCGAGCATATCCATAGCAAAGAAGAAGACAAGGCCGTCAGCATGGAAACAGATTAGAAAAGATACATGAAAATTTTTGTAAGCTAGACTACGTGCCTAAGGAGATGTGTATATGTGCCTTATTTAATTTCTGTAAAACTTTTGCTAAATTATATTGACGTTAATTGCTTTGCACCAATGAATATAATAAGTTATTGTGATGTAGTTAATGATTTAAGATCACGTTTTGTTAGGGGTATATAAGCTAGAGAACACACAGAATAAAAAACTTTTTTCTGCTTAGACCCTGATCATGTGTGTATGTCACGTCCAGCCTAACGGTGACATTTGGTGACATTTGGCTAACGAGCCCCTTCTTTCCTGTTTTCTGCAGCATCTCTGTCCTGGATTATCCGCATTGCACGGTCTGTGACTTGCCTGAGCTCACAGCAGAAAGTCTGGTAAGCAGCACAGAAAGGGTTTTTGTGGCCAGGATTGCTCTTTGTGACAGCATGACGAAGGATTTGGGTTTTCTGTTCTCTGTCGTCTTTTTCTGTAGCCCACAACCTTTCCAAAACTGGACTTTTTTTTTCCCCCTCCAGGCTTGAAAATCCCTCCCATCACTATTCTGAGTCACTGTCAGCTGTGGGGAAGTGGGGAAGAGGCACTGCTGGTGTTGGGCACCCCATAAAAATAGCTGGGTTTAGGGGTTTCCCTTTGACAGAATAGAATCACAGAATCCCAAGATCGTTGTGGTTGGAAAAGACCTCCAAGATGAAGTCCAGTCTTTGACCAAACACCACCTTGTCCCCAGCCCAGAGCCCTGAGTGCCACCTCCAGGGATTCCTTGGACACCTCCAGGGATGGGAGCTCCAAACCTCCCTGGGCAGCCCCTGCCAAGGCCTGACCCCTTTCCATGGGGAATTCTTCCTGATGTCCAACCTGAGCCTTCCCTGGCACAGTCTGAGGCTGCTTCCTCTTGTTCCGTCAAGACAAGACTCTTGTGCTTTGAAAGAGAATTTACCCAGAGGCTGTTGCCTCCCAGGTTTCAATTGCTCTGAGCACTCCTGTGCTATGAGATACCAGTTTAAAGAATGAACCAAATTCCCCATGGAGAGGAGCCTTAAGTATTCCAGACACTGGCCAGAGGATGGGCTGGGCAAACACACAGACTGCAGATGGGATAATAACACTGGCAGTGTAATTATTATTATAATTACATAATTCAAGTGCAGAGGAGGTTGGACTTGGCCAGCACAGGGGAAAGCTTTGGGGTTAACAGGAAATTATGGACAGGGAATGGAGACCCTAAATCATGGAGAAGGATCCTGAGCAAATCCACTCCGGGCAGGGATGATCTCATGGTGCTGCTGCAATCTGAGGCCTGTGTTGCTTTCCTTAGGTGTGCAAAGGTCCAAATCATCAGAGAGAGATTTTCCCCAGGTCCACGGGCTGCTGAAGGCTGCCAGACTCCACCGTATCCTGGACCGATGGGGACATCTAGTGACGCTTCAGGGAGGGTTTCACGGCTTGTGCAATCCTCACAATCAGCCTTAAGGCTGTAGGAGAAAACTGAGCGCTTTTAGGGAAAATATTCCCAGTAGGGTCTGGACAGTTTGAGAGCTGTCACGTTCAAGGACAGCACCTTTCACTTTCCTCCAGCAGACACGGATGTTATCCTCAAGAGAGAGCAATTTAATTAGAAAATGTGCAGAAACCAACTTGAGTTTTACCATGAGGGTTCATCTTTGGGAGGATGCCCATGGAAGTAAGGATTTAATAGGAATCAGACACACCCTGCTACTCGAGGCATACGTTTGTGCACATATTTATTTATTTTCAGCCAGCACTTCATATGTTGTTTTAGCTATTTTTGTCCCTCTGATGAGTGATTTCAACACCCTAGCGTAACACATTTCTCAGAGGATGTCACGGATGATTCTGCTCTCAGTGGGTTGAGCA
This sequence comes from Catamblyrhynchus diadema, assembly GCA_035047745.1. NCBI lineage: Eukaryota > Metazoa > Chordata > Aves > Passeriformes > Thraupidae > Catamblyrhynchus > Catamblyrhynchus diadema. The sequence goes on from JAWWMN010000056.1 coordinate 599,529, forward strand.
CAGTGATGTGTGTTTGGTTATCCCAAGGAGAGCCAGGATGAGTCCAGCTCTGCTGTCTCCCAAGGAGGGGCCTGTGGGGTAACTGCTGTCCCCACCTGGTGTAAATCTGGAGTGGCTGAGGTGGTGGGGGGTTCAAATCCTGGCCAGTCCCCATCTCCCCTCTCCTGTCACTTCAGAGGGGTCTGCAAAGGGCTTAGCTCACCCCTTAGAAGGGGTATTAAAGCCTGTTTGGCCTGTTCCCTCCTCCCATAAATCTGATGGAAAGACCCTCCCTCCTTGAACCTGTAGAGACAACATCAGACTGGTGACAAACAAATCCATCAGCCTAAGAAATGGGCACTGCCTTATTCCACTGGGATCTCTGGGAAAATTACTTTGTGCAGAGGGTGAAGGTTAGGCCTTGGCACAATGTGGCAGTGCAGGGGCACTGCACTTTGGGACCCCCAGAGCACCAGACAGCATCCACGAGCACCTCAGTGACATCCTGGTGACATTCTGGTGACATCCCACCTCTGGCTGCCTCTCGGGCATTGGCAGGAGCTGCCAAGGGAGGTTTGGAGTGCCCATCCCTGGAGGTGTCCAAGGAATCCCTTGAGGTGGCACTCGGGGCTCTGGGCTGGGGACAAGGTGGGAATCAGGCACAGCTTGGACTCGGTGGCCTTGGAGGTATTTTCCAGCCTCAGTGATTCCTCAATTCTGGCTGGCACTTGCCTTTAAAAGCCAAGGGGTTGTGCTGGTGGGATTTTCTTGGGTAAATCTGCTTTCAAACCCCTCCCGAGGGTGGAATGGGTTGAGATTTTGCCCCGAGTTAAGAAAGCTGTAGCTGGCTGTGAGTGGTTTATAAATTCAGCAGCCCTTGTTGTGCACTAATCCCCAAACAGAATTTTTGTGGGACATTGGAGCTGTTCAAACATGGAGCAAGTTACTGCAGAGGTGGAATTAAATCTCCAAGTGCCACGGGCAGTATTTCCACAAGCTGGAGCTGGGGGTGTTTACAGTTACCTTATATTTAAAACAATGTCTCAGCAGCACTTAAGCTGGAGGGGGTTTTGTTACAGAAAGGTCTCATCCTCTTGATACAGACGTTGCTATTTGTCATCCTGTGCTGATCTGCGATTTCCTTTTACTGGAAATGTGTGCCCTAAGCATGAATTAATTGATATAGTTACCAAAAGCAGTGGTGATCACCAGGCTGAAATTCGCTCTCTGGCTGTAAACAAAGAATACAAATCTACCACAAAATATATTTCCCATGATGGAATAATTATCCCATGATTAGCTCCTACTCTAAATTAAAAGCAGATTAAAATTGGAATGTTTCACAAGGGTTATCATCAGCAGATTCTGGGGAAAACCAAACTGAGGAGGAAGCTCTGCTGCTTGTCCTCCCTCAGAAATAAGACTTGTGCAGACAATAAAGATTTCTGCCTAAGGACATCTCTGTGGTGGTGCTGATGAACGCTGTGGTCAGGGTTGCACTTCTTGCCTTGCAGGAAGCTGGAGACAACAACCAGTTCTGCTGGAGGAATTTGTTCTCCTGCATTAACTTGCTGAGGATCCTCAACAAGCTGACCAAGTGGAAACACTCGAGGACAATGGTAAGGGGGTGTCCCCTCCCCCTGAGACCCTCCAGCATTTCACCTGGAGCATCTCCCTGGCTCTACACAGCAGGTTCAGCCTGGCCTTGTGCTCAGGGTTCCTTGTGGAGTGCTGGAGCTTCTGCTCTTCATCATCTTCCCTTTTTTCTTTCACAGGTTGAGCCTTGAATACAGAAATACTTTTTCTCCTGCAAATAACCTTATTTCTGTGACCCTCAAGCCCTGTGCAGAGCGTGTTGGTTGTGTTGAATGCTCCTGTTCTCCCTCCTGGGGGTTTGTGGTGTACAAGGCCCAGGTGTTGGTGCCCACATCAGCCCAGGCAGTGTTTGTTTGTGTGGCTCCCCAGGTGTTGGTGCCCACATCAGCCCAGAGAGCGTTTGTTTGTGTGGCTCCCCAGGTGTTGGTGCCCACATCAGCCCAGACAGTGTTTGTTTGTGTGGCTCCCCAGGTGTTGGTGCCCACATCAGCACAGACAGTGTTTGTTTGTGTGGCTCTCCAGGTGTTGGTGCCCACATCAGCCCAGACAATGTTTGTTTGTGTGGCTCCCCCAGCACCCTGCACTGACGGGTGCTGCTTTCCTGGCAGATGCTGGTGGTGTTTAAATCAGCCCCGATCCTGAAGCGGGCTCTGAAGGTGAAGCAGGCCATGATGCAGCTCTACGTGCTCAAGCTGCTGAAGATCCAGACCAAGTACCTGGGGCGCCAGTGGAGGAAGAGCAACATGAAGACCATGTCTGCCATCTACCAGAAGGTGCGGCACCGCATGAACGACGACTGGGCCTATGGCAACGGTGAGTGCTGCCCTGTCCCTCTGCCCGTGCCTTTGCAAGCTTCACTTTGCTTTGGCCCAAAACCTCTAAAATTCTTGTCACTGCTGGGCATTTCTTCCAGAAGTTTCATAGCACTGTTCTGCACCATAGATTTAGAGCTGGTGAAAGGCAGCTTTGAAAATACTGGGATTCTTTTCATATTATAGGTTTATATAATGTGACATAATGTCATGATTATTGCAGCTTTTCAATACCATTCATAGCTACATTTGCCCAAATTTTGTAAAAATTGTGGATGGGAGCTCATAATAAGCTCACCAGGTTTTAAATGTTTTAAATCTTCATCCCGGCTTCAGTGGTCAGTGGAGGTTTTCAGTAAAAGTGGTGGGGTCTTTGTGAAAAAATAATATTATAATTATAGAGAGTCCTTAAAGCAGGAATAATTACATTTTTATGGACTATCTTAAGTAGTCCTTAATGCAATAGTAATTATATTTTTATGGATATTTTAAATGAAAATGCACACATAATGGGATTTGGTTAGGAATAATAATAATTAGAGTGACTCTGGTTAATTCACGTGAAACCTTCAGCCTTTCTTTTGCTCAAACCCTGTCAGAGCAGTGTTTCCCACACTATTTGGGCGCTGTTCCTCCTCCCCTGCAGACATCGACGCCAGGCCGTGGGATTTCCAGGCTGAGGAGTGCACGCTGAGGGCCAACATCGAAGCCTTCAACAGCCGCAGGTACGACAAGCCGCAGGACTCGGAGTTCGCGCCGGTGGACAACTGCCTGCAGAGCGTGCTGGGCCAGCGCCTGGAGCTGCCCGAGGACTTCCACTACTCCTACGAGCTGTGGCTGGAGCGGGAGGTGTTTTCGCAGCCCATCCGCTGGGAAGAGCTGCTGCACTGCCAGTGACAGCCCCGGCCCCGCCTGCCCCGCTCCCGCCGCCCTCAGGGCTGGGGTGGATCTGGGGGTTTTTAGCACAGCTGGGGAAAAAATTTAACCTTTCCAAAGAGACCAGGTCTCTGTGTGCCCAGCAGACGCCTCTTTTTGGAGGTCATCCTGTGACTCCTTGGAGACCATAAAGCACGGGTTGCAGAGTGAGCTCAGAGCCCAGGTGTGTCTCGGTGTAGGCTGGGGGTAAGGTGAGGATTCCCACTGGGAATTCCATCCCTCCCGCACGCCCCACGCTCCTTTGTTTGGGTCTGTTCTGGCTGCTGATGTGCTCCCAACACCACCCTGCCACCCCGGGCTGCCAGGAACTGGCATGGGATGGAGACAGCATTCTGTGTTGTTCTTGGGCTGGCACTGCTGCTGCTGGGCTGGCATAGCTCAGCTCAGCGTCCTGTGCCACCAGGGCCAGGTCCTGCATGTCCCCTGGACACCCACCTGTCACCTTTGCAGCTCTGCTTTCCTCCACCTGGCACAGCCCAGCTCAGAGTTCTGGTGCCACCAGGGCCAGGTCCTGCATGTCCCCTGGACACTCGCCTGTCACCTCTGCAGCTCTGCTTTCCTCCACCTGGCACTGCTGCTGCTGGGCTGGCACAGCCCAGCTCAGAGCCCTGTGCCACCAGGGCCAGGTCCTGCATGTCCCCTGGACACCCACCTGTCACCTCTGCAGCTCTGCTCTCCTCCACCCTCACTCACCTTTATTGCAGCAGCCCTGTGCTGTGCAGTTCCCAGCTGTGGTGCTTGGAGATCCCTTTTCTCTCCTCCCTGAGTGTCACTGGGTTCCACATCCTCTGCAGCCCTTCCAGCCCTGAGGGGACAGCAAGTACCACATAAAACAACCCAAGTTTTACACAGATTTTTGCTTGTTTGGGGGAATGTCTGTGCCAGGTCTTAGGGTGGGGAGGGAAGGTGCTTTGGTGAACAATTTATGAGGAAAAGAGTGGATTCTGTGGTCCATAACTTTCAGGATGAATAGGATATGGAGCTGTAAACTTTCTGTCAATTTAATAACTTAATACTTAAATTAAATAATGAACACTACGCTTGGGTAAAGCTGCATTGCATGAGGGAGGCATTTGTCAAAGCATTGTGTGTTCATATAGGGCAGGGAAGCCCTAAATAAACAAGTGTTTGTTATGGCAGGATTTGTGCTAATTGCTTAAATAATTAATTAACCTGGGAATGTTTCCTTCATGGGGTTTGTCCAAGGCCTTGTTCATGGAAATGGCATTAAGCCTTTTAAAGCTTTTCAAAATATGCTTTTGTTCAAAATAAACCAACTTTTAAAGGACACCTCTTTATTTAAGCTTTTTCTTCCTGTGTCTTAATTTAAATGTTTCTTTTTAATTATTTTTTAAGGATAAAAACATCCCCCAAACTCAGCCCTCACCCCTGCCCATCTCCCCGCAAGGAGAAATTGAATTAATTACTAAAATACTTAGAAAAGCCCTTGGTATTTTGCTCAAACCTTTTTTTTTCCCCAAAGAGTCCTTTTTCTCCACAATATGTTGGAAAAAAAAAATAACCAGTGCATACCCAATGTACATTTTTCTGTATTTTATATTTAAATTGTGCTTTTCAGTGCCTGTTATTTTTACTGAGAGAGATTAGAAGCACAAAGTCTCACCTGAATGTCTGGGTGGTGGAGGATGGTAAAACTCATCCTGGATTACAATTTATTCACACCATCACCACCAAATTTTCTGCTTCCCAGAGAGAGATCTCCACAGAAAACCTGAACCTCTGCATAAAAAAAGTGACCTAGGGAGAACCTTTATTTGAAATATTTATGTCCCATCCTGGCAAGCAAGCAGCAGTTTCAAATTTTTCTTGCTTCACAATGAGGATTTTCTACTGATTAAAAATTCTCAGAAGAGCTGGGGGCCAGCAATTAAGGAATTATCATTTTATATGTTCAGCAAGGCCGTTTCAGAACAAAGTTTTGGGTGGTTTCTGCACAGCTGGAGGAACATCTGTTATCTCACCCCAGCAGGACTGTTGGTTCCAGGAACCCTCCAGTGATCCCAGTTCCCGTTGTAATTGCAATAAATAATTCTTTTTTGTTGTTTTTTTTCACCCTACAGGTGGTTGCTTGAAGTTCTGCTGTGAGTAAGACCTTTTCTTCAGCACTTCAGCATAGATTCTTCTGTTTTCTTGTAGATTCTTGCTGTTTCCTAGGGATATAAAACATACAGAATTAAGTTATTAATTTCTCTAAGCAACTCTGGAGCTGTTTGGTGAATTCAATGCAAATTTCAGGGAAGGATAAAAGGCTACAAAAATACAAAGTTCCTTTCAGAGTTGAGAAAAGGAGAGAGTGATAAAAAAGGGGGGGATTTAGCCTTTATCCATTCAGTCTGGCAGTGTTAAAAAAAAATCCCTCCTTTTTCTCCTGTGAATATTTCCCTAAAAATAACAACACGGAGATGTCCTGGCTGACTCTGTATTTATCCACTTGTAACCACAGAAGTGACTGTATGAGGTCAGGCTTATTATACTCTGGAGTTTGAGAAGCTGCCCTCAATTATTTATCAAAGCCTTGCATGTGTAAACAGCAGCTTGTTCTGCAGCCAGGTCCAAGCTCTGCCACAAACACAACATTTGACTGCACAGGATGATTTGTGTCTCCTCGATTGAACATTTCAGTGCTCTGTGCCTTCCCTTTTCCTCAATAATTATAATGTGGCCTCCTGACAGTTGTCTGTGCTAAAATGAGATAATTAGTGTAATTATGATTGTTTCTTTCATGCTGTGTGGTTTGTTAATACAGATGACACAGAATTTCCCTGAACAGAATGGAAATTAATTTTTTTTTCATTTTTTCTTGCATTATCCAAGGCTCATTCAAGAGAATTTTACTCCCAAATCTGCAGACTTTTTCCCTGAACTACCAAGACTTTTTATTAGGCAAGAAGGAAGGAAATTTACTTATGCAGCAGAGAGCACATTTAGAGAGGTTAATGTTAAAAGTAAAAATAAACCCATGATCCAGGCAGACTCGCTGATGTGTTTGTTGGAGTTTGGCAATACTGCAATTATGAGCTTTTTTTTTTTTTTTCTATAAGGGAATTCAGCCCCTACTGATATTTTTCACTTGTACCTATGTTTTTTAGTGCTTTGCAAGTGAAAATCTGGTGCTGAGGGATGCAGGAGACATTCCTCTCTCCCATATTTTTTCTCAAATTTAAAAATCACCGCACATTTAGAAGCATTACTACCCTTGGATAAAATTGTTGTGTCTAAAAAAGGTGCAGAGAACAAAATGAACTCTTCATGTCCCTATCCCTCCCTCAGCCCCCTTCACCTCCATCGATTCCCTGTGTCTCAGGCCTCAGTTTATGGGAATTTATTGGAAATATCCAACTTCAATTACACGTCATTTTCAGGACCTGTTGTCCGGAGCTGTGGCTCTGCGAGGATGCAAAGCAGAGTTTGGTTTGTTCTTTAAATATTTTTATGGTGAAGGAACCTGAGCTAGGTATTTAAACAGACTCCCCCACGCCACGCAGCAATAACGCAAATATTCCACTAACAGTCCACCAAACGCCAGTCTTTCCAAGACCTTCGGAAAGCACGACTTTCTCCCCTCCTCCTCTCAGCTCCAAGTTGTTGTGGTGGGGGTTTTCTCGCCTCCTCGTGACATTTCGGAGGTTTTTGGCTGAGGATGGGACTGGGGCGGGGATGGCGGCGGCCGCTCCCCTCAGGCCCCTCACGCCCCTCACAGTTTTTCCCGCCCTTTTCGCCCCGACCACCGCCGCGGCGGGAAGCCCCCCGGCAGCTGATTGGGCGAAGGGCGGGTACATCAGCAGCCGATTGGACACGGGGCTGTCAATCAGCCCTAGACCCCGCCCCCGAGGTCGCTATGGCAACGCGACGCTGAGGGGAGGGTGGGGCGGCCATGGCGGCCGTGCGAGGGGAGGGGGGACGGGGTCTGTTTAGAGCTGCGAGGACAGGACGGTGAGAGTCTGCCTTTTCTACACGGGGCGGGGACGGAGGGAGCTGGGGCTGGGGCAGGGGCTGGTGCAGAAAAGGAGGTTCCGGAGGGAGCTGCTCGCTCCCTACAACTCCCTGACAGGAGGGTGCAGCCAAGTGGGGGTCGGGCTCTGCTCCCAGGGAACAGGGACAGAACAAGAGGAAACAGCCTCAGGTTGTGCCAGAGGTTTAGACTGGGTATCCTGAAAATTCCTTCCCTAAAGGAGTTGTCCAGCCCTCGCACAGCTGCAGGGCTGGATGGAGTGCCCATCCCTGGAGGGGTTTCAAAGCCCCGTGGATGTGGCACTTGGGGACACTTGGGGTCAGTGGTGGCTCTGGCAGCGCTGGGGGTCGGCTGGACTTGGTCTCGGAGGTCTTGTCCAGGATTCTGTGACTGTAAACCTCGAGGGCTTTGCTGAAAAGCTCAGAGTCCTGGAGTTTGACAATTAGCAGCTGATTTCACAGGTGAGTATCAGCTTTTGGGGATGACCCTGCTTTTGCAAGGAACTATTTTTTTTCCCCTTTTTCTCTTCAAAGTTTCATGGGGACCGACACAGACACAGGTGCTTTACACTGTGTAACTAACCGTGTAATTTTGTGTTGCAGGGTCCATCTCCAGAGCTTGATGTGAACTCCAGGCTGCTCCATAAAAAGACTCAGCCATGGTAAAACACCTTTGATCCTTCAGAAGTGTTGGTAACACCTTTTTAAGGAAAAGGGTTGATATCCAAAAGGTTCCTTCCCACAGCTGCAGGACAGAACTGACCTGCCCAAATTCACTTTGTGTGCAAGTGCAAACATAATTCTGATTTTTAGCTTTTTTCCTTCTTGGCTGCAGGCTGTAAAATTCTGTACATAGCATATAAAGCCTGTGAGCATCTTTTATATTTGAAAAGATCAGCTACAGGCTGAATTCCTACCAGGAGCCTACAAGTGCTCACAAAACCCCTCAGAGACCCTGGGCAAACAAGGAATGAGATTCCATCCATGCCTGCCCTCTGGCAGTGGGAGCCATTCCCTGGGTGCTGTCCCTGCAGGCCTTGTCCCCAGTCCCTCTGCAGCTCTCCTGGAGCCCCTGCAGGCCCTGCAATGTGCTGGAAGCTCTCCCTGGAGCCTTCTCCAGGCTGAGCACCCCCAGCTCTCTCAGTCTCTCAGCCTGGAGTCCTCTACACAAAAGTGAGACAACAAAGACCCAGAACTTAGTGGGTTTGTGGTTGTTTTCTCTCTGCAGGCACGCAAAGCTAAAAAAGGTGGCAAAGGCAAAAAGGGTGGTGGCAAAGGCAAGAAGGGTGGCAAAGGCAGAAGCTCCAAAAAGGGTGTAAAGAAGGAAGTGCTAGCAGTGGATCTCTTCAGCTCAGCTGCCATGCTCAACGCTTACTACATCTGTCACAACGCTGCCGCCTTCCTGGAGTTCCGGGGCCATCCCTGGCCTGGCTCTCTCAAAAAGAAGGGGAAGAAAAGGAAGTGAGAACCAAACTCCCTGGTGAAGACTCTGCTGTGATTAAACCCGCCCTGCCCTCGGCAGTGCCCAGCTCAAATCCCAGAGTCTCTGCTGTTTTTCTTGGTCCCTGCTGTGTCCTACAAAGACGCTTTGGTTGCAGCTCATGCACAGTGACAAGTGGCAGGGGACAAGTGCCATTGTCACTTCAGCCGTGGCCCTTCACCCTGTGGGTCTGTGTGGGATGGAGTGCTGTGCCTCCAGGGGCAGGGATGTGCTGGGGCTGGATTCACCCACCCTGTGCCACTCCTTAGGGATGGGGAGTCCCTGAGACCTGCCTGGGCTCAGGAGGGACTGGCAGAGGCAGTGGTGTGGGGAGGGCTGAGGGAGCTGGGAAGGGTCTGGAGAACCAGGAGGGGTTGAGGGAGCTGGGAAGGGTCTGGAGAACCAGGAGAG
>JAWWMN010000056.1:635459-645763 GCA_035047745.1 Catamblyrhynchus diadema
CAGCAGGGCCCTGCACCCAGGCCCTTTGCAATAAACCCCAAATCCCAGCAGGGCCCTGCACCCAGGCCCTTTGCAATGAACCCCAAATTCCAGCACCTTGCTTCAGAGATCTCATGTCTCCATCCATCCTGACCGTCCTACCCCCCATGCACCAGCCCTGCAGGGACACTCAGTGGCCATGGACAGAAGAGATCTCCTGGAGGGAGGGTTGGCTGTGGGAGAGATAAAGAAAACTTATAACAGTTCAGAGGGAGGGGTTTACATTTTCCATTTCAGGGGAGGCTCCTTCCTTCCTTATCAGACACCTGGCTTTTCAAACCCAGACACAGGGCCCAAGGCAGTCAGGTGTCCTTGAGTTTCAGGCCTAGAGAGGAATTGTTTTATCTGAATAAAATGGGAGAACAGCAGCTGACAGGCTAAGGAGTTTTAGAGTTATACACTAAAGCAGTACAGGATCTGAAAAATAGAAAAGCTAAATCCTGAGGCATTGCTGGTCCATCCCAGCCACAGGAATATTCCTCTGGAAATTCTCCCTGCTGGCCACTTGAATCCTTCATCATTTCTGTGTACATCACAGAGGTGCTGGGAATTGCTGCTTTGCATAAAGGTCCCTGCTAAAATGCTGCCTCAAGTAACGGAATTAAAATACCAAATATGTCAAAGAGCAAAGATTATTTCAGGCCCCACATAAACAACAGCAAAAACTAACCCAGGAGTGCAGCCTTGCTGAGTCAGGGAGCTCACGTGTTGGGCCTCTCCCAAGGAGATCCACAGAAAATCCTGACATATCTGGACTGGGAAAGGACTTCAGAATCACAGATTCCTCACAGTGTCCTCCAGACCGACCCTCTAGTGGGTCTGCATTGGCAGAAAAATGGGGTGATAATAAAGCACTGAGTGTGGCCTGACTCTGTATCAGACTTGAGACCAAACCTGTGAGGTTCCACCACCTCCTGAGCATCCCAGGCCTCTTGCTTATGAATTTTCCAGCCTCCCATCCTGCAGGAATTTTTCTTTCCCCTTCCCTTCTAGCACACAGGATTTTCAGGCCTGGGTGGTCTTCAGAAGACTCTGGTAGGACACTGCTGAGAACTCTGGATTTTACATTTCTGTCCCTAGTAGGACACTGCTGAGAACTCTGGATTTTGCATTTCTTTCCCTGGTAAAACACTGCTGTGAATTCTGGATTTTACATTTCTTTCCCTGGTAGAACACTGCTGTGAATTCTGGATTTTGCATTTCTTTCCCTGGTAGGACACTGCTGAAAACTCTGGATTTTACATTTCTTTCCCTGGTAGGAAGGACACTGCTGAAAACTCTGGATTTTACATTTCTGTCCCTGGTAGGGCACTGCTGAAAACTCTGGATTTTACATTTCTGTCCCTGGTAGGACGCTGCTGAAAACTCTGGATTTTACATTTCTTTCCCGGCAGAACAGGTCCTTAATCCCTCAGGAAAGCCTCAGACTCCTGATGCTGTAGTTGAGGCGTCCAAGCAGCATTTGTGGAGCTGTACCTGGTTTCCTCTTCCCAGCCAGCAGGATCTCCTCAGTTATTCAAATCGTGGGAGTTTTTCACGATGAAAACACAGAGTTCTGTGAGTGTAAGGACAACTTTAGGCTGAAAATGTGACTTTCACCCAGGACTGAGCAGGGATTTGCCAGCCTGGGGAGTGGAGCTTTCAGTGCAGCGCTGCAGAGCAGAGCTCAGGGAGGGATTGGTGTCCCTTGGCTCTGCTGGGGACACCCTGGGCACCCATTCCTGGCTGGGGGGCACAGTGCCAGTGTCCCTCTGAGCTGCTGGAGCTGACTGACCCTCTGTGCTGTGCTTTGCAGGCCCTGTGGGGATGGCAGCAGCTGCTGCTGTGGCGACGGGGAAGAAACGGAAGCGGCCGCACGTGTTTGAGTCCAACCCCTCCATCCGCAAGAGGCAGCAGACACGATTGCTCAGGTGAGCCCTCACCTGGCCCTGCCCCCTCCGTGTCCTCCTGCCAGCTCTGGTGGCCTCTGTGGTCACACCAAGTGCTGCCCAGGAGTCACCCAGCTCAGGGCTTTTTTGGGAGTGTCTTTCTGGAAGCCAGAAAGTTATAAGTTATATATGTTTGGTCCATTTACATATCAGGGGTAAATCAGGGTTTTAGTTGGCATTAAAGGGTTAAATTGCAGCTCTGCTCCTCTCTGATTTTATGATCACCAGGACTGACACTCTGGTGGATCCATTGTTCTGTTTTAACCCCAGCTGGTCACCAGTTATCTGTCACGGGGACACTGCAGATATCCATAGTGGCTTTAGCAGAAATTGAAGCTCCTTGCATATCCCAGCTCTGCAAAGGTTTTATCTGCCTCACAAAAAAAGTCATTTCTGCTTGATTAGCCATTCTGGGGATAAATTCAGTGTGTGTAGATCCAAATTTCCTTTGCCATTGTGAAGACTGGCAAAGGAATCTCAGGCAGGTATCTCCCCCAGATTATTCTTCCTAAACTTGTGCTCTAAACCCTGCAGTCTTCACCGTGGGGTTTAGAGCACAATTTTAGGAAGAATAATCCAGGGGAGATTCCTGCCTGAGTTGAAACACTTTTTTTGGCTTTAGAAACTTCCAGTGGGGACAGCAGAGCTCCACAGCCCTGCAGGTGCTGCATTCCAGGTGCTCTGAGGCTCTTTGCCCACCTGATGGCCCCCGAGGCACAGCAGAGCCGAGGGGACTGCACAGCCCTGGAGGCTCCACCCAAGTTCCATTGCCCTGGAAACATTTGTGAACATTGGCTGCTACTGTTCCCTGCCTTTGCAACAAAGCAGTTCTTGCTTTTTCTGCTGTTTGGGATCTCGTTGGACAGTTAATTTTAAATTATTGGGCCGAGTTACTGCTAAATAATAATCCTTGGGAGGGAACTCCCTGCCTTTTCCAGCTCCCTTCTGGTTTTCCCTCCTTCCCCCAGCTCAGCCCTGTTTATTGCAGTGTTTCTGTGTTTATTGCAGTGTTTCTGTGTTTATTGCATTGTTTCTGTGTTTATTGCAGTGTTTCTGTGTTTACTGCAGTGTTGCTGAAGAACAAATCTTTTTCTCCCTTGAAATATGAACAATATATTTTTTGAAGAAACTACTCAGTGAAGGAATTATTTCTTCTCCTTTCACACAACTACTTCATTTTGCTACATTAAGATAATGACAAAACATCATTTTTTTTCCACTCTGACCAGTCGAACACATGTTTGTGCTTGATTTTCACCCCACTGGGAATCGAGTGGTAATTCCAACCCCCTGACTGTGGGATCTGTGTAGCTGGTGGTGCTTTTTTGGCAACAGCAGGTTCTGAAATGACCGGGACAGGGGCTGAGCTGTCACCTCACAGACTGCTCAGCTTTTCTGGGGAAAACACTACTTCTCTCTTGCTTTTGGAGTTTCTGCCACCATTTCTGACTCTTGCACTGCTTAAAAGGGAATAAGAGGCAGAGAATATCTCGTGGAACATTTTAATTCCAAAGGGAGTTGCTGATGGGGCAGGTGTTGGGACACCTGAGTTTCCTGTGCTGAGCTGTTGCAATATTTCCAGTTCTTGCTTATCCTGTAGCTTGAATTCCTCCAGATCTGGTTTGAGCAGGACTTTGGTGCTGGAGAATTGCACTGCTATGATCTGGATGTAAAACAACCTCTGTCTGCAGGCCTCTTTTGATGAATCATTCAGGTGCTTCAACAAAACACAAGTTTTGTGCTGCTAGGACAGAGTGGAAGTACAGACTCTCGCTGCCCCAGCTTTGCTGCTCTGGTGATTTCTCTTTTTACATCAATGAGAAAAGGAGAGAGGGGAGAATAATTGACATTTGAGCTGCTGGGTGACTGCAGGGAGCACAGCAGGCCTGTGGAACAGAGGAATAAACTCCATATGTGGCCAAGCTGAGCAGCTGGGGCTCCGTTTCTCACCTGCTTTGTGCAGGGGAGCTGGCAGTCAGAGGGGTGGTGTTTGTGCAGGGTTTCAGCTGATGCCCATTCCCAGTGTTTGCTGTGTTTCAGGAAGCTGCGGGCCACGCTGGATGAGTACACCACCAGAGTGGGGCAGCAGGCCATCGTCCTGTGCATCTCACCCTCCAAACCCAACCCTGTCTTCAAAGTGTTCGGTGCTGCACCCCTGGAGAACGTGGTAGGTGTCCCTAGGAAAGTGAGGAAAGAGATTCCTCACCTTCCCTGCAGGTTTTGTTCCTCTCAGGGCAGCCTTGTAAGCCTGGTAGGGATCTGAAGGTCATGTTTAAAACCCCAGAAAACAGAGTTTAGGTTTTGTGGAATACAGTGCTTGGACCTGGTTGAGTCAGTGATTTCAGAGATCTTTTCCAGCCTTAATGCTCCTGTGACTCCCTGACATGAGGGCAGCACTGAGGTCCTCTCCTCTCTGCAAGAATGGCTGCCTGACACGTCTCAGCAGGGGGAAATAGCCTGCATTAAAAATCAGAAGGAACAGGTCATGATACAGAATCCCAGAAGCCCTGAGGTTGGAAAAGACCTCCAGGATTGTTGAGTCCAAGGTGTCAAAACCCCACTTTGTCCCCAGCCCAGAGCTCTGAGTGCCACATCCAGGGATTCCTTGGACACCTCCATGGATGGGCACTCCAAAGCTCCCTGGGCAGCCCCTGCCGAGGTCTGACCCCCTTTCCATGAGGAAATTCCTGCTGGTGCCCACGCTGAGTCTGCCCTGGCCCAGCCTGAGGCCGTTCCCTCTGCTCCTGTCCCTGTTCCCTGGCAGCACAGCACAACTTGGCCCCTCTTGTCAGGGACTTGTGCAGAGCCACAGGGTCCCCCCTGAGCCTCCTCTTCTCCAGACTAAACCCTAAAAAATGATATGTTTAAACTCAGCTCTGCTGTCTGCACCTTATCACAGACCCTGCCCAGGACAAGTTCTACTTTGAGAACTTTTCCTTTCATCCCACAGATTCTTCCCTTGCCAGTGTTACTGCAAGTTTCATCAGCAGGGCTGAGTCTCAGGGGGCTGTTTCCTGCCAGCTGTGCCACTGTTTGCTCCTCCTGCTCTGCAGCACCTTGGGGAAGGTGGCTGGGCCTGCACCCTGCTGCTCTCCTGGTGCTGCTCACCTTGTTTACCTGAGCCTAACAACTCCCCACAGGTCCGCAAGTACAAGAGCACCATCCTGGAGGACCTGGAGTCGGCGCTGGCCGAGCACGCCCCGGCCCCCCAGGAGGTCAACTCGGAGCTGCCCCCCCTCACCATCGATGGCATCCCCGTCTCCGTGGACAAGATGACCCAGGTGAGTGGACAGGTGACCCAGGTGAGCAGCTAGCCGTGGCACAGGCAGGGGAGCAGAGGGATGCTGGGCATCTTGCAGTCACATCCTGTTGTTTTGTGCGGCTGCTTCTCCAGGGGGTGGCTCTGATCTCTTTCCCCTGGGGCTGTAACAGCTCAGGTTGTGCTTGGAGGTGGAGCTTTGTTAGTGGTGCTGATTTTCTCTGTGAATAAACTGCTGCTAGGGAGAGCTCAGGCTGCTGGGAGCATTCCCTTTGGAGCTGGTTTTGGCACCTCAGAAACTGGAAACAGGGAAAATTTCCCTGCTGTCTGTTTGTTCCCTGTTCCCTGTTTGTTCCATGTTTTGCCATAATCTTAGACACTGAGGTTGGGAAAGTCTCTCATGGACACCTTTCTGTGTCTTGTAGCTCATTCCCTCCTCTGTTTCTTGCTGTGGATTGGAGCAGAGGGGAGTTTGCCAAAGGTTTAGCCCCAGATCAGACCCTGAGTGAGATATTTTTGTTGGAGCTTTGTTAGTGGTGCTGGTTTTCTCTGTGAAAAAAAATGGTGGGGAGAGCTCAGGCTGCTGGGAGCTTTCCCTTTGGAGCTGGTTCTGGTACCTCAGAAAGCAAGAGCAGGGAAAATTTCCCTGTTTGTTCCATGTTTTGCCACAATCTTTAGGCATCAAGGTTGGGAAGGTCTCTCGTGGACACCTTTCTGTTCTCTGTAGCTCATTCCCTCTGTTTCTTGCTGTGGATTGGAGCAGAGGGGAATTTGCTGTTCAACCCCAGATCAGACCCTGAGGGAGATATTTTTGTTGCAGCTTTGTTAGTGGTGCTGGTTTTCTCTGTGAAAAAAAATGGTGGGGAGAGCTCAGGCTGCTGGGAGCATTCCCTCTGGAGCTGGTTTTGGCACCTCAGAAGGTGGGAACAGGGAAAATATTCCATGCTTTGCCACAATCTTTAGGCACTGAGGTTGGGAAGGTCACCTGTGGACACCTTTCTGTGTCCTGTAGTTCATTCCCTCCTCTGTTTCTTGCTGTGGCTTGGAGCAGAGGGGAGTTTAACCCCAGATCAGACCCTAAGTGGGATATTGTTGTTGGAGACAGGGAATTATGTGCCCTGGGCATGTGAGAGATTCCCTTTCTCTCCAGGTCCAGCCTGACCTCACTGCTGGAAGAAAGTGCAGGGGACTCCCAGGGAAGCTTCACCTGGAGGGAAATCTCCTTCCCAGGGATGCAGGACCTGAATTCAGGCAGGTGTGTCCTGCAGGAGGCTCTGGGTACAACCAGTCTGAGGCACCACAGGTTTTAAATGCTGAAAAGCAATTTTTTTCCAAGGAGTATCCAGATGGAAAGGGCAGCCCACAAAGAGGTCAGAGCAGGGCAAAGATGTGCAGATTTTTCTGTGCTCTGCAGAGGTCACACCCTGCTCAAAGCACCATTTCCATTTCTTAGTGGAATCAGACAAGCTCACACTCATAATAAAATTTTATTGAGCTTACTGTGCTTTGGCTGGTACAGATAATTTCTCCAATCCCTGACAAATAAGACAAAAATGATTTCTTGGATTTTTAAACTCCTATGAAAGGTGGCACTGCAGGAGCTGCTCATGGCAAGCTTTTGGTGTGTACCAGGAGCAGTTCCCCATGGAAATGTTTTTCTCCTCCTGGTCCTGCAGGGTCTTTGCTCAGCCAGCCCAAAGTGCTGATGTAGAACCTCTTCTTTTAAATCTTCTCCTGCTGCTCTATGGTAGAAAAACAAGGATTTTTTTAGGAATGGCCCTCATTGTTCCAGCACAGTGAGGTAGCTCAGAAGAGCTTTGTGAAAAGCTTTCTCCTGAGCTGGGCACAGAGGTGCCATCATTTATTGTGGGAATCTTGATTCCCAGAGCTTCCAGTATAATGATTTGTATTTTCTAGTAAAAAAACAGTTAGGTTTTGGTTTTTTTTGTGTGGTTTTTTTTTCCATTTTTTTTGTTTGTTTGTTTGTGGTTTTTTTTGGTTGGTCTTTTTTTGATTTTTTTTGTTTGTTTGTTTGGGTTTTTTTTGTTTGGTTGGTTGGTTTTTTTTGGTTGTTGTTGTTGTTGGGGGTTTTTTTGCAGCTAAGTTGCACAAAACCCTATGGAAAACTGGAACAAAAATAAATATAAATGTAATTAAGATGGCAGGGACTGGAAAAATGAGGCCTCTGCTTTCAGCAGGTGCCAGCAGGTGTAGAGGTGTCATCAGTGAGGAGGTGAAAATAATTCTTCTTTTAATTGCTCTGCTTCCCCAGTGGTCTGGAGGGAAATAAAGCCTTTATTTGCCTGGGCAAAGATGTTTCTCCAGCCTTGGGAATGGAGAGCATCACCCACCTGGGCTGGGCAGGAAAACCTGGATTGCAGTGGGGTTTTCAGCCTTCACAGGGGGACCTTGGTGCTTTCTGGACTTTGGTGACAGCTGAGTTTGCCCCTCAACTTGTTCTCAGCTGCTCATTGATGTGATTGAGGAATAAAATTGGGTAATCTGAGCTTAACCAAGCTGAGCTCAGTGCTTCAGTCAGCTCTCACTGTTTTATGAACAGGTGATTTGTCCTTTAAGCTGATTTTTTTAAGCCCCCATGATTTATAGGAGGCAGTAAAAGCTTTTCTGGCACCTACAAGCCAGAAAAAACTTTTAAAAGTTTTTCTAAGACCATCATGATGCCTGTTCACCTCCTGAGAGATGCATTCCTGCTCTCCCAGCTGGTCCCTGGCATGTGGCAGGATCCTTGCTGGAATCAGCTCCTGTGCAGCTGAGCAATACCTTGGGTGGTTTTATGGTTTCCCAGCTCTGGGCAGTGCAGCAGGGATGGATTCAGGGCTGAGTGTTCCCTTGCAGCTCTGGGAGGTGCAGCAGGGATGGATTCAGGGCTGAGTGTTCCCTGCCAGCTCTGGGAGGTGCAGCAGGGATGGATTCAGGGCTGAGCGTTCCCTGCCAGCTTTGGTGCAGTTCCTGTTTTTCCCTCTCCCACTTCCGGTGCAGCCGAGGTCCTGCATGGCCTCGACTTTGCTTTTCCCAGAGATCCCGAGGCTGAGCTGTGGGGAGATGTAGAAAATTCCAGCCACAGCTTTTGCTCTGCTCTAGAAACCACTTTCCTTGGTGTTTCCAGCTCTGGAGAGCAGCTGGAATACAGCTGGCTGTGCTTTGGGCTGTTGTATTTGGGATTGGGATAGCTCAGTACCATTAATTCCTGAATTTGACATTAAAGGCGAAAACACTGAGCTTGTGTGAAAGGGTGGCAAAGAAACATTTCTCACAGTTTCTCCCAAATCCTCTATCCTGGGGGTTACCTGAGCCCTTTCCAAGGTCACAAGCTGGGTTTTTTCCCGCAGAGGTTTGATTTTTGGGCGTTTCCTGGATGGTGCCAGCAGAACCGTGGCTCCTGCAGGTGAATGTTCCCCCTGTGCCCCAGGGGTGGGGGGGACATTACCTGTGCAGAGCCTGGCCTCGTTAGGGCACTAATTAAGCCAAGTCCTCTCTCCTGACAGTGCTGCTGATTGTCTCCCTGTGGATTAAAGACAAACCCTCCTAACAAGTACCTTGAGTGGCTTGAGCCCTGCACTGCCCTGGAGCAGTAATTGATGCAGCTGGAAACAAGGAGCTCTGCTGATGGTGGGGTGGGAAAGCAGCTTTTAAGTGTTCTTGCACCAGTCCTAAATGCTGAAAGTTCTGAACTTTCTGTACGAACATCTCTAACCCCCAAAAGAACCCTACATTTAACCTAAAGCCATAAACCAGAATTGTTAATAACACTAAAATTACAAGTGTGTAGTTAATTAAAAGTGTGTAATATCACAAAGTAAAAACTTATAGAGTTTTAAATATAATATATATTATTTTAAATATAATACATATATTATTTAAAATATAATAAATATAATATATAATATATAAAAAACAAAATAGAAGTTTTAAAACAAAAACTAATCCTTCTTCTTCCTTGTTCTTCATAAGTTTAAATAGTATTTTTTAATAAAACAAAAAAAATTCCACATTACAAAGTTCAAATAATTAATTATTAAGTTTTTAAAAAATTAAGTATAATTTCTTAATTAAATAGTTTAACCTTAAAAAACCTTATACAAAAAAGTTAACAGTTTTGTAACTTATTTCTATTTATAATAGTCTATTAATAATATATTATAAATAATATAAAGAAATATATAAGTTACTATATATTATATAGTAATTTATAAATATTTAATATTCATAAACATTTATTTTATGTATTTATTCTTAATATTTATATACTATTTATTTAATTATTTAATTTATCAAATTATTTCTATAATTTTATATATGATATAATTTATAGATATTTATAATATAAATTTAAAAATAACAAACATCTAAACCTAAACCAAAATCCCATCTCTAACACTTCAATCCTAACCTTAACAAAAACAAAAAAACCCCACCAAAATGCAACAGCAACTCCAAAAAAGCCTGCTGCTACCAGGTTTATTTTAATAAATTATTGGGCAGATAAATAATAATCCTTGGGAGTGAACTCCCTGCCTTTTCCAGCTCCATTCTGGTTTTCCCTCCTTCCCCCAGCCTTGCTCACTCAGCCCTGTTTATTGCAGAGTTTCTGAGGAACAAATCCTTTTCTCTGCTGGGTTTTGAACAAAGTATTTTTAAAGAAACTGCTCTCTGGAGGAATTATTTCTTCTGCCTTCATCAGGCTCCATCCAGGGAACCTGGAGCATGTCAGGGTGGCCCTGCAGTGGAAGGTGGATCATGGACAGGCTGGGAAAAAGATGCTTTAGGGCATATTCCATGTGGAAGGTGGAAAAGGCAGCTGGAAATGAGTTCATGGACGTCATGTACAGCTTGGAGCCAATGGATGCAACATCCAGACTGTGCCCAGAGAGGGGAACAGAGCTGGAGCAGAGGGAGAAGGGTCTGGAGAGACTTGAGGGAGCTGGGAAGGGTCTGGAGAACTTCTGAGGGAGCTGGGAAGGGGCTGGAGCCCCAGGAGGACTGAGGGAGCTGGGAAGGGGCTGAGCCTGGAGCAAAGGAGGCTCAGGGGGCCCTTGTGGCTCTGCACAAGTCCCTGC
>JAWWMN010000056.1:658337-679155 GCA_035047745.1 Catamblyrhynchus diadema
CAAAACCACATTATTATTATTATTATTATTATTATTATTATTATTATTATTATTATTTAGATATATATAATTAAAACATCTGTATTGCCTCACCACAAAACCACCCCATCTCTGGGTCAAAAAAAGGCTTAATCCAACAACCTTGAAGCACTTTGCAACTGCTCTGGGGTTTTCAAGAGCCAGTTTTATCCCCTGTGAGCTGCAGGAAATCTTTCAAAGGCACAAATAAGGCTGAGTGGGGCTCACCTGGGTTAGGGAAGGTGTCCCTGCCCTGGATCTGGATGGGTTTAAGGTCCTTTTACACCCTTGTAGCTGTACAATCTCAGCAGCTCAGCGTTGGTGGAGAGAGTCCCTTTTCCTTTTTTCCTTACTCCATCCCTGTTCTGAAACTCCTTGAGCACCTTTGCAGGGCTTTTGGGCCTGGCTTCATCAAATGAAGAAATTTAAGGATTTCTTCATCACGTGAAGAAATTTAACAGCACTCTGCTGGAAAATAATGCTCAATAAAAAGAATTATTGGGCCACTTGGCTGGGGAGGAGCTGAAGCCAGAGCTGGTGATGCTGCTCATGGCAGCAGGGCAAGGTGTAGGGGCAGAACCAGGGAGAGCTCTGGGATCTGCAGAGCCCCAGGATGGGCCAGTGCCAAAGTCTGATACCTGAATGCAGAGGCAGGAAGGAGCCACGTGGAATTGTCCCAAAGTTTTATCCAAGCCCCAAGGAGAAAGGGAGAACACAGGGCTGTTCTAAAAGACCTGAAAAAATCCACCAGAGGCAGCTTGTTCCCATCCATTCCTCCGGCAGTGCTGATTTCCTGCTCTGCATCACTTCCCCCAGGCCAGATAGGAATCCCTGTGCTCTGGGCTGCTCTCCTGGCGTGTGTTTGCTGGTTGAAATGGAGTTTTATTTTATTTTATTTGTTTCTCTGCTGTTCCTAACCCTTGTCTCCCCCTGCAGTGAAGCCGCTGCCCACGCCGTAGCCACGCTGGCCGAGGCCACCCTTCAGGGAGGGGGACAGATCGTCCTGTCTGGGGAAACTGCAGCAGCAGTGGGAGCACTCACAGGAGTCCAGGATGCCAATGGTAAGGCCTCTGCAAAGGGTTTGGTTTGGCTTTTTTTATTTAGGCTCTTAAAAACGGCCTTTTCCTCTCTTTTTACTGAAATGGCACGGTTTGGGTGGTAAAATAGTCCTCCCTCACTTAGGGCGTCACTGACCAGTTGTGAGTTTTAATCTCAGGGTGGAATGGGAGTATTAACTCCTTCTTTGCTCTCATGGTGCTGGTGGCTCTGATCTTTCCCTCCTCTGCCAGCTGGCTCTACATCCTTAGGGGTTTTTTTTGGGAAAACTGCTTGGTGATGTGTGTCTGTGCCCAGCACAGGAAGGACCAGCCTTCATCAATTAACACAATTAGTTGGTGCCGTAATAAACTCATCTCCAGAACTCTTAAACCAACATTTTATTACTTATTTCCTGCCCTTCTCAAGGCTTTTTTTCTGTGCTTGGTGGCTGTTCCTGAGTCAGCCTCAGGTTGTTTTCCTCCTGTTTCATTTTCCATCTTCCCACCACAGTCGATCTCTTGATTCCAGGGATTCTCTGTAGCATTTCTCACCTGTTCTATGCCTTCTGCCAAGTCTGGTGACTTTTGCAGCTCTTCAAATTAGAAATAAAACTGTAAATCTATAAAATCCTGTCAAGAGATGAATGGAATATGAAAATGTACCTCGTTGGGGCTCATCCACTGCCTTCAGTTGTCCTGTGCTTCTGCCTGACCCTGGAGGTGTTTAAGGAACACCTGGACGTGGCACTGAATGCCTTGGTGTTGGGTCATAGGTTGGATTCAGTGATCCCAGAGGTCTTTTCCAGCCTGACTCTGGGATCATTTCCAAGCTCAGACTGGTTGTTATGGAATTACCCAAGAAACCCACTGGTTGTTCGGGTTAGGGGGAGGGAGGTGTGTCAAAATCAGCCGGAAAAGGGCACGAAGAGTGAAGTTGTAAAGAAACCTCACCTCGAGGGTGGGACTGTTTGGCCAGGAATAGTCAGAGGGGCCAAGCACGTGTGGCAGAACTGTCACTTTGCACGAAAGCAGAAACCTGCTCAGGTGAGAGCTGCCTTCCATCAGGATCCTCATCCAGCTGGGAGCGCGCTCTGTGTGAAACGTCTGTGCTCAGTTTGCAGCAGAGGAGGGAAGAGGAATTTGACTCGGAGCTGGTTTGGTTCCCTTGCTGTGGAGTCAGCCAGCCTGAAGAGGGAGCAGAAATGAAGGGAAATCCCTGTCCCCGGAGCTGGGGATGCATCTGGCACCGAGGGAAGAGCAGGATTGTGTTTATTGTGCCGGCAGCCTGGCGTGAGGGCGATAAGTGCTGTGTGTTTATCAGAGGCAGGATCTGACCCTGGATGCTCAAAACCAGCAACTAATCAGATTTGGAAAAGCAGATCCGCACCCCTGGCTCCTTGTGCTCTCCTTCCAAAATGCTTTCAGTCTGGATTCCTCTGGATGCTTCCCCTCAAACTCCCCTTCTCCACACCCTCCCTGAGTCACTCCACCTCACTCTCCCAGCATTGACATCATTTCAATACAGGCTGGGCTATTTTTTTTTTCCTTTTTTTTCTCCTTTTTTTTTTCCTAGCAGCTGAGTTGGAAATCAGATGGGATTTAGAGTGCATTAAGAGGAGAGGCTGCAGCATTTTCCTGTGAGCACAACCTCGCCCACAGCCCCTCGCCTGCTTTCCACTCTCCTTCGATTTGCTCTAATCTCCGGTGGTATTAAGGGGAAGGGCTTTGGAGTCCTTGGAAGCTCCATGCTGCTGCTTCCTTACGTAACCAGCTAATAGATCTCCCTCAGGGATGGAGGAGATGCTGGTATCCATTGCTGCTGTCTCTGTCTGGGGAGGCAGAGCAGATGGATCCACTGCTGGCAGGATTTATCTCCGTAGCTGGGGTGGGAATGGGAGCGTCCTCCTGGACACCGTTTGATGGATGCAGCAGAGAAAATCCACTCTGTGCCCTTCTGTCCAGAGGAGGTGGAATTGAGAGTGATTTGGGGAAAGCTGACAGAGACAGAGGGGTCCTAACCAGCAAATTTCCCCTTCTTGCTGTTGCTTGCAAGGTCTTAATTTGCTGATATTGCCAATAAATGCATCTCTCTGGGAATGCTCTGACCCTTCTGCAGAACTTTTCTGAGGAAAAAACCTATCTGCAAGGGTAGCATAGAAATTTATCTCCATCTTACTGATAAAGCAAAGGAGATAGTTGGACACCTCCCCATCCCTGGGAGTGTCCAAGGTCAGGTTGGACAGGTTTGGAACAACCTGGGATAGTGGAAGGTGTCCCCATGGCAGGAGCGAGATGATCTTTAATTCACTTCCAACCCAAACCATTCCATGATTTCTGTGAAAATGTCTGGAGGTCAGGCAAGGTATTTCATCCTGATTTTAGCCATTTAGTGCAATCACTCTCTTTTATTTTTTTGTTTTGTTTGTTTCTCTCTCACTATGGCATTTTCCCCATCCCTTCTCTGGAATTATCTGAATAATAACAACAATACAAGACAACCAGGATGGCTAAAAAGAGGAGACCTCTGAATATTCCTGGAAATGTTGGACTCTAGGGCTGGATATCTTGCAGGGAGCCCAGGAACGTGGCTGCACTGCGAAAGGGCTGTGGATAAACTTGTGATCTGTTCCATTCCCAGCTGAAGGAAACAAGATCTCCTGCTCCCATGCAGTGTCAGAGCAGCTAAGTGCATTAAGGTTTTCCTGCTCCTCAGGAGCATCTGCTCCGAGTGGGGATGCAGGAACTGGTGACCCCACACTCGGAGCCTCAGATGGTTTTGTTCCTAAGTGGTTGGTATTGAACAGAAGGATTTGGAGAGCAAGAGGAGGGGAGTGTGGCAGCACCAGGCCCTGAAAATGCTGGGAAATGCTCTGCTGAGAACAACTCTGTGCCCGGGAGCTGCTTTTGGAGCCAGAGGAGCTGGGGAGGTGCCGTGCTGGAGCAGCCTCCTCCCGCAGCCCTTTGTTTGCCATTGATCGTGGGGCCCCGAGAGCTGCCAGGGCTTCCCGGCTGGTGCTGAAATATTGATGAGGCTCCAGGCAGGGCCGTGCCTGCAGGGCTGTGCCCCGGGAGGGGCAGGGCAGCTCCCTGCCCAGCCTGGGTTCGACAGCACCAGCCGGGGGTGCTGTGGGAGGTGAGGGGAGTGGAACCCTCCAGCTCCTGCTGGGATTCAAACCAGGGCCTGGAAGGAAGAGCAGTGGGAAGAGTTGGGAAGGAAGAAGAAGCTGTGGAGGATGTGGGATCAAGCCATAACCAGGGAATTAATTTCACAGACCGGAGCTTGGCCCAGCCAGAGATCCAGTGGATCCTGCTTGTCCCCCTTGGCTGCTCTTTTCCTGTCCCCAGAGCAGATTTTCCTGTTGGATCTCCTCCCTGTGCTGCTGGAGATGCTCCTGAGAGCACAAAGGGTGGCACTGAGAGGAGCCCACCCCAAATCCTGCCCTTCTCCATCCCAAAAATCCAGCCCTGCACCCCGCACAAGCAGAGGGGGCCGTGTTCAGGGCTGGGCTGAGCCAGGATCTGTGAGCAGCATTAGGGTCTGACGTGGGCAGGGGGGATTAGAGAGCTCCCTGCTTTCACGAGTCCAGGAAGGAGGCATCAGTGCTGTTGGCTTTTGACTTCTTTTTTCTGCTTCTCTCGAGGCTGGGATTGAAGCTCTCGAGATGATATTTTGTGTTCAGATTAAGGTGTTTATTATTTCTTATTTATATTACAAGTGGTGAGTTCTGCAGCATCCTACTAACAAGCAAAATGGCCGACTGTCTTTTTATACAAGGTCTTTTAAGGCTAAACTATCCAATTAAGAAATGACACGTGAATTATTTTTACTTTTAACTTAATAACTAATCACTCGAAGTCCACAATGCGGACTTTTTTTGTCTAATTACAAAATACTACTTAAACTTATGAAGAAGAAGGTGAAGATGAACAACTAGCCACTGCCCTAAAACTTCTATCTTGTCCCATATATATTGTTATATTTTAAAACTTTAAACTCTTAAGTTTTCCACACTGTGATATTCTAATCAAAGTCTGTACTATTACAGACCCATAGTGTTGTCAATCAATTTTGGAAGTTTTCTCCACAGCTTCAGGTCAAATATAGTATTTTCTTGTGGCTCTGTGCCCTTCAGCATAGGAAGTTTTAAAATCTCAGCATGCAGGACTCCAACATGTGCAGGATAAAAGAGCCTCAGTGGGGTTTGGGGTGACAGTGCCACACAGAACTGCTGCTCCAGGTGGTGATTTCCATGTGGGAAGAGGTTTGGGATCCCTGTCCTTGCTTTGGGATCCCTCAGGATAGGGAGGTGCAGCACAGAGCCACTGGGAACTGGTGGCTTTTTCACATGAGAAAAACATTTCTACATTTCATGGGGGGGAGGCTGAGGGGCTGCAAATGTCACTTTTTATAAAGGAGTATTTTATGTTTTTCCTGTTGGATCTCCTTTTTAGGGAAGATGGAGCCAAATGAGTCGCTAGCAGCTTGGCAAAGTGCAGATCAGCATGTTTGCATCCAGGAGGACAGGAAGGAAAGAGTCAAGCTTTTTGTAGGGCCTCCCTGGTGGGAACAGAATTTTTTTATGAAGGTTTTCCCTGAAACAGGTAGGATTTAATCCCAATCTGAAGGAAAGGTGAGGAAAATCATTTTTACAGGCGTGTTTCGGATGAGAAAGGGTAGAAGAGAACAGCAAGGAGAGCAGAAGAGTGAATTCCTTCCTGGGTTTGCTGAGCAGCTCCAGGAACAGGGAGAGGCGTTTCCTAGAGGACAAATTGCTGTGTATCAATGAATAATTATCAGCAACAGAGCTGTTGGGCTCTGAGTGAAATCCCTTGGCATAAACCTCAGTTAAAAGGAGTTTCATCTGTGTGGGGTCGGGGTCTTTTCTCCCAAAGAACAAGTGACAGGACCAGAGGAAACTGCCTCAAATTGCATCAGGCAGGTTTATGATATTAGGAAAAAAATTCCTCACTGAATGGCACTGAAATTCCTCTCTTGTCAGGCACTGGAACAGGGCAGGGCTGGAGTCCCCATCCTGGGGGGATTTCAAAGCCGTGGGGATGTGGCACTTGGGGACATGGGGTCGGGCTGTGCTCCCAGAGAACAGGGACAGGAGGAGAGGGAACAGAGGAGAGAGCCTCAGGCTGGATTTTAGGGAAAATTCCTTCCTGGAAAGGGCTGTGCAGAGCGGCCCAGAGAGGTTTGGAGTCCCCATTCCTGGGGGGATTTCAAAGCCCCATGGATGTGACACCTGGGGACATGGGACGGTGGTGGCCTTGGCAGTGCTGGGGGATGGTGGGACTTGATCTGGGAAGTGTTTTCCAACCTTAATGATTCCAAGGACGCTCACTCCCCTGTATGTGCCCTGTACAGAGGGGTTTTCTGACTGCATCCTGTGCCCACCTCCATTCCCTGTTGGCTTTTTTTAGTTTTTATTGAGATGGGATAATACTGAGTGATTGGTGTTAGAAGTAACAGCAGCATTGTGTGGCAAGAGCTCATAGGCTGAAAAGCATTTACAAAGTATTGTAACCAAAAACCAGGTTCACTTCTGATGGAATAGCCCTGAGTTTTACATCTCTTGTGCCTCACTATTCATCAAAACTGATAAGAGAATAAAATCTCTTCAAACACCTCTCAGCTGCCCCATCTCTATAAAAGCTGGGAAAACCAACGCTCTGTCAGTGTCACCCTGCTGGATGTGACCAGGAATTCCCTGCTGGCATTTTTGGGCACCAACCCCAGCTCATTGCCAGCACGAGGAGAGACAGAACACCCCCCCAGCCCCAAGGGCTGCAGCGTGCCCACCCTGGCACACCTTGCTGTGCCCTTTGGAGCCCCCAGGTGGGCTGCAGTGTGCCCACCCTGCCACACCTTGCCGTGCCCCCCTGGCACACCTTGCCGTGCCCTTTGGAGCCCACCCTGGCACACCTTGCCGTGCCCTTTGGAGCCCAGCCTGGCACACCTTGCCGTGCCCTTTGGAGCCCCCCCTGGCACACCTTGCCGTGCACCCCTGGCACACCTTGCCGTGCCCCCCTGGCACACCTTGCCGTGCCCTTTGGAGCCCCCGGGCCGGGGGTGGTGTTTGCGGCGCTGGCCGATTGCCGGCGCTAATCCCGCCGTGACGCGGGGCTGGCACTCGCTGCCACCGCCCGGCTTTGCTCTGACATCCTGGCCCTGCTGATGAGGCGGCTGCCGCTGGCGATTAGGATTTGTCTGCCCACCAACCGCCGTTAAAAATAGCCCCTCCTGTCCCACATCCGTGGCCGGAGCGTCCCCCCCTCCGGGTCCCGTTCCAGGTGTGGGGCGGAACCAGCCCCGCTCAACCCAGTTCCTTTGGGCTTCCGTGGTGGCAACACAGCATGGGCATTTCTGGGGACAGTTTGGTCTTTTGGGGGAGAAAAACCTCATTTTATTGTCTTTATTTGGCCTGGAGAAGAGAAGGCTGCAGGGAGACCTTACGGTGTGGAATGGGGATTTACAGGAATGGATTCCCACTGTCAGAGGGCAGGGTCAGATGGGATTTTGGGAAGGAATTCCAGGCTGGGAGCAGGGGTAGGCCCTGGCACAGGGTGCCCAGAGCAGCTGTGGCTGCCCCTGGATCCCTGGAATGACCAGGGCCAGGTTGGACAGGGCTTGGGGCACCCTGGGACACTGGGAGGCATCCCTGCCATGGGGACAGAGGGTTGGAGCTGGATCTTCAAGATCCCTTCCAGCCCAAACCATTCCGTGATTCTTGTGGATATTTTGATATGATGAGCACTTGGGATGTCCCAAGGCCTCTCTCCTCTTCACAAAGTGCCTGGGGAGCACAAGGAGCCTCCCGGGTGGTTCTGTGCCCCTGTTCTGTATCCAAGTCTCACGTGGAGTCTCCAGGCTGCTCTTTGAGAGCACAGAGGGAGGAGGCAGCGCCGTGGGGAGGCCCCAGGAGTGACTGAGCTCCTGATGTTGTCCCTGCTCAGCGTGTCCATGCCAGAGTTCCCAATATCCCAAAGGGAGCCCCTTCCCTGGGGCAGGGAGGGGTTTATCCCAGGCCTTTCCTTGGACACTTCCATCATTTCTCCCTGTCCTGCTGGTCTCGGGGAGCTCCCAGCCCCTAAAGGAGCCATGCCCTGCCTGGCCTTGTCTCCTGGCTTCTCCCTGACCTCACAGCATCTCCAGCCCTCCCCTGGTGAGTTCTGACATGCATTGCTGTGATCAGGCAGTTGAGCCTGCCAGGCTCCCCAGCTGTCACAGCCCAGGCTGGCCTGCTTTGAGCACAGGCCATTCACCTTCCACGTGTCCTGAATTAGGGGAAATGGACAGGAGGGCTGGGTCTGTTTAAAAATTAAAGCTGATTACAGGGCATTAACATTACATTTAAAGCAATAGACAGCAGCCCTCCTCTCTCTCAGCATAGTTGCAATATGTTCCCTTTTGTTCTGGGCTGCGAGAGGGAAGGGAGCAGCGCTGCCAGAGACTCCAGGCTGGGCAGGATTTCTTCTTTAGCCATAAATTTTGAAAGAGGAGCTGCCTGTTGGCTGGTGCAAGAATTTAAAGCAGGTCTGACTACCTAAAGCAGTTCCCATCTTTGCCGAAGTTCTTTTGGCTGCTCCTGAATTTCCCTTGGAAAATTCAGATGATCTGACACTGTCTTCTGAGTTGTCATGTTGGGAAGTTTCATATTTGATGGATCCCAGTTGTTTTTTTGTTAAATCCCACAATTTTCATGGTGACTCTTCATCCCAAAACCAGGAATTACTCAGTCTGGCTGGGAACTCTCTGAATGTGATGCTTGACTGGGACTCCTTGTGGGTTTGGGTTGGATTTACCTCCTGCCTCATCCCCATCCATGAAGGGGAGGGACACAGGCAAGGCTGGGGACGTCACTGCTGCTTCCACCTGTGCTGTGCCACTCCTGCCCCGTGCAGCACCCAGGGAATTCATTCCCTGCGATTCCCCTGGCAGATGGAGAGGGGCTCCCTGATCCCCTGCACCCCCATGGCAGAGCCTGCTGCAGTCTGCTGGTGGAGGACAGCAGGACACGGCTCCTGCCTCCATCAGGGTGCCCTGGTGGCTGCGGGCTGGGCTGGTGCAGGGCAGAGCTGAAAATGGGAATGGAGAGAGGCCGCTGTGACCCGAGGGCACTTTGTGAGCTGCGGGCCCTTAATGGCTGTCCCTGGGTGCAGGGTGCAATCTGATCCAAATGGGAAGCTGGCTGAAATCCCAGCAAGCTGTCGCTGCTGCTGCGGGAGGCATCTTAGGAAATGAGCCGGGCTCTGGGAGCTCTCCCCCCGCCCCGGGGAAGGAGAAATGCCCTGCCTGCACCTTGGGGCTGCTCCCTGCGCTGAGGTTTGCTGGCTCTTCATTTACCGGGCTCGTGGCCTTTTGTTTTACACCAAAGTTCCTCCCTGCGGGCCACTTGTGGTTTCTGTGCTCCCTCTCTCCTTGCTCCTCTCTGGAATGTGCCTTCCCCACTTCCTGGATGGACTTCTCCAAACTCCAGCTGGCTGTTGGCTTTCTTTGCCTTGAAAAGTGCTCAGCCCCTCTTTTCTGAGAGCCTCAGCTGCTTCCTCAGCAGGCTCTGACCTCCCAAGTTCCTCCATTGCTTTTTTCCTGAGCACACCCAGAGGCTCACTCGGTGCCTGGATTTATCCTCCTCGTTGGATCTCCAGAGCAGGCTGTGATTTTAAAGGCTAAAAGCACAGCCCCATCTGTCTCATGCCTCTGGGGCATAGTAAAGAGCGCTGTCCTGCAGCCCCTGAGCTGTGAGCAGAAAGGTTTTCCTTGTGCACCAGCCCTGCCCTGGCAGAGCGAGGAACATGGGAGGTTTTAATGAATTTTCCCGAGTGGCTGCACTGAACTTCCAGATTTCTGCTTTCCCAAGTGAAACTCTTTCCTCTTCCTTGATGTTCAGCCCCTTAGATTTGGGGTTGAGGAGGACATTTCCTGCTCTGGGATAGCCTGGGCTGTTATTTGAGGCATCAGCAGATGGCACAAGAGCCTGAAGAGATGCAGCTGCACCTTGGTGTCCCTTGGCTGGTGACCATTGGGTGGCTTTGTCCCAAACATTGGTGGGCACCCAAGGAAGAGAAGGCAAATCTGTCACCATAAGGACTCTTCCAGCTTCCAGCACTTTGCTTAGAGCCTGGTCAAGCAGTGGCTCAGCACTGGGATATCCCTCCTGTGATGTGCAGTCCAGCTGAGCAGAGGGGAGGAGGCAGAACCACCTTCCCTTGCCCTGTGAGCATCAGGAACGCCCTTCCCACAGCCTGGTGTCCCTTTGGGAAGGCACAGGAGGGCGGTGTGTCTGTCCCTGCAGGGCCCTGTCTCCCAGTGACCTTCTCAGCTCATGGAGACAGCTTGGCTTTGCTGTAAAGCAGCTCATGTGACCGCAGTAATCCTCAGAGGGTAAACAGCTGCGCAGGAAGATTCCAGGGAATCGCCCTATTTTCCCTGCTCCACACACACTGGGAGAGGCTGCACAAGCCCAGCCCCACTGGGTGTCTCTGGAGCCATCCCTGAAAAGCCAGGGCAGGAGCCCTCACTTCAGGATTCCTCCTGGGAGCCCTCGTGGAGCTGCACAACAGGTTCCAAGAATTTTAAGAAAGCCATTTCTCCTCAAGTGCTTTCCTCTGAATATTTTCCAAAACCATGAGTGGCATCTTTAAGCCTGAATTTGACTTCTGCCTCCCACCCTCCATATTTTTTGGCATAATTTATTCCCTCACAGTTACAGAAATTCCTCTCTCTGGGTAACACTTTCTGATGGCTCATGTGGACCCTCTTCTGCTCCTGGGATCCTCAATGGACTTTTTGCCCTCTGCCCATGGAAATTCAGTTCTGCCCTGGAGAAGATACAGACTGAGGGAGCACTAGCTTGGCATTGGTTTGAAATTAATCATGGTTTATCATTCCCATCCCCAGCTTACAGACTGTAGCAAACTTCCTTTCCCTGTGGCTTTGCCCCCTCATTGTTCAGATCCCTGAACTTCCCCGTCTCCCTTTTCCCCATGATTTTAACCTTGCAAACCTCCCAGGGGAATTTCAGTGAGTGTGTGCTGGTGCTGACAAGTCCAAGGAGCTGATGACAGCTAAAGCAGGTGGTTTTAGCCTGAGATCCAGGTTCCTGCACCTCACAGGCAGCAATTCCCCTCAGTTCCCTGCAGGAATGAAGTGCCTGGGATCAGGTGGGCAGCAGTTGCTTTGTAGCTGTGGAATCCCTGGGTTTCTGGAGCAGAAACCACCAGCAGGGTGTTTGTAGCTGCAGTAAATTGTCCACCACTGGCCTGAGACAATCCCTTATTCCATGTAAGCCGCAGCCCAGCCCTCGGGAGGGACCATCTGTTCCTGTGGCCGAGGGCAGATTTGAGCAGAGCCCTCGCAGTGAAAGGCTCTCTGCTATTCCCCTGAGCCGCCTGATCTCTTCCCTTCCACCTCTTCCCATGGGGAAAAAACCAAAAACCCCAAAGCTTTGTACTGCCAAGCATTAGGGGAGCTCTAATTGGTGTGTAAAGTGGGACTGCTGCCTTTAAGTGGTGGACATGGAGCTAATGGAAGTGGAATTTTATTGCTGGCATCAATGGGGGATGCTCAGCTCCTTTGAAGTGGCAGGGATCAGCAGCCGGGGGGGGGTTTCTGCTCAGTCAGAGCCAGCAGGGAGTTTGGTCCCTGTTATTTCCCATTGCTCTGACCCATGGATGAGTTATAATGTCTTTCTCAGAGGTTCCTGATGTGTTCTCTCAAAAAAAAAGTTTAAGTTGCACTTCCAAGTAGGAATTACATAATACGAGGTTTGAAGCCCAGCAGAAAATGAAGACTTGGACTCGGCTGGGTTGTAGGGTTTCTGTGTGTTTGCTGCTGTTGGAAATGTGCTTCCTCACCTGTGGGCCTCCCATCCGAGCCAGAGCAGTGGGAATTTGGGCCTGAATCATCCCAGCAAATAAAAAAAAATAATTCTCCAGCCACCACCACCACAGCTCTCTCATTTTCCAACCTGTTCTGTCTGCCTGGGAAGGGGCAGGACAGGCTCTTGCACTGCTTGATTCTCCTCACAGATTTTGTCTGTGAGGGTCCATGTGCCACAAATCTCCACTTTGCACATCCAGGGTGAGACCCACAGGGACAAAACAGCTGGAAATCTTCTTTTTGAGAAAACAAACTCATGCCTCTCCCTGCACCCATCATTGCTTTCTCTTGGTGTGCAAAGGATCCTTCCAACGCCCACGCCTGGATGGTTGGAGCACAAAAGTTTTGTGCCTTCAATCACCAGGCCAGAGCCCAAACTTGGTGTTTTTAGCACCAGATGTGCAGAGTTTAAAAGGGAGGAATCTGCCAGAGGCAGCAGCATTCCAAGGATAAACACTCTCAGGAGAGCGAGGTGGGAGCCCATCTCACCTGCCGGGCAGCGGGGGACGGTGGTGCACAAAAAAGGAGGAATGTGGACTGTAAAAACTTGCTCTTTACATGAAAAGTTCCACATCTGAGCCGTGTTTTCACTGTGATTTATTGCTTACCTCGTTGAGGATGGGCCAAGTCCATCCTACCTGGGGGGAAATGGTGCCAAATGTGTCCCTTGTCCTATAAAGGACAGGCTGTGCACACCAAAGCCCAGGAGGGAATGTGCTGGTTTGCAGCAGGGATGCTTTTCTAGCTGGATTTGGAGGCTGTGCTTTGAGGAAAGGGGAAGACAGGAGCCTTCAGGTGCATTTCCAGCCCCTTTTCCCCTGAGGAAAAAAGCCAAGCTTACCTCCTGGTCGCTGGGCAGGACCGAGTGTGAAGTGAGCTCCAGCAGATCACCACAGCTGCAGCTTTCCATATCAAGGTAAACCTTTAAATGCCTTCCCAAGGAATCATCCTCCTCCAAAGGCTCTGCTGGGGGGCTCAAGCCACCTCTGTTGGGTTAGGAACACAGAATTCCCTGGCACAGAGGCACTGATGGGGCACGGGGGGGTACCCAAGGCGTCGGACCCGCCGGTTGGCCATGAATGTGCACCCTGTTGTGGCAGGGAAGGCTCCTGGGGAGCAAATCTGCAAAAACACTGGGAAAATGGCTTTTCGATGGAGCCAGGGCCTATCTGGTTACAGATTGCCTTTCTGCCAGCACAATGGCTGCTTTATGTCTCCATGTGCTCAGCGCTCTGCAGGATGTGCCCGCGTCCGTCCGTGCTCGCTCGTGATCCGTCGGCCCCGCTGAAACCTGCCAGGCCCCCCGAGCCTGAAATTCACATGGAGCTCCTCCCAGGCCCCAAGGAGTGCCTGGATTCCATGAACTTCCCAGCCTCGTGCTCCTGGGATATGTGGAAATTCCGCCTTGGCAGCCATTTCTGCTCCTCATTGGTCTCTGACGGTGGAAATTGTGGAGAGCTTTGTTGGACGTGGCCTGAGCTTCTCCGTGATGGATTTCACTGCAGGCTTTCCTCAGTGGGGCTCTCTGGGCCCATTCAACTTCTAAATGTTGGTAAAATATCTGGCAGTGCCTTATTCTTACCTGCCACTTTACCTCCCACTTACACACTCCATGTTCTGTATGGAATTAGAAATATTTTAGTTGCTCTGCCTGATATTAGGGTGCTACTTCTTTGGGGACACTGAATTTTTGTGCTCACCCAGTGAACCAAAGGATGCATTTCCTATGAATACAATAATCACCCCACTAAATCC
The DNA here is from genome assembly GCA_035047745.1 of Catamblyrhynchus diadema. Taxonomy (NCBI): domain Eukaryota; kingdom Metazoa; phylum Chordata; class Aves; order Passeriformes; family Thraupidae; genus Catamblyrhynchus; species Catamblyrhynchus diadema. The sequence goes on from JAWWMN010000056.1 coordinate 672,033, forward strand.
CCCTCTCCAGCTGTAGCATCTCCCCTTTTACACTTGCATTTCATTGTCAGGCGTGCTAGCAGCAGACTATTCATGTTGGAAGTGGAGCATGGCAGAGGGTTCATCAGGTGAGTGGATTTTTGTGGTGGTAGTTTGGAATGTTGGGATTTAGCTGGTTTTGCACTTGGACCTTTAGGTCCCTCTTGGTGTTTCTCGGGGTTAAAGGGGCTCTGTCTGTCTGGTTTTTGTGCCTGGGCACCGTTTGGGGTTGAAATGCCTTTGGGATGTGGTGATTTCACTCGGGTGATAAAATGGTTTTGTAATTTTAGGTGGTGCCCTGCCATGCTTCACCCAGTAGCTGTTAATAAAAAGCTGTGGAAAATACAGGACACTAAAAGCAATTTAAAAAAGCAGGATAATAATCCATCTCTTCCTCTGGGAGAGCCCCTGAGGATGTTAAAAGCATAAGTGGGCAGTCAGCAAAATATTTTTGGCAAAATCTGCCAGGGATCCCTTTGAGGTGATTGTTCAGAATCTCGTTCATGGGTTTAACACCTGATTCCTGAGGAGAGGAACAGACTGATTGATCCTGAGGTGTTTCCTCTCCCCAGTTCCTGAGAAGCTGGGCACAGATAACCCCTGTCTGCCCCTGTTTTGTACCAACACCCAGCAGATCGTGGGGGAAGCAGAGCCCAGCTGGAGCAGACCTTTGGGGTTTGGACTTTCTCTATTTTTATCTGTGTTTCGTGTAGAGATGATTGACCACGATAGACTTCTAATCTTCTCAGGTGTGTCCACGCCAAAGCCAGCTCATCACGGAGGCTTAGACAGGTTATTCTCTAAGCTTCCAGCCCTAGAGCCCAGGAAAAACCTTCCTTCCCGCAGGTGGATACATTCCCTGGGTTTGTCACCTCTCCTTAGTGACAAATCGACTCCAGTTTAAGGTGCCACGCCCTGGAGACCCAGCACGAGAGGGACAGGTCTAGGTGAGGACTGAGTTTAAGCAGGGACAGCTTAATTCTGCCTCAGGTAATGCCCAGGGCCTGTTCTCCAGCTCTAAACTCACCCCATGAAGGGGACAGGAGGGAACAGATGGCCTCAGGTAAGGCAGAGCAAAAAGTGTGGAGCTAATCCACCCCCAGGACACCAAACTGCTGTTCTGCTTTTCCCAAGCACCCTTTCCTTGGGAGTTTTTCCATCAAAAAAAAAAAAGGGAAAAATCTGGGATTTCAGGTTGTTTCCCATGTTAAACATCACTGCAAGTTTTTTTCCTCCTGGGACTGTCCTGTCCTTGCTGCAAAGACAAGTCCATGGCACTGGTGTCACCAGTGAAGGACACGTTTGTCACCACTGCTGCAGACTGTGGGTCTTTGCTGTGCCACAGCAGGCTGGCTCACTGGGATTTCCCTCTTTCCATGGAAGTGCAGAGGCTCCAGAGGAGATAATTCCTGACAATCAGGAGTTCCAGCCCTGTGGTTTTTGTCTCAAAGTGCTGCAACCTTAAAAGAAGTCCAGAAACTCCCTAAACATCCAAAACAAACCCCAAAAACTCAAAGCCCCCACAAAAGACCTGGAAGAAATAAGGGGGGATTAGGCCAAAGATGTTTCAGATCTTGGCTGGGCCCTGGCCCTTCCCTCCTCACAAGGAGGAAGAAACCAGGAATGTCCCAAAGATGCTGGTGCTCCCAGCCAGGGAAGGAAGGTTGGTCCCTGACCGAGATTTGGAGATAAACCTCAAGTTTGGATGTTTGGATTTTATTTAAAACAACACCTTGTTGCAGAACACCAACATTTTGCTGAAGCAGAGTGGGTGGGAGGAAGATTGAGCTGTGTAAATGTGGTGTTGCCTCCTGACCTGTCCCATTCCCATGGTGTCCCGGATCAACCAGTGGCTTTGTGGGTCACTGAGACAGCAACTCGTGCTGCCCTGAGTGGGCAGAGAGGGAAAACTCCCTGCAGCAGATCCGGAGGAGCCAGAATCCCACACTGGATCAGTTAGGTTGGAGAAGATCTCCAAGGTCATCGAGTGCCCGCTGTGCCCAATCCCTACTCTGGCTCCCAGCCCAGAGCCCTGAGTGCCCCATCCAGGCATTCCTTGAAAAGCTCAGGAAAAAACGAGTCACTGAGCATGTTAAGCAGGCAGGTGACCCCCAGGGACAGTCTGAGAGATGAGATGAGACCCTGGAGGTGTGGTAGATGCAGGGAAGGAGGCAGTGACTCCAGGGCTGCATCCTGTGCAGCTGTGGATGGGAATGTTGGATCTCATCTCCTGCATTTATCTTCCCTTCTAAGGAAAAGTCAGGGCTATGATGTAACTTAATTGATTCAACTTTGATATCAAAGCTTCAGGTGCCTCACTGAATTGTTCTTTATTGGGGTTTTGACCAGAGTAGCTCCTGTAAAGACAGATGGAGGATCTTGAATGAGGACCACAGCTTCTTGCAGATAATTTGGTGGAGAAACCTTCACATTTTGACCTGGCTGGCACAGAGGTTCTGTAGGGAAGAGCTGTGACTTGTGAGCCTGGAAAGTTCTCAGAGCTTACATCACTGCATGGGGGTTTTGTGGTTTGTCAACATCACAGAATCCAGACCAGCTTGGGTGGGAAGGGACCAAAGATTATCCTGTTCCAGCCACACCTCCCACTATCCCAGGCTGCCCCAAGCCCTGCCCAACCTGGCCTTGGACACTTCAGAGATGGGGCACTGAGCCATTTCTGATGGGAAAAATCCTTCCAGTTATCATCCTGAGAGATGTCAATCACTGATGGTCTTGCAGCTGAGGTGGTAAAAGATGGAGGGTGAGCTTTCAGTTCATCTTACCTTAAACCAAGTGTCTGTGTTGAGAGATCTCTTCTGCTCCTCTGCCACTGCTGGGTGTGGTGGGATTCCTGAAATGCTTTATTTCTGAGGCTGGCTTTGGGTGAAATCCCTTCTGGGGTGTCGTGTCAGCCCCTCGTGCCTCAAGGGACACGTTTGGTTTGGCACTTCAGGATTTGTCAGGGTAACACCTGACTTTGAGAGCTCTGATTTCAGCTGCTGTGGCTGGATCTTGTTAGAAACTGGTTTATCTCCCTGAAAATACACCCTGGTACCCACTGATGTCCCCCTCCGCCACCTCTTGAAGGCCTCTGCAGTCAGTTCCCCAGAAGGGAGGTGGGCATGAGGGTATTTTTTAAATCTTCACAAACCCAGTTCCCATTCCAAGGAAGCATCTAATAAAAATTAATTGTGGGACACTTTAATGTTTGTGCTGGGCAGTAACACTCCAGGTGGTGTCCAAAAGTGCAGGTGGTGAGGACAGCAATGGGTTTTGCTCCAGGATTCTGTAGGACCAGCCCCTTTCCTGAGCCAGCCTCAGTCTTACTTCCCCTAAAACACCTCCAGTGATGGAGACTTTGCTCCAGAGCTTCACCAACCTTATGTTCAGCTGTCATCTGGGATTTTTCCACCTCCTAAGTGCAGGTTTCCGTGCTGCGCTTCAAACTTGTGTCTTACTGGGGGGAAAACAATCAGAAAATGTGATTATTCCCTACTTACCTGCATCAGCCTTGATGTTTTACACCTGGGAATGCAGACCAAAGCATACCCTTCCATTGTGCTGCCCACCAAGGGCAAACATTTCATTTTTTGGAGGTCTTCTGGCTTGGTTTTGGGGTTTTTTGTGTATTAAAATCTACTCATTCTGAATCATTGACAAGAATTCTTCCATCACATCTTCAGAAGTCACCCTTGGCTCTGCAGGGAGCTGGTGATGAGATGGTGTCTGCTGCCCTGTGAGCCCTGCAGTGCATTCCTGAGCACAGGAAAGGCCTCAGCAGGATGGTGCTCAGCACAGCTTGCTCTGGTTTCCCCCCAGGGCTGATGGAAACAAACTCCTCTGAAGGAGTTGGGCATCAACAGCCAAGTCCAGTGGAAAATTCCACTTTTTTGAGCCTTTTCCATTTGGTGCTGAAACAGGGGGCTGAGGGACTGGTGAGGTCACTCACTCCTGACCCTGCAGTGCTCACAGCTTGCAGCACTTACGCCTTTGGAGCCCAAGAAACCAGAGCAAGAGTCAGCCCTGGCCTCTGGAGCCACTGGATCCCCAATAGCAGCAGCAGCAGTCGAGGTTCTGGGCTTTCATCAGGATTTTCATCTGGGTTTTCATCATTTTGCCTTGCTCCAAACCAGACAATGTCCTGTGCTCTCTGAGGGGCTCCAAGGTGATGGCTCAAGTCCTTGTGCATTTTCCATTTTGTGCCATAAATGAACTCCCAAGAGCAATCCTTCTGTGCTGCCTCATGAGCCCAGACTTGTGTCCCCACTCCTCCTCCATGCCCAGCAGTGTTCCTTGTGACATCTCAACCTGTAGAGCCATCAACTCCACTCTTGGACTCTTCCCTCGAGCACAAGGGTGCTGAGAAGTTCCCACCATCCCCAGCTGCCTGGAGCTGGCTCCTCACCCCTGCTGAGGACAGGAGGGGCTTTTGGGGGGCTTCATGGTGGGGAGGCAAAGGCACAGCCTGGCTGCATCTCCCTGGGAGCCCATGGGCACGGTCTGTGCTGCTCTGTGTGTGATCCATCCCCTCTGCTGCTGGCCCTGCCCGGCAGGAGCTGCTCTGAGCAGCCTCAGGTTCCAGTGGGATCCCGTTCCCTGCCTGCCCCGTTCCTCACAGCCCCACTCCACTTTCTTTGCAGAAATGTATTTCCCAAAGACTTGACAAGTTGGTTTGGGGCTGGTTGGGTTTGGTTTTTTTTTTTTGTCTAATGGATTTCCTGTTTTTAATACAATTGAAAGGGTCTGAAATCCATGCTTTAGATTAACATATGCCAGCTAGATTAGGGCTAATCAGGGCGCAGGTCTGAGCAGATGCAGCGCGGGGCCAATCCCAGACCTGATTACAGCATCTCAGTGCTTTAATCGTCTCTCTCCCAAGGGCGATCAGCTCTGCTCTAATGCACAGCAGACTTTGCAGCCCTCTCCTGCTCTGGTTTGTCACCACCCCTGGCAGGAAGGGCCACCCCGTCATCTGCTGAGGCGATTTGTGCTAATCCCACACGTAGCAGAGCGGGATCCGCGCCGTGCCGCCTCTCACCGAGACTTCCCAGGAGCTCCCAGAGCTGCCCAGGCTCGGCCAAGCCCTGGCTGAACTAACTCACCCTTGCCAAACACCCCCAGGGCTCGCCAGTGCCCGGTTTGGGCAGCACGGAGGCTCGAGCATCATGCCGTCTGTGGCCCACGGGGTGGCGGTGGCTCTGCTCCCTGTGCTGTCCATGTTTGATCTCCTCTGGGTTAACAACCCAAGTAGCCCAAAGGGCTTAGTTGGCTTGTTGGTCTGGAGCGGGGATTTGAGGTGCATCCCAGGCCAGAGCTCTTGCCTAAACTGGGATGTGCTGTGTTCCCCCGAGGGGTCTGCTCGGAGATTTCCTTCAGCAGGGCTGAGCCTGAGCTCTGTTTGCTCATTTCTTCTGTTCCTGAAATGCCCAAATTGACCAGAGGGAGCTGGGAACCTCCTGCTGACTGTGCCTCTGTGGGAGCTGGCACTGAGCAACCAAGCAGGGAAGCAATTCCTTGGCTGGGCCTGGGGAGTGTGGCCAGGACCGCTCAGGTTGGGGGATCAGGAACATTCCCAGCCCCGGACCCCGAGGGAGGGCTGAGGCCGGGGTCACCCACCTGGTCAGCATGCTTAACTCCTAAGCTTTCCTGTCTGCACACAGAGTCATCCAAGGACACCGAGCTCCTCTGTTACCAAACCAGTGCCCTTGGCGGGGCAGAGCTCTGCTCCTCAGCCCAAAGGGATTGCGCTGCTTTTTCGGGAAAGCCTCGCTCGGGAGCCTGGTGTCCTGGCAGGGCTGCCCATCCATCCCGTGCTGCTGCTGCTGCTGCTGCTGGAAGCATTTGCTCACCTCAAAAAGCTGGTTTTCCCCCCAGCAGGGGTGTGGGTAGTTTCTGAAATGTCTAAATGATCTCGCTTGTCCAAATCCCCCTTGGGCAAGCCAAAGGTGGAGGTGGGCACAGGGATAACACCGGAGTAGAACGATGGAGTTTCTCCTCCCAGCCTGCAGGATTTGCCATCCCCCTGCCCTGCCCAGCTCTGTTGAGTGCTCCTTGCTATTTTTTGCACCTCTTTCCACCGTTCACATCACAGGGACCCTCGGGGGTTTTGTTGTCACCTTCGTTGGTGTTTCCTGGCTCACCAGGACTCGCCTTTGGCACTGCGGCGGTTTCCTCCCAGCCCGAAGCTTTGCCAGCTCCATCCCTGCAGCCTTGGGAAAAGCTGTTTCTGCTTTTTGGATCCAGCCATGATTGGAGAAGGGCTGAGAAAGGGGGATTGCTTTCCTTTCTCTGTTCTCTGTGTCACGTCACACTGTGAGAGCCTGGGGCAGTGCCAGGAGCAGGTTTGGCTTGGCCAGGGCTTGTTGCCCTTTCCCTGTGAGGGCAGAAGGACCTGGCTGGGATGGGGAGGGAGCAGGAGGAAGGGAATTGTGTTGGAGAGGGTTGTAATGGGCTTCGTGGATGCACAGCAATGGGATCCTCTCACGTGCCACCGGTGGGGAGGTGTTGGGGTGAGCTGCAGAGTTACAGGGGATGGGAGAAGCCAAATTTATCCCTTCGTCAGCCCCACAGTTCCCAGTTCTGGGCATATCAAGTGGAAAACACATGTGGGGAGTGTGTTTCTCACCAGTGGGGGATCCCTGGTGGGCTGTGGGGTGGGTGGGAGCAATCCCTGTCTCCAGAAAAACTCGGCCTGATGGGTTTTGGCTGAGCAGCTCCCTCTGTACCACCCCAAAACATGGCTGCGCTGGGTTCCTCCTCCTAAAATGATGTTATTTCTTTCCCCCTCATCCACCCAGCCTGGGCACAGCTGGGGAGCCACTTCCCCAAGTTCCAAAGTTCCTTCCTGATCGCTGCTTTCCATGGGTAGAGTCATGGCATGCTGTGGGTGGGAAGCAACTTTAAAGAGCATCCAGTTCCAACCCAGACCATGGGCAGGGACACCTTCACAAATTCCCAGGGTGCTGCAAACCCCGTCCAGCCTTGGACATTGCAGGGATGCAGGGGCAGCCCCAGCTGCTCTGGCAATGCCAGCCCAGGCAGGAATTGCTCATTGCCAAGATGCCATCCATGCCTGCCCTCTGGCAGTGGGAGCCATTCCCTGGGT
>JAWWMN010000056.1:701509-712964 GCA_035047745.1 Catamblyrhynchus diadema
CAAACATCCTCGAAAAAAATCCCCAAAAAACCAAAAAAACCCAAAAAACCAAAAAAGAAAACCAAACCAACCAACAAAAAACCAAAGAGTGAATTCATTTGCTTCCTCAATTGGTGCTTTTTAGGCTTTTTTTTTTTTATTCAGCTCAAATTTTGTGTGTTTTTTTTTTTTTCCTAGATAATTTTCTTTGTTAACTCTTAAGGAATTTTTATCCTGTTGTACACACACAAGCAGATGGGAACCAAGCTGGTGCAGAAGGGGGAGGAAAGAAAGATTTAAAAAGAGAAAAAAAAAAAAACCCAAAAAGGAAAATCAAAATCGGTGCCGATGGATTCGTGGACTTGGGCCAACGGGACAATTCCGTGGAGCTGAAGCTCTGGCAAGGCCAATCCATCTGGTCAGAGGAGAATTCCCAGGACACAGCCAGCGTCTGTCAGGTGTGAGAACCACACTTCCAGCAGAAGAGGGAGGGGGGGAAAAGAAAGGAAGGAAAAAAAAACCCAAAAATGACAAAGCCAAGTGGGAGCCACGGAGGGCAGCAGGTTCCAGAGGGGGCAGAGGAGGAGTTGGGCTCCAGGTGCATCCCAGCTCCAGGAGCTTCCTCCTCATCCGTGGGTGGTTCTGGGTGGTTCTTCCCTCCCAGGCAGAGCAGGGAACATCCACAGCTTCTCCAGAGGCCCCAGGGTCCGGCGGGCAGCTCGGTCCCCACAGTTCGGGAGGGCAGGGAGGAGTCCAAGCAGCGGCACGGCTGAAATCCCCAGCGAGCGGGGGCAGCGCTCCCGGAGCTCCACGCCTCTGCGCTGCGCTGCTCCGGAGCTCGAGCCCTCTGCTTTGCTCTCTAAACACAGCCTGGAGGAGCCCCTTCCATCCCTACACCCGCAGGGGTTCAGACTTGGAGGAAACACCAACATCTCAGGTGGAAACCTCGATCCGACAGCAAATCCTTCTCTTTTTTCTGCCTTTTGTTTGGATTTTTGGGGGTTTTTTTGGCTGATTCCCTCCCTCCCAGGGCAGCTGTTTGGTAGCACACCAAAGCTGACTTGGCCAAATGGAAAATCTCAACGCATGCATCCTGCATATTGCTACCAGAATGGAATGTTGGGAACGCTCTAATGCACCTCGGGAACCGGGACATGACCGAGAAAATCAAGACCTAAAGGGTGATATATATATATTTATATATAAACACACACATATATATAAATATATATATATAGCTCAATGCTAGAATTCATAAAAACCTTGTTTAGTAATAAAAAAAATTGCTTTGTTTAAATATGAATATTATAGTCTGCTTCTCATGGTTAGGAAATTAGAGTCTCTCTGAAAAGCAGGTGGCCTCCTCTACTACAACTCCATGTCCTGAGCCTCATCTTCAGAGAAGTCAGACATGGAGCTCTCGGATGAGCTGTCCCCGGTGCCTTCTTCCTGTTCTTTTAGTGCTTCTTCTGTTGCATATTTCTGGATGTATTCTGGATGGGAGAGGAAAAAAGCAAACAACGGGATATTGAGGGATAGGTAATCAACAGTGGTGGGAGATTTGATAAATCAGAGGAATGATTTCTTATAGAATTGTTGTAAAATGTATATAGAAAATAAAATATATGTACACAAATATATATTATATTTAAATATATATAAATATATATATATTTATCTTGTAAAATATAATTTGTGAATAAAAATTATCATGAAATAGGAGAAATTACCATAAATTATCACAAAAATTAATAGTGATAAATCATGTAATATATAAATTATAAATGGCATATTTGATAAATCAGAGAAATTTCTTATAGAATCGATAATGTAAAATATAATTTTGAATAAAAATTATCATGAAATAGGAGAAATGACCATAAATTATCACAAAAATTAATACTGATAAATCATGTAATATATATAATTATAAATGGCATGTTTGATAAATCAGATAAGTGATTTCTTATAGAATCGATAATGTAAAATATAACTGAATAAAAATGATAAAAACGATCATGGAATAGGATAAATTATCACAAAAATGACTACTGATAAATCATACAAGCACATGAATTACAAATGATCCCATTGCCCAGAGAGGCTGGGGCTGCCTCATGCTCGGCAATGTTCCAGGCCAGGGCCTGGAGCACCCTGGGGTACTGCAAGATTCCCTGGGAATCTGGATGGTCTTTAAGGTCCCTTCTGACCCAAACCATTCCAAGGTTCTTGAGGCGGCTGCTCCCTCCCCAGAGCTCTCCAAGAACTCATCTCCCTCTGGAAAAAGGAGGAAATCCCAAGGAAGTTGTTATTCCCCCTTTGTGGGAACCTCTGGAATTCCCTCTGGGATTATTCCAGCCCCACCCGAGCTCTGGCTGGCAGCAGCTCTGGGAGCCTGCGGACACAGCAGGACAGCAGGACAGGAGGACAGCAGCACCTCCTCCCCGGCTGCTCCAGGGGACATTCCCACCTGGAAGCTGCTGCCTCCTCCAGCCTAAGCTAAAAATGGAGCCCTTCAAGCTTCAAATGCCACTTTTGTTATATCCAGGAAAGTTCCTGGGCTGGGTCTTTTGGAAGTTTAACCCTGGAAAAGTGAAATTTCCAGGGAGTTTCCATGCTGAGTGTCACATTGGTTGGGATTTGTGTTGGGATTTTCAGTCCATCAAGTTAAAAATAAAAAAACCCAAAATATCTAAATAGTGACAAAGCATCTCCCAGAGAAGGGTGTTCAGGAAGGGGAAGCCTCATGGCACCAATTCCTGCCAGGAAAACCCCTCTGGATTCCTGTGTCACAGAGGCTGGAGCAGCAGGAACGAGCTGAGCTCACAGCCCCCGTGCTCCAAGGGATCCCACTGCAATTCCAGACACCTGGGCTGGGAAAAGTGACCCAGAGACGTCCTGAGCTCCAGCAGAAACTCAGCCTGGACATGTCCAGCTGTTCCTCACCCTCCCACAGAAGATTCCCTAAGAAATCTCCCCGAGAGGAGGCAGAGAAGAGGAGGAATTACAAATTCTGGGGCACACCTCTGTGCCTGTGCTCCCTCCCCAAAGCACCAGGAACATTCCCTGTGCTCCCAGAGATGAAATCACCAGGAGCAGCAGCAATAAATAAAATATTGGATTTGCTCTCCCAGGGCACAGGGGCTGCCAGGATCCTCTGCAGCACTTTTAACATGTCCAAGGTTATTTTTTAGAACAGGGGATGGCAGAGTTTTAGCTCCATCCCATCCCTGTCACGCAATCCTGGCAGGAGCTGCTGCACTCAGGGCTCTGGGATTTCTGGAACGTTCCAGGCACTCCCAACTCCTTCCAGATCATCTGTACCTGGCTCTGCAAGGGTGGGAATGAGGGAGCAGGTTATCCCTTCATCCCCAGGGATGTCCTCAGAGCTTCCTTTGGCTGCCATCAGTTTTTCTGGCTTTTCCCCAAGGGTATTTTTGGGTTCTAGGCTGTTTTCATGAAAGCCCAGAGGACTCTCGGTGCTGGCACTGGAGATTTTATCTGACAAATTATTTTTTTGGTAGCAATTTTTTGCCCTTCCCTGGTATAAAAAAGCAGGGAATGGACTTTGGAATACTGAGCAGGGCAGATCTGCAGAAGTCTCCACAATCCTGTCAGAGGAATCAGCCAAGGGAGGCTGAATAATTCCCAATTTAAATCAAATTTTGAGAGTTCTACCTTCAAAAATCAAATATTTCACACCAGAACAGTGAGTCCAGGTTTAAGCACTCCTGGGTGATGTGGCAGAGCTGATCCCAGCTTTTGGGATACCTGAGCTTTCCCAATTCCCAACCCAGCAGCACCTCACCCCTCCCTCCTTCACAAATCCCATGGAAGGGGAAAAACCAGGCAGAACCTGCAGCAAAGAGCCATCATTGCCTCGGGATGGAATCCCAATTAACTGTGCTAATTAGGCCTCACCTTTAATTTTCTGTTTGTACTCTTCTGGTCGGTGGAGGTACATGGCTGCAGCGTCCCCATTGAGAGGATCTATGGGGTTGGGATAGGCCAGCAGCTGGGGCAGGAACGACTCAAAAATATTGGTGAGATCTGCAAGGCAAACACAACCTTGGTGTCAGTGTCCCCGGGGCAGAGCCATCCCAAAAAACCACCCTGGAACACCCAGACAGCAGCACAAACTCCGAGGGGAACACTCTGGGAATGAGGCGAAATAAAGGGAGGAAAATCAAAAGTGAAAATAAAGGGAGTAAAATCAAGAAATGAAAATAAAGGTTGATGGAATCAAAAATGAAAATAAAGGTTGATGGAATCAAAAATGAAAATAAAGCTGATGTTGCAGCTCCTCACCAGCTCCTCATCCCTACACACACATGCTGATATCCATGGGATAAGCAAGGAAGGGGATGGTGCTGATCCCGACCCTAAATCCGGCCTGGATCTTTGGGGAAAACCAAACAAAGGGGGGAGAGGGTGGGGAACACACTGGGAATGAAACATCCCTTCCTTCCCACTGCAGGAACATCCTCTCCCTGCATTCATTTCCAAGGATTCACCCCCAGCCTCATTCCATGCACACAAACTGCCCAGGCCAAGAGCAGCTCCATGGAAATCCTCCTTTTTCCTGAGCCAGGAACAGGCACAATTCCCTCCTCCTTTACCTGAAGTGTAAATCCTCCTCTGCCAATAAAACTCCTCACAAACTCCTCATGCTGATATCCACGGGTTAAGCAAGGAAGGGGATGGAATTTTCCTGATTTTTAATCCTGGCTGGAAAAATTAGGAAAAACTCCCAACAAACAGCGCTGTGCTTTGCCCTTCCCTGAATTCTTGACCTCTTCCAATCCCTGTTTGAATGGAAGTTCTCTGCCCGTGGAGCAGGGTTGGAGCTCAGGCTCTGAGCTCCTTCCAAGCCCAACCACTCCATGACTGTGTGGGAAGCACAAAGCTCTTCCAGAGCTTTCCATGATCTGGTTAACAGAAATCAGCACTAAAAACCTGACTGGCTCTGTATTTATTTTTATGGATAAAAAGGACTCAGTGTCCATAAACATCCAGGTAAAAATGAAATTCCAAGTTCTACAGGAAGCCAGGAGGGAGACAAAAAAAATTCCCAGCAGTGGGGCAGGTTTATTGTCACACAGCTCATCCCAATGAAGGCCCTGTGCAGAATTCCAGGGGAGCATTCCATCAGACAGCATTGGGATTTTGGGGTTCTCTCCATGACATGGAGCCAAGGTCACAGCCTGAGATTCCAGCTGCTGGACTGGTTATAAATATCTAATTTAATATTTAAATCCAAAATTGCCACTGAACTCCTGGAAAAGGCAGCGCTTGGGAAGGATGTGAGCAGCACAATCCACTCTTTCTGTATGGAGACACTGAAGTCCAGGACTGCCTTTGGAATAAAACCACAAAATCCATGTGGATAAAAAGGCTTTGGGTGGTAACAGGAAACCCCCTGGGCATCCCTAAGGAATTCCACACCAGGAAGGGATGCAGCTGCTCCCACCCTGGAAAACCAACCTGGGAAACCACTGGTGTTGCATCATCAGCCTGGAGTGAGAATTCCCTGGATTGCCAAAAACCCTCGAGGAGAAGGGCATTGTTAAACTGAAACCTCAGCCCACCAAAGGCTGGCAATTCCTCAGGGCTGGACACTGGGAATGGGGAAGATTCCCAGCCCAATACCTGGATAACCTGGGAATGGGGAAGATTCCCAGCCTAATACCTGGATAACCTGGGAATGGGGAAGATTCCCACCCTAATACCTGGATAACTTGGGAATGGGGAAGATTCCCAGCCCAATACCTGGATAACCTGGAAATGGGGAAGATTCCCATCCTAATACCTGGATAACTTGGGAATGGGGAAGATTCCCAGCCCAATACCTGGATAACTTGGGAATGGGGAAGATTCCCAGCCCAATACCTGGATAACCTGGGAATGGGGAAGATTCCCAGCCCAATACCTGGATAACCTGGAAATGGGGAAGATTCCCATCCTAATACCAGGATAACCTGGAAAATGTTGAAGACTCCCACAGAATCCCAGAATGGTTTGGGTTGGAAGGGCTCATAAAGCTCATCCAGGTTCCACCCCCTGCCATGGGGACATTTTCCACATTTTCCTGGTTGTTTTTCCACCATCCAGGCAGAACTCACAATCTGGGAGCTAGGAGGGAAGAGTGACATTCCCAAAGGCACATCCCAATCTCCCAGCCTTGCCCAGGAGAGCCTGATGACACCAATGTGCTCTGTGTTTATCTGGGCAAATAAAAGGGACAAACTGAGCACAAACATCCATGAAAAAGGAAATTCCAGGTGCAGCTGGGGATAATTCAAGAGGATTTCCCACTGGGTGCAGTTTCCATCCACATTCCCATCCCAAACTCCCCACACGTGGATCTGCTCATGGACTGAGGCCAGCTGGACACTTCTCCCTCCCCAAACACCCCAGGGCCTGCAAGGGAAGTGGTTTCTAAATTTGGAATTTTGAATTTTTAGCCCCACTTCACACCAATTTCAGAGACTCCCTTCCTGTGGAGCCACCACGAGAAGGTTGAGGAACCATGGCAGGAGGTGGGAGAGGGCACAAGGACAAATCCTCCGGCCCAGTCCCAACTGGTTTTGCCTCTGGATGCTCCCATTTTCCAGGGACGTTCCCACCCTGGAGCTTCACTCCCTGTCAGGTCAAGGAGCCCTCCTTGGCAAAGGCACAAATTGATTTTTGATGGAATTTGAAGTGAGGAGCCCTCTAAGGGCACTCACCAACACAAGGAGTTTTTATCCCTCAAATCCCAGGAGCTTCCCAGAACAATAAATGAAGCACAAGCCAGGAGAAATCTGTGAAATCCTGGCTGGAATTCAATGGAATTAACAAAAAAAAAGGAAATTAAATCCAGCTGCATTCCTGTACCAGCTGCCACAATGCCTCATTCTAGACATATATATATATATTTATACATATATTCCATATGTTCTCTGCACACACCAGGTGTTTTGTTTGGGAAAACACTTGGAAAAAAGGGAAAATAGAAATATCTGCACCTGCAGGTAACCGGGACAGAGATGGAGGAAAATGAGAGCTGGGTGTGAAGATATAGAAAATATAATAATGCAGATAATATAAAGACATACAATTTATAAATACAGATAAATTTATAAATATATATAATTTATAAATATAGAGAGAATTTATAATTATAGAGATAATTTATGAATATAGAGAGAATTTATAAATATAGAGAGAATTTTTATATAAAATATGTAGCATTTATAGAATTTATTTGAGATACTGAGGATCTGGGTGTTTTGAATGTAAATTTTCCAGTTGTGGCATTTGATTATTAACAAACCCTGTGCTGGCCTGATCTTCCTGCAGATTTTTAAATAAACAGTAATTAAATAGTAAATCAATTCCAGGCTCCCAGGTTGTTTCTGCTGTATCCAAGCAGGGCAGGACATTCCCACTCTGGATTTCCTCCTGTTTGTGGCATTAAAGGGAATTCATCTCCAGCTCTCTGCAGCAGCAGGGAGTGATTAAAAACACCAAATCCCCACAAACTTCTGTGACCTGGGAGCTCCAAGGAGCCCTCCCAGTCCTCCAGAACTCTGTTCTGGGAAAGCAGGAAAGGCAGGAATGTCCCTGAAGATTTTAAATCCCAGGGAAAGGAGAGAAACAGAATCCCAAACAGGGAAAGGAGAATCCCAAACAGGGAAAGGAGAATCCCAAACAGGGAAAGGAGAAAACCAGAAACCTAAACTGGGAAAAGGAGAGAAGCAAAATCCTAAACAGGGAAAGCAGAATCCCAAACATGGAAAGGAGAATCCCAAACAGGGAAAGGAGAGGAGCAGAAACCTAAACAGGGAAAGGAGAGAAGGAAAATCCTAAACAGGGAAAGCAGAATCCCAAACAGAGAAAGCAGAATCCCAAACATGGAAAGGAGAATCCCAAACAGGGAAAAGGAGAGAAGGAAAATCCTAAACAGGGAAAGGAGAATCCCAAACAGGGAAAAGGAGAGAAGGAAAATCCCAAACATGGAAAGGAGAATCCCAAACAGGGAAAGGAGACAAGAAAAATCCCAAACAGGGAAAGGAGAATCCCAAACAGGGAAAGGAGAAAAGAAAAATCCTGAACATGGAAAGGAGAATCCCAAACAGGGAAAGGAGAATCCCAAACAGGGAAAGGAGAATCCCAAACAGGGAAAGGAGAGAAGCAGAATCCCAAACAGCTCCAAACACTTTGGAAACGGAAGCAGACATGGAGCAGGGAAGTGCTTCCTCACAAATCAGGAATATTCCCAATAATTGGCTGACACACCAGGAGCAGCCGGAGTTGGGGTTTTTTTTTGGAGCAACTGCTCCAGTTAAACCCTGATAACTGGGATATTCTGGGATTTATTTATCCTGATGGGAGCTCTCAAGCCCAGAGCCAAGCTGCCAGCCCTACACCAGGCTCTGGGGAAATTCCTGCTTTTCCTGGGATGTGCATTTCCCTTCTGAGGATTTCTCCTGTTGGGAAAAATCATCCTGCAAAATCCAGGATGTGTCAGTTCCACAGCAAATCCAGGAACACTGCAGGGTGTGATGTCCCAGCAATCCCCACCCAAGAATTCAGGATGGTTTAAACTCTCCAATATGGGAAAACAGAAATTCCCAGGGCAGTTTTCAGGGAACAGCAATAATGATCCACGTGAAAAACAGGGAGTAAACGCCATGGATCTCTGAGGATGGGAGAGGGGAGAGAAGATTTGGCAGGAAAAGAACCAAAAAAGCTTTTCCTGGAGAAAAAGAGATCCCTGATCCTTTAGGGATTCCCAAAACCTCCACACCTTTCCCAAGGGCTGTGCTGGAAAACCCTCACCTGGTCAGGCTGGTACTCTGGGACAGAACACAAAGATTCCCTGGATCCCACCCTTGGGATAAAAGATTCTAGAAGATTCCAAGGGAATTCTTACCCATCGTTTTTCTGCAGCACATGGATACACTCAAAAAAAAAAAAAAGAAATTCCAAGGGTAAAATCAAAGAAAAGCAAAAAATACTTTTAAAAAGTGGTATTTTGTGCCAAAAATTCATGCCAGGATCCAAGATTTTTTAGGATGGGAGGAATATTTCAGCCCCCAGTCCTGGAATATCAAGGGAAGGTGCAGGGATGGGGTTTGTGTTCCAAGCTTGGGGATAAAGGTGGAATTTATTAAAGGAACAAACTGGATTCTGTATTTCCCCCAAGGAGGGACTGACGTGGACAAGGTGAACTCTGCAGAGAACAGGAACAAGCCCAGCAGCTCCTGTCCAGCTGTGGGCTCCATAACCCCTGAAATCTTTCACTTCCACCCCTAAAAATCAGAGATTTCCACACGAAATTTCTTCCCTATTAATCAAAATTATTTTTCCAGAGCTCAGGCAGGGTTAGGAATGGGAAAATTCTCATTTCTATCACTCCCAGTCTCTAAAAATCAGAGATTTCCACAGAAACTCCTTCCCTATTAATTATAATTATTTTCCAGAGCTCAGGCAGGGTTAGGAAGGGGAAAATTCTCATTTCCATCACTCCCAGTCCCTAAAAATCAGAGATTTCCACAGAAACTCCTTCCCTATTAACTATAATTACAATTATAATTATTTTCCAGAGCTCAGGCAGGGCTAGGAATGGGAGAATTCTCCTTTCCATCACTCCCAGTGCTCCCAGTGCAGTGGGATGGAGCTTTTATCAGCAATGCCCACAGCAGAGATAATCAGGATCCCCAGGAGCCTTCACCCAGGCCTGGCTCTCCCAGATAAGCTGGGCTGGGGCAGCAAAAATGGGAAATAAAGGCAAAAACCCTTCCCTGCAGCCTCCTGGGGGCTGGCCTGAGTTCCAGAACTTTCCTTGGAGCTTCCCCAGCTTTTCCTGAGCTCAGCTCCAGCAGGGATTTTATCCATCCCTACTCTTGTTTCCAGCAAGAGGCAGATTTTTGGGGGGAAAAATGGGGGTTTTCAGCAAGAGCCTGAGGAGGAAAATGGGGTTTTTCCACCAGAGGAAGATTTTGGGAAGGAAAAAGGGATTTTTCAGTAAGAGGAGGATTTTGGGAAGGAAATAAATGAGGTTTCAACAAGAGCTCGAGGATAAAAAAGGGGTTTTTCTACAAGAGGAACTTTTGGGAAGGAAAAAAGAAGTTTTTCAGCAAGAGGCAGTTTTTGGGAAGGAAAAAAAATTATTTTTCAGCAAGAGGAAGATTTTGGGAAGGAAAAATGGGAGTTTCCAGCAAGAAGCAGTTTTTTGGGAAGGAAAAATAAGATTTTCCAGCAGTTTTTTGGGAATAAGATTTTTTCCAGCAAGAAGCAGTTTTTTGGGAAGAAAAAAATTAGGTTTCAGCAAGAGCTTGAGGGGAAAAAAAAGGGGTTTTCTGCAAGAGGAAGATTTTGAGAAAGGAAAAGGGGTTTTTCAGCAAGAGAAAGACTGTGGGAAGGAAAAAAAAAAGGATTTTCCAGCAAGAGGAAGATTTTGGGAAGAAAAAGAGGTTCCAGAAAGAGCTTGAGGAGAAAAAAAAAAAAAAGATTTTCTGCAAGAGGAAGTTTTTTGGGAAGGAAAAAAGGGATTTTCCAGCAAGAAGCAGTTTTTGGGGAAGAAAAAGAATGAGGTTTCAGCAAGGTCATGAGGAGAAAAAAGGGTTTTTCCAGCAAGAGGAAGATTTTGGGAAGGAAAAAAGGGTTTTACACTAAGAAGCAGTTTTTGGGGAAGAAAAAAATGAGGTTTCAGCAAGATTGTGAGGAGAAAAAAGGGGTATTTCAGCAAGAGGAAGATTTTAGGAAGGAAAAAAAGGAGGTTTTAGCAAGAGGCAGATTTTTTAGGTAGAAAAGAAGGGTTTTTCAGCCACTTGAACAGAGACTTGTGAGGTCTGGGATAAACCAGTGGAAACACAACAGATTTAAACAAGAGAGGCATGGAAAACTGAGAGCAAAGCAGCAAAATCAACCTGCAAAGGGCCAAAAGAACTCTGAGATGTGAGCAAAACAGCTCCTGCACATGGCCCTGCCCCTGCATCCCTGCAATGTCCAGCCAGGCTGGCCTGGGGCTGGAGCAGCCTGGGACGGGGGGACGTGCTGGGGTTGAGGTTTCAGACCCCATCCCATGATTCCATGAGGTGTAAGGTCCCATCCCATGAGGTTTAAGATCCCTTTCCATCATTCCATGAGGTTTAAGATCCCATTCCATGAGGTTTAAGATCCCATTCCATGATTCCATGAGGTGTAAGATCCCATTCCATGAGCTTTAAGACCCCTTTCCATCATTCCATGAGGTTTAAGACCCCATTCCGTGATTCCATGAGGTTTAAGATCCCATTCCATGAGGTTTAAGATCCCATTCCATTATTCCATGAGGTGTAAGATCCCCTCCCATGAGGTTTAAGACCCCTTTCCATCATTCCATGAGGTTTAAGATCCCATTCCATGAGGTTTAAGATCCCTTTCCATCATTCCATGAGGTTTAAGATTCCATTCCATGAGGTTTAAGATCCCATTCCATGATTCCATG
>JAWWMN010000056.1:724291-737432 GCA_035047745.1 Catamblyrhynchus diadema
TGTATTTATAAAATATATAACATATATAATATGTATAATAAATAGTATTTATATTCTATTATATATAGAATATTGCTATTTATTTAGTTTTACTATTTATTATAGTAATAATAATTATATTATTATTACTATAATGAATAGTAAAACTAAATAAACAGTAGAAGTAAATAAATAGTAATATTCTAATTCTCTAAAATATCTAATCTTTTTACAAAACCCTACTTTAAAACCTCTCTCAACAATATCATCTCTATTCTATAACCTTCCTAAATCAACACACCTTATCTCAATACTTATACACAGATATATCAAACTATATAAACTTTCTATCAAATTTTACAAAGTCTTCACAAGGAGAAATTCCATTTCCCACAAGGGGACAGCCAGGGGGTCGGGCTGTGCTCCAGGGGACAGGGACAGGAGCAGAGGGAACGGCCTCAGGCTGGGCCAGGGGAGGTTTGGATTGGATTTTGGGGAAAACTTCTCCATGGAAAAGGTGCTCAGGCATTGGAACTGCCCAGGGCAGGGGTGGAGTCCCCGTCCCTGGAGGGATTTAAAGGATTTAAAGCCCTGTGGATGTGGCACCTGGGGACACGGGTGGCCTGGGCAGTGCTGGCAATGGTGGGACTGGATGATCTCAGAGGCCTTTCCCAACTCAAATGATTCCATGATCCTGTTATTTTATGGTTTTGCATTAGAGAAATCAGACTGGGACAGACTTGTCCAGAACTGTGCTCAGCCTGGGCTGGGCCAATACTGAAGTGCAGTGGTGGCACCAGGAATCCCCTCCCTCCATCCCATAAACAGACCACAAACCCTTTAAAGCAGACCTCCACCCTCCTGGCTGGGAGAGGCTTCAGTCAAGGAGAGGAGAAGCTGGCACAGGAATTTTAAAGGGGACTGGATTTGATGGAAGGGAGCTGGACTGGAGCTGGGATCAATAAAGCTGAAGGGATGTCCCTGTGTGTGACCACAGTGACAGAGCCACCTCCACAAGCACGAGATTTCCTTCAATCTCAGGAAAAGCCAAACAGGGGTCCAAGAGGGGCAATTAACACCTAATTAGAGGCAAGCGTTAATGAGCCAACTCCTTAAATGGATCCTACAGGGAGGAAACTGCAGGGAGGACTTCTCTGGGATAAGTGGAGAGGCAAAACCATCCCAGGATTCCACTGGGACCTGAGACTTCTCCAGGGAAATCCCTGAGAGTGGAAAAATCAGGAACCAGAAGAACCCCCCAGTCTGAGTCTCAGTCAGGGGGAGCCAGAGCTGGGTCCAGGAGCACTGAGGATGGAACTGGAGCAGTTCTGGTGGAACTGAGGATGGAACTGGAGCAGTTCTGGTGGAACTGAGGATGGAACTGCAGCAGTTCTGGTGGAACTGAGGATGGAACTGCAGCAGTTCTGGTGGCCACACACCTGTCCCTGAGCAGAAGCACCAGATTTGATGTTTGCATCACTCCAGGCTCCCACCCAGAGGAGCTGGTTTCCATGGAGATGGGACACACTGGTGGAACTGAGTGGTTTGTGCACAAATCATCAACTTCTCAAACAGCCAGAAATTTCAAGTGTGTTTTCAGAGAAATATCAGAAGGAGAAAATACAACCTTTGCTTTTTTCCAGGTGTGCTGGCAGGGCTTCATTTCCTCTTTGGGAGCATTCAGGAAGTGCTGAAGCTCTCGTGAAAGAGAAACCCTGGTTGTGAAACCACAGGACTGAGCGTCACCCCAAACCTGAGCTAGACCTGACACCAAGCCCAAAACCCGAGTTTATTTTGGGGCTGGGCCTCATCACATGATTTACAAGAATGCAGCACGTCTGTCAAAAGCAGATTGTTTTGACATATTCAAATATTTCTCCAATTTAGTCTTCATAGGAAAAAAAAATAATTATTTTAAGATGTGGCTTTTTCCCTCCAGGGGAGTTTGGGTTAGGTTTTTGTAGATTTTAGTGAAATGCTTTTTCACTTGCAGAAGCCTCCCCAGTCATTCAGAAAGTGCCTCAAAGCACCTCAGCAATGGTGACATGAAGCCCCCAAGGGACAAACATCCATCTCCTCCTGCTGGAAAACCCTTGGGGTGAGATGTTTGCACTCCCAGCAGATGCAGAGGAGGCCAAGAGCTGAGCTTTGGCAAGAGCTTATTCAGGGAAAAAAAAATAACCTAGAGTTATGTCAAGATCTTGATTTTAAACAAGATAAAAGAGTTTCATGGCATGAAGGAGAAAGTGTCAAAGGAAATATTTTAAGCTTAAAATAAATGAAGCTTAAATTTAGCTTTGGCATGGAGCAGGTCCAGTTCTGGAGGCAGATTCCACATCCTCTCTGCTGCCCACTGCCAGGACCTTTCCTTGCCTGCCAAAGATGCTGAATGGACCACAGGGACTGAGGGAGAAGATGCTGATCCTCAGCTCCAACTCCAGCCTAACACTGACTTAGGGAAGAGTGAAACTGAGAACTGGTTTAACAAACACTCCATGCTGGGATGCTCCAGGAAAAACCAGACCTGGCAGAGGCTTCCCAGGAACAAACTGAACCTTGAGCTCTGAAACATCCCAAGGGGAGGAAACCCCTCCAAAGTCCTGCTCAGGATCTGGACAGGATCCCTCCAGGGCCTGCCTGGGGCAGAATCCAGTGGGATTTTTGCTGTCCTACTCCCCAAGCCTCCCCAGCACCAAGGAGAACTGAGTTCTCTCCATGTTCTGCAGAGTTCCTTCCAACCCCACCAGAAATACTCAGGGATGCATTTCTGATCCCACTTACACCAAGTTTTTAACCCATGGTTTTCAGAGCTCAGACAGCACCAACTCCTTGGAATTCCAGCCTGGCCAAGCTGGGCTTGCCCTCTAAACCAGACTCAGAGCCCGCAGAAATGGAGAGTGCCACTGAAAATGAGGCAGCTCTGTGCTCACAAAGCTGCTTCAACCTTAATTCCTCAATAATTGGCTTTTGTGCTTCAAATCCAAACTCCCAGCAGGAACTGCCTCTCACCAGGTGTTTCCTGCTGCAACCTCCACAGCAATAATGTCTCCCAAAGATATTCTGGGGGTGATTTGTCCCCTGCTATCTCACAGAATCATAAAATTTGGGTGGGAATGGATCTCAAAACCATCCAGTGCCACCCTTGCCATGGCAGGGACACCTCTCACTGTCCCAGGGAGTTCCAAGCCCCGAAGTCCAACCTGGTCTTAAATAATTCCAGGGATCCAGGGGAGCCCCAGCCAAGCCGTGCCAAGGTTTCAGCACTCTCACAGGGAAGAATTTCTTCCTAAGATTTAATCTCCACTTATCCTCTCCACTTTTAGGCCATTCTCCAGTTGTTTGTTCCAGAATTCTTTGCTACTTGAGCCAGAAGCTCTGGCAGTTCTGAGCCTTCCTCGTTCTTATCTGCCAATCCTCAAAGAAAAGAGCTTTAAAACAGATCTCCAAACCCACTGGGATTTCTCCAGCACAGGTGGAGGAAATAAAAGCCAACTGAATGTGGAAATTAAGCTTGAGATCAGTGCAATTCCTCTAATCTAAAGCAACACAGAGGAAAATCTTGCTTGGCCTTCAGTGCAGATTTCCCAGCACCCAATCTGAAGGAATCCACCAGGTGGATTTTACAGGGGGGATCATTCCTGGGGCACCTGGGGATTTTTGTTCCTTTCAAAACACTATTCAAGATACACTTTTTTGCAAGAACAAATGAAATTCTGCTCTCCTGCTTCTCAGGTGCAGCAGAGAAGGCACAGAGCAGCTCACCAGCAGTGGGAAATCAGGATGAACATCAAGCCTGTGGAAGGGGCTTGCAGCCAAAATTCTTCCTTAAGTGCTGAGGCAGCAGCCACACCTTGGAAAGGCTCATCTGAAACCCATGTGCAGCCCTGGTGAGGATCCTGCTCCTTTGGTTGGGGCAATGTTCAAAACAGCTCTCCATGGGCTGCCAGGAACACAATCCTGCTGGGGGATTTTTCCTTTCCTGCTCCCCAGGCACCTCCAAACTCCATTTTCCTTGGTGCATCTCCATACTGGGGTTGTTTTGCAGAGTTCCTCCCAGTCCCACATGGAAATAGTCTGGAGTTGGGGACCTGAGGGTGCTGTGCCTTTCACAGATTCCTCCCAAACCCCAGAGGATGGGATTTGTTCCCTTCTCTCCCTGCCAGAACCCCCAGAGGGATCAGATTTGCTTCCCCACTCCTTGGCTTTGTTCAAAGTGTTTTAAAGGAGCAGCTCAGGCAGGATTTACACACGATTTCCTTGGGTTTTTAGCACAAATTCCAAACCTGAATCACAGACCTGGTGAAGTTACAACCACCACAATTTCTCTTTTCTTCTCTCACACCAAAGCAGAAAAAACCCAAGTGATTTAGGAGCAAGCAGCCTGGTTACACACAGCTGAAGTTTATAAAGTTTTCCTTCTTTCCAGGTCACCTGCCACACAAAACCACCACAAAGCCACTGAGCAGGAAACTGCAGCCCAGTGCTGCCACAGGAAAAGGTGCAGGAGTTTCCTGCATGCCAGGGGTTTGTACAGAAAGCCCTGCAGCAATCCAAGGTGCCACTGTCACAGCTATTAACCCAATTATCCTCTTCATCCTCCCAGGGGAATGAGGGCAATGGGGCACTGTGGCTTCCCCAGTGCATCCCATAAACACATCCAACACCCCAGGGCTGCCTGGGGACAGCCAGGCTGCACTAGGGGCTTTGTCCCTCATTTTTGTCCACTGCATGTGGCCACTTCTATTTAAAGAGTTCATGAATAAATGTGAGTTCATCACTCAGCTTTCTGCCAAGTCAGGTGGGACTGCACGGCACGGATCAGTCCTGAGAAAATACAAATACACCATTTCCAAGGTTGGGTCAGTACAAGGAGTTCCCATCGAGCCATTCACTCTGGAAAAGTGGAATCACAGGCTGGTTTGGCTTGGAATGGACCTTCAAACCATCCAGTTCCACCTGCAGGGACACCTTCCACTACTCCAGGCTGCTCCAAGCTCAACCCAGCCTGGCCAATTCTGCTTAGAATGTAAATGAAAGACTGACACTGGGGCAGGTAATCACCAAACCACCTGCCAAAAGTTCATTTAATCACCAAACCACCTGCAAAAAGTTCATTTATGAGCCCAGGAAGTTCAGGAAATCAGGCTGGTGCTTCCTTTAATCCCAGCAATTCCTCCTGATCCAGCTCCCACCAGCTCTGCACCAAGAACCACTCGCTCACAAAAAGCCATTTTCAGGCTGGAGCTTCGCAGGGGGTTTTGGCCTTTCCCAAGGGATTCCTTGCACAGGATTTTCCTGCAAGCTGAAGGTCTAAAGATACATTGTGTTCCAGAGGAAGCCATGAGAGAGCCAGGCTGGAGGGAACAATGATCCCCACAGGAGCAGCGGAAAGGCAGCGGCCAAGGAGGGAGCAGCACAGCCTGGGAGCTTTGTGTGCATCTGGGAATGCTGGCACCACCAAACCCAGAGCCAGCCAGGGCTGGGCAACACCAGAGCCAGGGCTGGAGGGTGCCCAGACCCCAGGACAGCTGCCATGCTGAAGGCTGCCATGGGAAACACCTATTTCTAATTATTTTTATGGTTTGCAGGCTTTGGAGATCCTCCTTGGCCCAGCAGCTGCACCAGAAGGAGCAGGAAGAGATCCAGGCTGTTTTCAAGCACTGGGGATTTCTCTGATTATGGGAAGCCTCTGGTGACAGGAAGGCAGGGATTAAAATCATGGAATGGTTTGGGTGGGAAGGGACCTTAAAGATCATCCACATCCACCCCCTGCCATGGCAGGGACACCTTCCACCATGCCAGTGTGCTCCAAACCCACCCAGCCTGGCCTGGGACACTGCCAGGGATGCAGGGAGAGCCCCAGCTGCTCTGGGAATTCCATCCCACCTGCCCAGCCAGGAATTCCCTTCCAATATCTGATCTAAACCTCCCCTCTCTCAGTTTATGGCCATTCCCCCTCATCCTGTCCCTCCAGGCACTTCCAAATCCCTCTCCCTCCTTTTACAACCCCCCTTAAAGCATTGGGAGGGTTCATTAAACCCATTTTGGCACAGGTGACACCAGCACAAACAGAGGAAAGGAAAAAGGGAACTTTTTTGTAACAGCAGCAGAGCAGAAGGTGTTGGTGGAACACAGAACATGAAGTCCTGGTCACTGTGGCCAAGATTCCTCCAAAACAACCTCCAAGATGTGAGTGGGAGGGCTGAGAAAGATTGGGATGTTTCCCTGGGAGAGTCTGGAAGGTGCTGTCACTGCTGGAAGCTCTGGGAAGTAAATTCCCCACCCAGAAGCACCAAACCCACGTGGAGAGGGGAAGCAGGACACAGGGGTGGGTTTGCCTCTGCTGGGATCAGGAGCAGCTCATCCTCACTCTGATCCAGATCCTGCTCAGGCTTCATTATCCCGCTTCCCTCTCAACCCAGAGCCCAGGGGAGTGTCACAAATCAGCCATCCCTACATTTCTGTCCTCCTGTTTCACAGAGCTGCAGGAAGAAAAACTCACCTGGAGGTTTCCCCGCAGGAATAACAACACCTGGGGTTTGTTGTGCGGATCAAAAAGAAAAAATACCAGCAGTGAGTTTAAAAAGGAAGCTGAGCTTTGGGTTCAGGCCTGGAATACACGCCACATTGTCAGGACACTGCAATTCCCAGCTTTTAGGCTGTGCTTGGAGCGAGGGCAGAGCTTTCTCATAATTAGTTAAATTCAGCTGAAACAGAAGATTCCTTGACATCCTCTCTCTGAATCACCATTATAGAAGAGACAAAGGAACACCACTGCAACTGATCTAAAAACTAATTAACAGTTTAGTCGTTAGCAGGTGCAGCTGCCTGAAAAGTGGGATTTTGTCACCAAGTTTGAAGTGTCTCCTCCTTCAGAGAGGAGCTGATAAAAACCCCCCGAGTTTTCCCCAGCACAGAACAAAAAGCCTGGAGCCGACCTCTGCCAGATGCTCTGAATTCCAGGTGACCCCCGGCAGAGGCAGGCAGCCTTTCAAAGGCACACATTTATCACAGCCTGCTTCAGGAAATCAGAATTAAGCAGCCTTGACACACTTGAAGCCATTTGGAGGACAATATTACTAATCCACAAATAAAAAAATCCCAATTAAGCAGTGTGCTGCTGCTGCAGAGAGCCAGGATGCTGCAACAATCAAGGAAGTTCAAATAAAGACAGCTTGGAATTCCAGCAGCAGCACACTGCTCCCAGCAATTTTCCCTTGTGCTGCCACAGTGACTTATTCTCCTCCCCTTTACTCATCTCTGCCATGTGACAATTTTAGCAGAGATGTGGGGCTTGGAGAAATAAAAAAAAAAAAAAGAAAAGTGGGAACATTCCTGCCTTGAGATAAATTTACAGGGTAATGAGAGAAGTGGTGTTCTCCCTTTCCCACCCTAAACCTACACAGATCTCCAGCAGCAAGCAGAGTTCAGCACACCACAGTTTTTTGGGATATGGAGCTGCTCCATACACAGAAATAGGCCAGGATTCTCCTCTTGGCCACACTGGCAGCCCTGGATGGGACTCAAACCCTGATCCATACAGAATCTCCATGTCCTGTTACTCTGCCCTGCTATTCCACCTCCAACTCCTCCTCCAGGAGCTTCCCAAGCCAAGCTCAGGTTGTCCCTGCCCAGGGAGATTAAAACCCCAGGGATTTCAGCAGAGGCACAGCCCAGAACCAGGGATGGGGCAGGAATTGGGATCCAAAACCTCCCTCTTCTGGCTCACAGGCTAAATTTAGCCCAGTGTGGTAATGACCTAAAAAGCAGCTGATGTGGGTTTCTGTGACGCCTGTGGCAGCTCCAGCCACTTCCTGAGAGAGGGATGGGCACGTGGCAAAGTCCTGCTGCCTCCTGGCTCCTTCAGGAGACCCAAAATGGCAAATGTGGGCAATATTCCACACCTGCACCCAAGGATCTGTTGCCTCCTGGCTCCTTCAGGAGACCCAAAATGCCAAATGTGGGCAATATTCCACATGTACACCCCAGGATCTGCTGCCTCCTGGCTCCTTCAGGAGACCCAAAATGGCAAATGTGGGCAATATTCCACATGTACACCCCAGGATCTGCTGCCTCCTGGCTCCTTCAGGAGACCCAAAATGCCAAATGTGGGCAATATTCCACATGTACACCCCAAGGATCTGCTTGAGCCAAGTGGTTCCTGCTCCTGATCCATCCTATAACCTGATAGAATTAGGGGAAAGTTCCTCTTGCAGGGTTTTTTGCTGTTTGAAGCACCTAAAAGAATATCCAAGGCTTCAGCATCACAGCCCCATCCAGCTTTGCCTGGGATGCTCAGCAGCACATTCCCAGCTGCCACTGGAAATAAAACAAAACCTGCAGAGGATTATGGAGTTCACCCATGCCAGGTTTCACCTCTGGAGCTTTCCAAGTCTGGAGAAAACTGGCAAGAGAAACTCACACACAGAATATCCTGAAATGCCTTAATGACACTGAACTCAGGTGGCACCAGAGAAATCTGTGACTCTGGAAGCCACTAAGAGCCACAGAGGACAATTTAAAGGACTCAGTGGTTACTGAGCTGAAAAAAACTCGAAAACTCTTTAAAAAACCCACTCAGGCATCTCAAAACTCTTTAAAAAACCCCACTCATGCATCTCAAAACTCTTTAAAAAACCCCATTAATGCATCTCAAAACTCTTTAAAAACCCCACTACTGCATCTCCTGAGGCTGCAGAATCCTGCTGTGTCCCAGCCACGCTGAGCAGGAAGCCCCTGCAAAAATCTGAAGTCCAAAAAGAAACAAACTCCAGCAAACTCAATATTCATCAGCACAGGATTAAAATTTGCCTCTACCAAGACAGAGATGCTGGTTCAGGCTCAGAGCAGCCAGTTAAATGGAATTTTGGGGTGGAAAGGACCTTAAAGATCACCTGATTCCCACAGCTTCCCTAGACCAGGTTTGTTGTGCTATAACACAGACTCCTCTCACACACCATTCCCGCTTATCCAACCAACTCCAGATAAAAATTAATGGAAAAAAAGCCCCAAAGCCACATTGAGAAGAGGCACCGGGGCTCTCTCTCAGCACTCTGCCACCACAGAATCCCTGCACAAACCCCACAAACCCATTTCTTGCTACATTTAAACAGGTGGAACAGGCAAATCTTGGCTTACCCCTCACTCTTTTCCGATAAATGCTGCTGAAGAGAGGAAAAATTCTGATTTTTTTCCAGCGAACTGACATTTAAAAAGCTCTGGCAGTTTGGGACCACACCCGAGGAGCTGCAGGGATTGTTGGGATGCAGCTGAGGAGGATCTGACCCTCTGGGACACACAGAAGATGCAAACACACCCCTCTCCTCCACAATCTACTCCCTAAATGTGTAAATTTGGGTTTAGCACCAGGATGTGCAGATGCTTTAAATACAGGTCAGCAAATTTCCTGATCTCAGAGCAAAAGCAAAGTTGTGGCAAACCCTGAAATGCAAAATGGGGCCCACTGGGGGCACATTATTGCTCATCAGCTCACTTTTAGGGCATCTTTTGTTTCATCTGGCGAGGCTCAGGCCTCGATTTTACTTCAAGCAGTGACCAGTGACTCAAGCAGGGCTCACAGTTTAACTGTGAATTTGCTAAAACCACGTGGGAATATTCCTTCAGTCCTGCCAAACTGGGGGTCTGAGGCACTTCCCACCCCTGTCACTGGTGTTTTGGGGTTTTCCCCACACTGGTTTTGCCTCCTGCCCAGTTTGCAGAACATGGTGATTTTCTGGGCAATTTTTGCTCCAAATCAGGCAAGCATCTAAAAGATTTTTGCTCCCAACTGGGCAAGCATTTAAAAGAGAATTGAAATGACCTTTTCATGGCAACACCAAATAAACCATGGAGTAAAAAAACCAGTGGATTCTGAGTAACCTGCAGCTTTCTCAGCTGTTGTGAGCATGACAAAATGTGTTTAAATCCCAGACCCTGGAGCTTCCCAGGAGCACAGGAGTTGAAAAAAGCGTGGAGCAGCTCCAGGGGGAGCAGGGGGAGCTAACACCTCCTCACATACCTTCCCTTTCAAGGAACACAGGCTCTGGCTCTGACTTACCGGGATCTGATTTCTGACATCCCAACTTTTCAACCCAGCCCTGAGTCCCCCCTTCTCAAAGCACATTCTCCTGCTGGGATCCGAGCTCTCTCCAATATCCAGGCACGGATTCCTCCCCTGAGCCAGGAGGATTAAATTACCAACGATGTTAAACAAAGCACTGATCATTCAGCTTCCTTATTTCCACTGCTTCCCTCAATCCAACACTGACACAGCCTCAAAAGAAAAAATATAAACAGTGGGAAACAAAAAGTAGGAGGTGGCTTCAGGAGCAGCAAGGAATAAATCAGTGTAACCACGCTGAGTCACCTCAGAGATGTGACATTCCCAGATAACTGCTGCACTCCTGGAAGGATTCTTCCTTTATTTCAGCCCCCTTTGACTTTGGAATTGAGGATTCCCAAGCAAGGCCATCCCCAAAACTAGCAAAAATCAGCTCCTGACTGTCTTCTTACCCAAACAAAGCCCCTGCTGGTTTCCAAACCTGGCTTTGTGTTTAGAGAGCTCCTAAAACTCAGCAGCACAGCCCAGGGGGATGTGGGTGCCCTGGGAAGGGATCCCAGTGCTGCTGAGCCATGGGCACGGGCACGTCCTGCCACAGAACATGAGCTCAGCACCAAAGCAGCCGGGGCATTGTGAGCTTTAAAACCTGCCTGGCTGCCACGTGAGAGCAGGTCCAGCCCTCCTGGCTTTGGGGATCTCAGGGGGAAGGTCACTGAGTCTGAATTAATGGCATCAGACAGAAGAAAAACAAACCCAGTTTCAGTAGAAAGGCGAGGGTGAGGGAGCGGTGGCTTCCCCTGATGGAGCAGCTTTCACCTGATTTAGTAGCAGGGAGAAACCTCCCCCCATTCCCAAAAAGGAAGAAAAAGCAGGGAAATAAAAGGAGAATTTAAACAAAAGATTGATTAGGAAAGGGTTTTGCCTGAACAAATCAGTTTGGGAGCAGCCAGGAACCAAAGGCAACTTTTGGGCTTCATCTCTCACCAATTCCATGTCATGTTCTCTCTGTCCAGGCACGCGTGGGGTTCCCAGCCCTGGAAATGCCCAAGGCCAGGCTGGATGGGGTGTGTGGCACACCCTGGGATGGTGAAGGTGTCCCTGCCCATGGTTTGGCTGGGAACTGGATGATCTTGAAGGTCCTTCCCACCTAAACACCCCACGATTCCATGTTCTGCTCCTCCAGGTTCCTCTCAGTGCAGATCTCCCAATTTTATGTTTTAAAAAGCCAAAAACTCCCCTCCCCAAATGCATCTGAAAGCTGAACCTGGCCTTTTCAAACTAAAAAGAGATCTGGCTTCACAACACTCACACTCCACTGAGCAAGGCTTAAAGGAGCAGCTTCATTTCCTAAAACCAAGAGGAGCCTTAACTCTTCAACCATGGCCACGCTGGTGATCCAAGAGCTTCAAGCTCAGTTTTAAAACAGCATTTTGATTTAGAAACTCCTTTAAGAGCAAAATCACTTTCAATCTCTGCTCAGACAAGCCAGGGATGTGTTCTCATGCAGCTTTCCTGCTGCAGAACTCGGGTGTCTCCTTGGACACAGCCTCAGAGCAGGCCTGGACCTGCCAGCACCAAGACAAAAAAAAAAATTGCCAGCGTGGTTAAGTTAATAATTTATCAATCTTTTCAACTTTGCATCCATTAATCTACCATGGTGGAGGTTAATCCAGGACACTCAGGCTCAGTATCACACACTGGTTTTTACTTTTTTACGGGTTACACTTGGTAAATTGTGTAAAGAGCTGATCCTACCCTCATTTAAAATATAAAATGCCATATTTTACAGCCAGCCAGTGTCTGTCCCTGCTGCAAACATCCTCAAGCTCACCTTCCCATGCCATTCCTGGCTCCTCCTCCCCAATCCCATTCCTTCATCATGCAGGGCAGCACCTCACCCCTGTCCTTCCCTGGCACCCCCACAGGCTGTGCCAAAGCAGGCTTTAGGAAAGATCCCCCCAGCAGTGCCCACAAACTGTGCTGTGACACAGCTGTGACACTGAGAAGGCAGCAAGGACCTGCACAGCTCTCATTTCCACCAGTGCTCAAAGCCAGGTAAAAGCCCCCTGGAATTAGGCAAATAATGCAAAATTTATTGAATAATCAACTGTCAGCTTTTAACCTCAGCCATTCACAGGGAATGACACAAAGCCTCCAGGGTGAAGCTCCTCTAAAAGGCAGCAACTGTCATCAATGCAGACTTTTCCCCAAGAAAACATCAACAAATTCAAAACATTTTTAAGGAAATAACACCAAAAACCCCCAAACAATTAAAGCCAGAGATTGCAAAACCTTTCAGAATTATCCACCCAGACGCTCTATTTGTACAATCCCTAATAAAAAAATATTTTCTGTTGTTTTCTTGTAGTGATTCCAAGGAAAGCAGGCACAGGGAAATGCAGCAATTTCTGGAAAGCAGCACCTGACCCTCAGCAAAACCAATCCAAAATGGCTCTAGCCCTTCCTGAGGCTGAGTCACGAATATCTGAGAGCCTCCATCACCTCCTGGATGTGGATCATGGATCATGCAGGATGCCCAGCCCTGCTCTGTAATTCCCAATTTAAAGGGATTCATTCCACAGACCACCAGCTCAGTTTACAGATGATCCACCCCTCCACTGCTCTGCAACACCTCGTGCCAAGTGATTTGGGAGTGATTTGGCTTCTCCTGAAAGGCTGCATCAATTTGCTCCAGGGAATCAGTGAAGGATTTAAGATTAGAGGATGGCTCTTGGAAGCTGCAAAATAAAACAGTGGCCAAGTCCTGAATCCAGAACCAACCCTATCATTACTGGATACACAAGAAGCAGCAAATCACTGCTTTCCAAGAGATTAAATCCACCCTCAACCTCAGGCAGATCTTTAGGGAGGCTGAGGAGCTGGGAAAAGATGGGGAGTGAAGATGAGGAGGCAGCAGCTGGGGGTGAGGGGTCACAAAGGCGATGGGATGAGTGTCACAGACATGTTTTATGAAAAATCCTTTCCTTAGGATTTTTCCTCCTGAGAAGCTGAGAGGCCTCAGGAGCAAAATGCAAACAATGATTATCTGCTGCTGTGGAATGCAACAGGTGCATCTGGGATTGGTCTCATGTGGTTGTTTCT
>JAWWMN010000056.1:737532-754968 GCA_035047745.1 Catamblyrhynchus diadema
GTAAATGCTATAGGATTTGTATCTTGTACTAGATTGGTTAGTGAGAATTAGAATATTCAGCACAGAAGAAGATTTATGGTATTGTAATGGGAACCTTGCTCTCTTACCCTTTTACGCTCTTACCTTTTTTACTTCCTACAGTGTTGGGTCTCAGCTCCTGGCTCAGCCCAGTACCTGCAGGGCCAGGGGCACCTGTGCCATGTTCGGGGAGCAGCCTGGTGTGAGTCACTGGCTCGTTCCTGTGTGCCTGGAGCTGGCCCAGGCACAGCCCACCAGCTTGGAGAGGTGGAGGGGATGGGCAGGCTCAGCTCAGCTCCTGGGGCTGCTGAGCATTTCTGTCTCAGGCAGGTGAACCCCACAGTGACGTGTTCTGCTTTGCTGGTTTGCATACCATGGGGATCTCCCCATCCTTTGGCTCTGCACATGCTGCTGTGCATCACCCTGGGCACTTCCACCCACTGCTTCCTCCAGCACGGGGCTGCCCTGTGGCTGTGAGCAGCCTTGCTGAGCATGAGCCATACTGCCTAGCACTGAACAGAGTGCCCAGCAGCTTGGAAACCTGCTCCACACTGGCTGCTGGTGCTGGAAGATGCCCTGGAGCAGGCTTCTTTCCTTAGCCACAAGATCTAAATCTGCTCTCGTCACCAGGCTGGGGTTTCCCTGAACTCCTTTCACTCCAGAGCTGGCAATACTGGAACATCTGTAACACCTGAGGAGATGGAAATATGGTATATGTGCCAGACCTGTCTGCTCCAAGTGCTCTGAGCTCCTTGCCAGGCTTTCCCTGCTCACCTCCATGCCCTGTCCCCAGCATCCAGCACTGCAGCAGAGCTCTGTCACTCAGAGCTGCATCCCCAGCTGTTGGAACCCAGGACATCCCTCTGGCTGTCCTGAGCAGCCCAGACCCCTGCCAGGGGGCTCAGAGACCCTGGCACAGAGCCCAAGACCCCTGTGGTTTGGATTATGACCCGTGGAGCAAATTACCAACCTGAGATGAGGATCTGCAGGCCATGACAAATTAAGTAGAATAAGAGTGAATTTATCATGGGGTGGAAAAGTAGATTTTGGGGTTTTCTAGAATGGGGGTTCAGGGGGCAAGATGGAGGAATCTGGGCATGTTCAGCCTTTCTCCTTCTTGGCCTCCATCTCCTGCTGTGATGGTGGCACTTTTGGATTGGTTTGGAGTAGAAGCTCACTGTCTAACACAGGTGATAGGTATTGGGAAGTAACTGTAAACATTGTACACGTAGTTTTTAGTATAAAAAGATAACACCGCCCTGGGGCAGGCAGAGTGCCTGAACTGTCCTGCTGCACGGACCTCAGCAGGGCAGGAGAAAGAATTTTATAGATAAGAAACAATAAACAACTTCGAGACCGAGAAATGAAGAGCTCTGACTCCTTCTTCAGTGCCAGGCTGGGAAAAGAGAATTTCTGACCCATCTTGGGGTCACTCTGAGCAGCAGGGACCCCGAGACTCCCCCAGAGGCTCCTGCTGGGACCCACAGGGGCTGCACAGCACAGATGCCAAGGCTGGGTGATCCTTCAGTCACCAGAGCTCTGTTCTGCTGAGGAGGAACAAAGAGCAGGGCTCTGTGCTCATGGCTCCAGAAATGCATGGACAAAACCCACAGGGACATGGAGGCACTGAAAGGAGGGGAGAGAATGCACACAGGAATTCACAATGAAGCACTGAGCTCTGATACTCACACCCACATTTATAATTCATGTCTCATATTTAGAAAAAAAATGTTATTCAGCATTTTTGCTGCCGGAATAAAGCCCAGGACAGCAGGAAAATTGAGGCACTTCTGCCTCAGCGTGGGATCACCTCTGACTTAAGCAGACAGTGAAAGCAGGAGGGGTTTGGCTGGGAATCTGCTCCATATGGGAGCCTGTCACTTTAATTGTGGGCTCTCTCCTTCCTTCCCAACAACCTGTTAAGTGTTTATCCCAATTCAATCACGGTTGCAGAAGGGCACCGAGCACCAACAGGTGCTGAGAACATTTGGTGACACTGCATCCAGCTCTGGGGGCTTCCAGAGGCACCTTCCCTTCCCAACGGCCCCATTCCTGCTGCTCTGCTGTGATGGAAGGGGGAAAAACCCCAGGAAAATCAACAGGGAAAAAGCCTGTCAAGGCTTTCAATCTAGGAATGAAACCTAGAATAAATAATAAATAAATGTTTCCTAGAATAAGGAAACAAAGAGAGGAAAAGTCTATCAAGACTTGAAATTTAGGGGAAAAAAGAAGATAACAAAGAAGGGAAAAGTCTGTCAAGGCTTTCAGTCTAGGAATAAAACCCAAGGAAACAAAGAGAGGAAAAGTCTATCAAGACTTGAAATTTAGGGGGAAAGAAGGAGGGGGGAAAGTCTATCAAGACTTGAAATTTAGGGGAAAAAAAAAGAAGAAAACAAAGAGGAGCAAAGTCTATCGAGACTTGCAGTTCAGGAATAAAACCTGAGGAAACAAAGAGAGGAAAAGTCTATCAAGACTTGAAATTTAGGAATAAAACCCAAGGAAACAAAGAGGGGGAAAAGTCTATCAAGGCTTTCAATCTAGGAATAAAACCCAAGGAAACAAAGAGGGGAAAAGTCTATCAAGACTTGAAATTTAGGGGAAAACAAAGAGGGGGGAAAGTCTGTCAAGATTTGAAATTTAGGGGGTAAAGAAGAAGAAAACAAAGAGTGACAAAGTCTATGAAGGCTTTCAATCTAAGAAAAAAACCCAAGGAAACAAAGAGGGGAAAAGTCTATCAGGACTTGCAGTTTAGAGGGAAAAAAAAGAAAACAAAGAGGGGAAAAGCCTACCAAGACTTGAAATTTAGGGGGAAACAAAGGGGGGGGAAATTCTATCAAGACTTGAAATTTAGGGGAAAAGAAAAGAAGAAAATAAAGAGGAGCAAAGTCTATCGAGACTTGCAGTTTAGGAATAAAACCTGAGGAAACAAAGAAGAGGAAAAGTCTTATCAAGAGTTGAAATTTAGGGGAAAAAAAGAAGAATACAAAGAATGACACAGTCTATCAAGGCTTTCAATCTAGGGAAAAAAAAAACCCAAGGAACAAAGAGGGGGAAAGTCTATAGGACTTGCAGTTTAGGAATAAAATTCAAGGAAACAAAGAGGGGAAAAGTCTATCAAGACTTGAAATTTAGGGGAAAAAAGGAAAAAACAAAGAGGAAAAAAGTCTATCAAGGCTTGAAATTTAGGAATAAAACCCAAGGAAATAAAGAGGAAAAAAAGTCTATTAGGACTTTCAGTTGAGGAAGAAAAAATCCAAGGAAACAAAGAGGAAAAAAAAAAATCCATCAAAACTTTCATTTTAAGCCCTCCTTTGCTTTTGGTTCCCCCAGGACAGAGGGCAGGGATCCTGCCCAAGATGTAAGAGCTGTGCAGGGAATTGTCCCTTTGGGAATCACCTCCATGCTCAGGCATCTCCCCCTGTGCTGGCATTGCCAGGGAGGCAGCAGAGCTGGAGGAATGATCTCCTGCAGTGATGCAGGTGTGAGCTCCCAAGGAGGCACTCCAGGATTTACTCCCTCAGCTCCCAGACTGTCTGCTCCTCCAGGAACACGGTAGGACAGCAATTAAGGGTGAGCTTGAAGGAGAAATTAATTTTAAAACCCCCAAAACATTAAAAAAACCCAATCATCATTTAATGCCAGTGCACAACGATGAGCAGAGCCAGGACAGAACACTCCTGTGAAGATTAAACGTAATTTCCCCCTGGCAAATGAAACAATGCAGGGCCCATGGAGGGGCATCTCCTGCTTGATCCAAAATCTGGGACCTGACAGGGTCTGCAGGACTGGGAGCTCAGCTCCCAGCTCCCATTATCAGCTCCTGCTGCCCAGAAATGCCCAGCACGTGGGAGTCACTCTGGGAGATGTTTCCAAAAGCTCACCAGGATTGTACAATAGTCGTGGTGACACTTAAAAACAATCCCCTGCTACACATCCAAGCACAGCTTCCCTAGGAAAGGCAGGAAAAGCAGCTGCCACAACCTCCTGGACCCAGTGGAGGGGAGAGCAAGGAGACCATTTCACAGGGAATGTTTGTTTTCCTGAAATCCTGTGTTCACTTTTGAGGTTTTTAAAGAAAAGGCATCTAGAATTTGTTGAATCAGCATTTAGTGTCCAAATGCCACTTCAGAACTGGGAATCTGAGAAGCATCATGCTCCCAGATTCCTCAGTATTCCAAAAGCTTTGCTCTGAGTCTAGGGAATGAGATGGGAAATAATTAAAATTACCCCTATTTTTTATGATTTTAAGCAGGGCTGGGATGTCAGGCTCTAACAGGCACTCTGCTCCAAGCAGCCCTAAGCAAATCCATATTTCCCAGTTTGAACTCCATGATTGTGGCAATTCCATGATTAAATGGGTGCACTTGGCTTTCAGGCAAGTTCCCAAATCCTCCCCATTCCAACTGACAAAGCAACAAAGGGAGAGTGAACTTCCAGCTCCAGCCAATTTTTTGAGAAAAAAAAAAAACCATCCAGCCACCAGCAAAGACTCCGAATTCTGCTCTAAAAGCAGCAAGATGATACCCTTGGAAGTTGTCATTTAGGCAACAAAGATTATTTATTTTCCTCCAGTTGGTTTGGTTTAGGCAGAGATTTATGGATTTCGAGTTCTCCTAAAGACAGGCAGCACCTCCCAAGCCACGTTTACCTGATTTGATTTATGAAGCACCACCTGTGACAGCATTTCTGGGAAAAGGGGGGGCTCTCCCAGTTCTGGGAAGGGGCTGCTGCCACGTCTTTGTGCATTTTGAAGCATCACCACACGATTCCCCTCATCCCTGGAGACCTCATTAAAACAGAGCCCCAGAAGTGGAGCAGAAAGAAGCGTAGCGTGACATTCGAAAATTTACATTCAAAGTTTCCAGAAATATCCGTCCTTTAAAACCAAACAAAAAAAACCCAAACAAAACCCCAACGAAACAACAAAGCCCCACCAAACCCTACCAAAACAAGACATTCCAGTGCACACGCTCTTCCCTGGGGACAGGCCAAAGAGAACAGCGCCACGTGACCCCGCCATTGCTCAACGCCGCTCTTGGAAGGTGTTCAAGTGGGATGAGAAGTGCCATGTAAGCCTATAATGAGCAGAAAAAGGAATTTATCCCAAATGTAAACTCTGTCCTACCCTTTGCCTCCACGGAGCAAACACGGCTGGGGGAGTTTGGAGATTACAAAACGCTCTGCAGGTAAACTAAGGAGCTTTGTACCTTTATTCTCCTTGACTCAGGACGAGCCTAAAATTAGCAGGGAGTGCAACGCTCTGTGAGTTACGCTCCCAAACCCCCGGCTCTGCAAACCGGGCAGCACAGGGAGACTCAAACAAAGCTGGCCACTATTTATAATTCCTTTCAGGCACAAAACAGGGTGACACTTCCCTTTTCCAGCTCTGACGCTTAAAAATAGAGCTTGGGGACTACAAGGCAGCCAGCAGCGTTTCTCCACAAAAGGAGGAAAATAAATCAGCACTAAATAAACTCCCGGCCAAGGGGAAGCTGCGAGCGCAGCGGAACCATGAACCCCGGGGCTGGAACGGGAAACGGCCCCGGGTTTGGGGGGGCCGGGGTGTGTCCCCCATGAGTGTAAACAGCCTGGCAGGGGCACCCCTGGATCAGCTGCAGCCTCGCTCCGCCCCGGGCCCGGTTTCCGGGTAGTAACAGAGCAGCCAATCCGCGGAGTTGCGAGAGCTCGAGGCCTTTCCCTGCAAACACAGCTCCGGGGCTGGCACTCGCCCCAAAACCGGGGGGAACCACAAAGGGGAGCCCCCATTCTGCCGTCCCCAGGGTGGGAGCTAGCCAGAGAGGCCTGGCCTGGAGCCCCAGGGATTCCCAGTGGGAGAATCCTACACTTCCAGGCCGCTGGTGAGGCGTTTTGGGGAGCACGGAGCCTTCCTGCAAAAGCCTGCTCTGAAGGGTCACAGATCACCTCGGAAACTCGGGCTGGAGCCCCCCAAAAGGGAGAGGAGGGATTGTGGCTCTCTTTTCCCAGCCCCAGCACCACAAACCCGGCCTGGAGGGAAACAATGAGTGCCGGGGAGTTGGAGCACACCCTGGTCCGGGAGATGATTAAACATCAGCTGCACACATTCCCGCAGAGCTCTGCCCTTCCTGCAGCCCCACCGAGAGCGAGCAGGCACCTCTCCCCTTCCCTCCTCACAAAGAGGCATCCACAAAAGGACACGGACGTGGTAGGATTGAAAATAGGAACCATAAAAAGACCTCGCTCGGCTCCTAAACCTGTCAGAGCAGGAGAAGGCAGGAGTGTTATTCACCCTGCTCATGCCCCCTCCCTACAGGGAAAGGTAGCCCTTGGCAGGCCATAAATCCATACTATTATTCTCCATTGGAGACGTGGAAAGGGGATGAAAAGGGAAACTGTAATAAAAATGGCAGCAAAAAGGGGGGGGGGGGGGTAAAAAAACCCCAAACAAAAACACAGCAACAAAACGCTGGAAGCGCCAGGAGGAGATGCCCTCAAGCACATTCCTCCAGTCCCTCCCCTGGCCAGCAGCGAGACCCTCCTGGCTGCCGTGTCTCAAAGGAGAGAGCCTGATTCCAGAGCAGCTTCCAGAGGGGGAGATTCCCCAGGGAAGCTCTCGGGAGCGGGGCCTACCGAACTGCTCACCCCGAGTGAGGCGAGTCAGGCAGACGAACAAAAAAGGCCGGGGAGGGAGGGAGCGAGGGAGGGAGGGAGGAGTGCTGAGGAGTCATCTGACACATCCAACTTCCTAAGTTTGTTGTCCGCAGGACACCGACTGCTCTAACCCTCACCCCTCGGAAAACAAGGAGAAAGCAGAGCCGACAACAAGAGCTTTGCTTTTGGAAAAGCCATTGGGGTTCCTTTTGTCAGAGGGCAGAAAGAGCAGGGCAGAAACTGCCCAGCACCGAGAGGAATCCCGGATACTCGGGGCTTTCTACCTACCCAGCTCCTAGAAACACACAGCAAAGCCACTTCGCAGGGAAAACCTGCTCTTTGTCCTCCAAAATGTGCTGCGATCGCTGGAGAAGCCGGCAAGGAACCGAACAAAAAGGGAAAAAAAAAAAAAAGGAAAAGAGAGGGGGAGGGGAAAGGGAAACAGAGCAGAGCCGATCAGGTCGGGCCTCGGCCCCTCTCCGGCCCAGGCTCTTTCCAGGGTATCCCTAAGAAAGGTTTTCCCCCCTCGCCGAACAGCTGGAATTCCCGACCCTCCTCCCGGTGCGATTAAGCATCGATCGCAATTGGCGGAGTCTGACATGTGTGTAACTTTAAACCCCCGGATAAAAATAGCTCCGATTCGAGCACCATCAGGACTCATTTCCTATTTGCTTCAAAACAGGGCGAAAAATACACCGAGCGCAGCTTTGTGGGGAGAAAGGCGCTGCGAGAACGTCAGGCAAGTTTCCTTCGATAAGCCACAAACAGGAGCGCTGCTGCTGCTCCTCCCTCCCCCCCCTTTCCAAAAAAACACCACCAAATCCAGATAAGTTTGTTTATCTCTCTCTGGGAACTAAATCAGACCCGTTTCTCGACCCCTCGACAGCAGCAGGGCAGAGTCACCAGCCCCGAGTCCTGCTGAGGGAGGTCGGGCACGTTCAGGAGACAGATCCGAGAAACATTTTCATCCACCCTTGTCATTGCTACCCTTTCCCGGTTCACACCGCCACCTTGTAAACAAAAACTATTAATAAAACAATCCCAGAACCGAATTCCCAATGGTATTTTTCAACGCCACCCACTCTCCAGACAGAGAGAAAAAAGGGATTCACCGCCCCGTAAAGGGCCAGGAATAAAAACAAGGAGGAAAATATAAACAGATCTATGTAGGAAGAAGGGGAAAAATAAAAAGTAATAAAGCCTAACCAAACCTGGAGGGTTACATAAACCTCTTGGGAGACGGGCTCGGGCCCTGATGCCCTTCACCCTCCCCTGGGTCTGCTGAGCCAGACCCCGACGGACCCCCCCGTCCTCCCCAAAAAATCAAATCCCTAAGCCGGCACCAGAAGCTTCATGAACTGCGGGGTGAGATGGGGGAATAAATAATAATAATAAACCCCACAAAAGCCTTTCTTTGGGCTGTGGCTGCTGGAACTGCTCTCCCCCTCCTGGCCCTCCCCAGGGCAGGCACGGGGGGGTGCGGGGCACCCAGATTGGGGGGGCACCACCGAGGGGGGTCTGCAGAGACACCCCCAGGGCCGCCTCTCAAGCCACAGAGGGGGAAAACCCCCCAAAATACGGCAGAAGGGGGGTTAGGCCTCCCCTGGTGAGGGGGGGGACGGCAGATCCGACCCCAGCTCCGGGCAGAGGCCGCGGGGCTGCCAATGGGGGGGTCTGGGGGGCGACCCCGGCGGGGTTCCCGGTGCCCCCCGCCCTCCCACCCATCTGCAGGCCCGGCCCCGGGGGGGGGGAGGGCAATCCTGGTCCCCCGTGGGCCCGGGTGGGGGGAACGGCAAGGATACAGCTTGACCACGTCGGTGTCCATCCGCCTCTTGCCCGGACTGGGGGACGACATGGTGGCCGCGGCCGCCCCCGGGGCTCCGGGCGGGCTGTCAGCGCCGCCGCCGCCGCGGGCCGGGGCCGCCCGGCGCCGAGCGGAGCGGGGTAACGCTGGGCCGCGAGGCGCTGGGACCCGCCGCTGTCGCTGTCGCCGCTGCTGTCGCCGCTGTCGTCGCTGTCGCCGAGAGGGCCCCCCCGCGCCGCTCGCGCTCCCTCAGCCGCTCCGGCCGCCTCTGCCCCAGCCTCTCTCTGGACCCCTGACGTCACCCGCGGTGACGTCACCGCCCCGCGGCGCTGCCATTGGCCGCGCCCTCAACGCTCCGCCGGCCCCGAGGCACGCCGGGAGTTGTAGTTCTCGGGGGAAGGGGAGTGACGGGTGGGCCGCGGGTTCGAGGCCCCGCTGGGGCCGCAAGCTCCAGTTCCTCCTTTTCCAAGGTTTCCCGAAATCCCTCAGGGCTCCCCCTACTCCCCATGGATTCTGACACTCCTCTCATTCCCCCATTTCCATTTTGCCCGTTCCCTCCACGGCCAGGGAACCACCTGATAAAATACGGGGTGCACCTACATCAGGGCCTCGCAATTCCCCATGGCTCCCCCATTCCCACTTTTTCCACAATTCCCCACAGCTCCCCCTATTCCCAGTATCGCCCTAGTTCCCCATGGATTCTGATACCCTCTTATTCCCCTATTTCCTGTACCCAAGGGGGTCAGGGAACCACCCCACAGAATATGGGGTTTGCCCGTACAGAATATGGACTTTGCCCACACAGAACATTGGGGTTTGCCCATACAGCATATGGGGTTTGCCTATACAGCATATGAGGTTTGCCCACACAGAATATGAGGTTTGCCCATGTAGCATCTGGGGTTTACCCATAGAGCATATGGCGTTTGATTTGCCCACCAGCATATGGGATTTGCCCACACAGAATGTGGGGTTTGCCCATCCAGCATATAGGGTTTGCCTACACAGAATGTGGGGTTTGCCCATCCAGCATATGGGGTTTGCCTATCCAGAATATGGGGTTTGCCCATACAGAATATGGGGTTTGCCCATATACAATATGGGGTTTGCCCATATACAATATGGGGTTTGCCTATCCAGCATATGGGGCTTGCCCATATAGAATATGGGCTTTGCCCATCCAGAATATGGGGTTTGCCCATCCAGCATATGGGGTTTGGTTTGCCCATCCAGAATATGGGGCTTGCCCACACAGCATATGGGGTTTGCCCATATAGAATATGGGGTCTGCCCATGCAGCATATGGTGCTTGCCCATATAGAATATGGGGTTTGCCCACACAGCATATGGGGTTTGGTTTGCCCATACAGAATATGGGGTTTACACGTACAGAATATGGGATTTGCCCATGGCAATCCCATTCAATCCAGGCAGGAATGTGGCAGCTGGCCAGGCCCCAGAGCAGGAGTCACACACCGGATTTCCGCTGGGACATCACCAGAGCATTTCCCGGTGCCTCAGTTTCCCCAGCTGGATGATGACAGCACTAATGGGTGTCTCCCAAACTGATGGGATTCCTGCGTGGAACCTCCCCACCCCACATTCCTGACCCCAGCATCATCCCATGAATCTGCCCCGGTGCTTCCTCCCCCTGTGGGGAGGAGACACAGCCAAAGAATCCCAAAAAAGCTCCTCCTTTAATGCCCCAACACGCCCCGAGTTTGGCAGGGGCAGGAGGTGATATCACCTGAGGGGGGACTCAAATCCACACCCCACATTCCAGGGGGGAATTTGGCAGGGAACAGGGTTCTGTCTGAGCAGAGCAACTGGAAAACTTGGGCTACAGGACCTTGTATTTCCCAGGCCACAATATTCTCTGACTGGTGAACTGGACAGGGAAAAACAAGGATTTTACCATCATTTCTTGGAATGCTTCTATTCCATCTGTGAAACACCAGGGATTATTCCAGGATATCAGGGACTACAACAGCACCCTGTTCCTTTTTGGAACACCTCAAGGCCACTCTTACAGCACCTAAACCTTGGAATGGTTTGGGAAAATTTCTGAGGGAATTTTGGGGATCCTCTGAGCACTCCTCAGTCTGGAAATCAGGATGGAGGGGTTCTGGCTGGGCTTTCCCACCCTGGGATGGGAATATCATCCTCCCTGGATTGGGTGCATCCCATGATTTGTGGGGTGGGATCAGAGATGGGGGGAGCCAGGAGAATCCATGGACAGGGAATGTAGGGAATAGAGGGAGCCAAAGGGAACTGCTGGAAACCACTGGAAATGGAGAAAGCAGAGTTCCAGGGAGATGTAAGGAATGGGGAAAGCATGGGGGGCTGCTGGGCATGGGGGATCTGCGGGTCCCTGCCCATCCCAGGCACTTCCCAGCCCATCCTCATCCCTCTGGATTGGGGGTATCCGCATTTCCACCCCAACTCCCAGCCCAGCAGGGCCATGGGCGCAGCAGCCCCTCGTTAGGGCCCTGTAATTAGGGAAAGGAAGGGAACTCACCCAAATTCAGGCCCTGCTGCTTCCCATGGGATCCCAAAACGGTGGGTCCCAGGAGAAGCCCCCAGGTGGGCAGGTGCACCCCCAAGTTTTGGGGTTCAGGGAGAGCCAGGATCAGCCCTGACCAAGGCAGCCACTGCATTCCCAGGCACAGGGATCCCAAAATCCATCCAAAGGCATGAGACAGGTGAAACCTTGGAGCTGGGGCTGGGGAAATGGAGGCAGGAGATCCTTTCCTCACAAAAAACCCCAAAAGGAATGACATATCCCTGCGCCCTCACCCGCAGCACAGACCTGGAGGGAGGAGACCCAACAGTGCCAGGTTATCTGTGGGATCCCAGCCCTTCCCAAAGCCCTTTCCCCAATATCCTCAAGGGTGGAGATGGCACCACTCCCTTCCCAGCAGCTCAAACTCATCTCTTCCCAGGTTTTGGGAATCCCACCCTCCCACCAG
Source organism: Catamblyrhynchus diadema (assembly GCA_035047745.1). Lineage (NCBI taxonomy): Eukaryota > Metazoa > Chordata > Aves > Passeriformes > Thraupidae > Catamblyrhynchus > Catamblyrhynchus diadema. The sequence continues at coordinate 748,954 of JAWWMN010000056.1, forward strand.
AGGGATTCATCATCCCAAACTGGCCATCAGCAGAGGGACAGGGATTGAGGCAATGGAAAAACAAAACGTGGAGTGGGAAACAGGGAGGCAGTTGATCCCATAAGGACAAGAATCCTGAGGGATACAGGAGCCACACCAGGTCCTGACCTCCTCCTGCCCTGGGAAAAAGCACCACGCCAGCAGGAAGGAAAAAGAAAAAAACAACAAAAATGAAATGTTTATTCCCACCTGGCGTCACTTCCTGGGGAGGTGACAACGTCCCCTTGTCACCACACGGGCCCACAGCACATCCCAGCTCCAGGCAGCCCTCGCAGGCAGGGAGGGACAGACAGACACAGCAGCAGTTTGGGAAGGCTCCAGCAGGGCAGGCAGGGAGGGGATCCCAGCGTGGCTGGAGCTGCCCAGGAGCCACCGGAGCTGTGGGTGTGTCCCCTGTGGGTGTGTCCCCTGTGGGTGTGTCCCCTGTGGGCGTGTCCCCTGCCCCGGGCTGGCTCCCAGGGCTCAGGAGGAGGAATTCATGCTCTCCCACTGGCGGAAAATGCGGAACACCTTGCAGGACTTCTCCGAGAGGCTCTGGAAAAGATGGGAACAGAGAACAGCCACGGGTCAGGGCACTGGAGCAGGAGCTGCCACTGGCAAAGGGCACCAGGAGAAACTGCAGCAAAAACCCCCCAAAATATCCCAGCTGGCTGCCAGGACAGCACTTGGTGCCTTATCTTCACGATCCCAATTTGCCACTGGAGAGGAGAACAAGGAGATAGGAGCAAGAAGCAGGAATGGAGCCCAAAAAGCAGAAAGAGACCCCAAAAAGTAGGAAGGGACCCCAAAAAGCAGAAAGGGACCCCAAAAAGCAGAAAGGAAATCCAAAAAGCAGGAAGGGACCCCAAAAAGCAGGAATGGACCCTAAAAAGCAGCAAAGTACCCCAAAAAGCAGGAAAGGATCCCAAAAAGCAGGAAGGGACCCCAAAAAGCAGGAATGGAACCCAAAAAGCAGAAAGAGACCCCAAAAGGCAGGAAAGGATCCCAAAAAGCAGGAAGGGACCCTAAAAAGCAGAAAGGGAATCCAAAAAAGCAGGAAGGGAATCCATAAACCAGGAAATGATTCCAAAAAGCAGGAAGGGGCTCCAAAAAGCATGAAGGGAATCCAAAAAGCAGGAAGGGACCCAAAAAGGCAGGAAGGGAATCCAAAAAAGCAGGAAGGGAATCCATAAACCAGAAAGGGACCCCAAAAAGCAGGAAAGGACTCCAAAAAGCAGCAAAGGACCCCAAAAAGCAGCAAAGGACCACAAAAAGCAGCAAAGGACCCCAAAAAGCAGGAAGGGACCCCAAAAAGCAGGAAGGGACTCCAACCATCCCCTGCTCCAGCTGGGTCTGACTTGTGACTGGTCCTGCTGGACCATCTGGAGCTTTGCTGGCACATGGCAGAATCACAGAATCATGGAATGGTTTGGGATGGAAGGGACCTTAAAGATCACCCAGTTCCAACCCCCTGCTGCAGGCAGGGACACCCCTAGAAGGGACCTGCTGGGGACACAAATCCCACAAAGCCCCAGGACAAATGCTGAAGGGGGAATGCCCCACCGCTCCCCTGAGCCCCAGGTGAAGCAGGAAGGAGCTGGCAGGAGGAATCCAAGTGGATAATGAGATCCAGGGAGGCAGCAGCTGCTCCACAGCCTCATGGGGAGAGAGTTGTGGCCTCAGCAAAGCTGGCACCCCAAGAGCCTGGAGCCAGGAATGGGGATGGCTGCAGAGAGGAGCTCTGGGGACACTCTGGGGAATGAAACCAGATCTTGGGCAGCACTGTTATTTATAGCAGCCCTGGAGCAGCTCCAGCACAGCCCAGCCTTGGATGGAGCCTGCCTGTGGGAATGCCAGGGCTCAGGCTCTGCAGCTTGATCCTTGTCACCTGGCTGGGATTGATCCCACACAAAGCCCACCCATCCCAAATTTTTTGCTGCCTGGACAAGGTGGGATGCCCCAGACTCACCACTGGCTCCGTTTCGGGCACTGTGTCACATTTCTGGATGCCAAGGAGCCTCTTCAGCACCACTTCCCAGCCTGGCTCGGCCTTGCCAGGCTCCTTGTCTGTCTGGGATGCAGCGTCCTCCAGGGGTTCCTGTCCCTCCCCAGTGCTGACCCAGGGACACCAATCACGGTGCTGAGAGCTGGGGTGAAAGAAGCTCCTCAAGGAAGTGTCCTGGGAAGCCAGGAGGTGACAGAGAAGGAACACAACAATGGCATGCTTTAGAGACGCCAAAAAACCCTCTTGGTGCCCAAAGCCCTGAGCAGGGGCTGACAACACCAAGCCCTGGGTCAGGAGCTCCCTGCCAGGGTCACTCACCGAGCTGCTGGAGGAGCAGAGCCGCACGCGCTTGGCCCTGCGCACGGGGCTGGATGGCACCTCCATGGTGTCCCCCTGGCCCATGCTGCGGGTCACAGGGCGGCTCCTCAGGGCAGGGCTGCTCACATCCAGCTCGCCCCTGTCCATGGAGCTGGGGGAGTCCCAGCTCCGGGGCCGGGCCACGGCTGGGGACGGGCTCTTCTCGTGCTGCTGGGGCAAAACGGCATCATGGAGCTCCTGCTCACCTTGCCCACCTCCAGTCCTCCTCAGGCGCCCCACAGGGGCCCTTCCCACCACAGGGATGTGTCCATTGGATGGGGTGAGGGATCTGGAGCTCCTGCTCACCTTGCCCAGCTCCAGTCCTCCTCAGGCACCCCACAGGGGCCCTTCCCACCACAGGGATGTGTCCACTGGATGGGGTGAGGGATCTGGAGCTCCTCTGCTCACCAAGGGGCCTTGTCTGGGTCCAAACCCCCTCAGGCACCCCAGAGGAGCCCTTCCCACCACGTGGATGTGTCCACTGAATGTGGGTGAGGGATCTGGAGCACCTGGAGCTGGCCAGGAGTCCCTGCCCTGCCCAGAGGGGGATGAGGGATGTCCACTGGATGTGGGTGAGGGATCTGGAGCACCTGGAGCTGGCCAGGTGTCCCTGCCCAGAGAGGGATGAGGGATGTCCATTGGGCACATGTGGGTGAGGGATTTGGAGCTCCTCTGCTCACCAAGGGGGCCTTATCCAGCTCCAATCCTCCTCAGCCATGCCACAGGGGCCTTTCCCACCACATGGATGTGTCCACTGGATGGGGTGAGGAATCTGGAGCTCCTGGAGCTGGCCAGGTCTCCCTGCCCAGAGAGGGATGAGGGATGTCCCTTGGATGTAGGTGAGCGATCTGGAGCTCCTGGAGCTGGCCAGGTGTCCCAGAGAGGGATGAGGGATGTCCCTTGGATGTAGGTAAGGGATCTGGAGCTCCTGGAGCTGCCAGGTGTCCCTGCCCTGCCCAGAGAGGAATGCCCATTGGATGTAGGTAAGGGATCTGGAGCTCCTGGAGCTGCCAGGCGTCCCTGCCCTGCCCAGGCCCCCAGGGTGTACCTGCTCGGACGCTGGGTCCTGGCTCCGTGTCAGCATCCTGCGAGGGGAGGTGGGCACGGGCGGGAAGCGCTCGGGAGCAGCCGGGGTGGTGCTGCTGGAGCCACAGGAATCCAGCTCTGGAGCTGCAGCAGATTCCAGCTGGTGGAAGCCCCACAGCCCCACCTTCCTCATGCAGCGGGAGCAGGTGATCACCGAGAGGTTCATGGAGCCCGAGGCAGCGCTGCAGGGACAGAGCCAAGTCGTGGGATCCTCGTGGGACCTCGTGGGATCCTCGTGGGAATCCTCATGAGATCGTCATGGGATCCTTGTGGAATCCTCATGGGATCCTCAAAGGGTCCTCATGGGAATCCTCATGGGTCCTCGTGAGATTCTCATGGAATCCTCGTGGGATCCTCGTGGGATCACAGGATGGGTTGAAAGGGATCTTAACGCTCATCTCATTCCAACCCCTGATGGGCAGGGACACCTCCCACTATCCCAGGTCGCTCCAAGCCCCGTCCAACCCAGCCTTGGACACTGCCAGGGTTGGGGAAAGTCAGGAGAGGTGGTCAGGGATAAGCCTGGACTTGGAAAAGTCACGGAAATAAATCCATTAAATCCCATTTATGATGTTGATTTAAACTGGCTCAGTTGTGTTTTGCCTTGCCAGGAAGCAAGAACAGAGGGGGAAAAGAGGGAAAAGAGTGGTAAAATAAGGGAGGTGGGAATGTAGTGGAAAAGTGGGAAAATGGTTAAAAAAGGGGAGCAGGATCCTAGTAAGAAAGAGGGAAAAGAGTGGCAAAATAAGGGAAGCAGGATCCTAGTAAGAAAGAGGGAAAAGAGTGGCAAAATAAGGGAAGCAGGAATGTAGTGGAAAAGTGGGGAAATGGTTAAATAAGGGAAGCAGGATCCTAGTGAAAAAAGAAGGAAAATAAGCAAAATAGTGACACAAAGGAAGCAGGAGAATAGTGCAAAGAGGGAAAATTGGAAAATAGTGACACAAAGGAAGCAGGGGAGTAGTGAAAAACAGGGAAAATGGGAAAATAAAATCAGGTAGGCAGAAGCATGATGAAAAAGAGGGAAAATAGTGAAAAAAGGGGTACTGAGCATGCCACAGGAGGAACATCCCACATCCCTCTGGCCCCCAAGAGCTTTCATGGCCAGCCCAGAGCGTGAGGGACATTCAGGCCCAGCCCTGCAGCCCTGCCCACCTGCAGGTCCAGCCACACAGCGCCAGGATACAGGCAGGAACGTGCACCTGCAGGATTTCCGTGGAAAACTTCCCAGCAGGCTTCTCTCCCTCTGTCCCTTTGTGCTCCAGCTCCTCCCCGATGAGCTGGAGGAGCCGAGTGATCCTTTCCTCTGTCAGGGACTGCAGGGATAAATTGCACTGGTTTGACTCCCAAATCCCATCCCACATGGAGAACAATCCCTTTTGCACCCCCAGCTCTGGGGAACAGGGAAAAGGCACTCAGAGCACCCCTCCCTGCCTCTGGCTCCCCATTCCATGCAGCGTGCCCAGGCCCCAGCTGCTCCCTGAGGAGGAGCAGGTCCCACTCCTGCTGTGCCTTTGTGCTCTCCCAGCTCAGCCAGCCCTGAACCACCCCTGGGTTGTGCTGAATGGATGAAGATTCCCTGGATCCCACACAGCTCCTGGCTGCCCAGAGCCATCTGTTCCCTGGCAAAGGAGTGTCCAACCAGCCAGACTTGGCTGCAGCAGAGCAGGGCCACGACAGGTTCCTGCAGGGTGACAATTCCACACTTGTTCCTGGCTTTTCCTGCTTTTCCCTCCTCGGGCTCCTTCACCTTCCCAGGTCTCTGCCCACACCTCAGGCTCAGGGTGGCAGCCCCTGGCATCCCAAATTCCTGTCCCCAGACATCCCAGCTAAAGGAGTGATCCCATGGGCTGCCCCTTCTCATGGAGTGCTGGAGCTGCCAGGGAGAGCTCCCAAAGGATCCCAAATCCCCTCTCCCAGGCACCACAGAGCAGCCTGGACACTGGGAAAGGTCCACACTGGGAACCAGACACACTTCCCTGCTGATGAGCCATTCCAAACTCCTCTTTACACGTTTCCATGGTGGAACCACCACATGGGGAATGTCCAAGGGGAAAAACCAGGTGGGAGCAGATCCCTCACACACACACACAGAGGCCGAAATCCCTGATTTTGGGTGGGCCCAGGCTCGTCCCTGGAGCCTGGAATGCTGCAGATTTTGGGAGCAGGAGGGAACTCACCATGTTCTTCAGGTCTTCTGGTTTGAGGGAGGGCAGCTGCAGCTCCAGCTGACACAGGCTCTGGAAGCGATCCAGGAAATCCTGGAGAAGGACTCTGGGCTCATCCACCAGGAGCCTGGCAAAGCGATCTGGGGAGGGCAAAGCTGTGCTCAGCATTCCCAGCCCTCCTCATCCCACAGGGAAAGGGAGGGCACAGCCCAGCCAGGCTCTCCAGGTAAATGCAGTGATGGGATAAGAGGGAGTGACCTTAAGCTGAAGGAGGAAAAGTTTAGGTGGGATTTTGGCAATGAGGAATTCCTGGCTGGGCTGGAATTGCCAGAGCAGCTGGGGCTGCCCCTGCATCCCTGCAATGCCCAAGGCCAGGCTGGGCAC
>JAWWMN010000056.1:768665-779920 GCA_035047745.1 Catamblyrhynchus diadema
GACATGCGCGCCCCCGGGAGCCGCCCCCGCCCCGGCGGGAGGGACCGAGCCGCCCCCGCTGCGGGGGACGCGCCCGGTAACGGGGCGGGAATGGGGAGCGCGGGGGAGAGGATGCGGAGATTGGGGTGGAACGGGGTGCGCAGGGATCGAGATGCGCGGGGACCGCGGTGCGTGGAATAACGGGGTGCAGAGAGAGCGGGGTACGCGGTGTTTTGGGGTGCAGAGAGGGGTGCGCGGTGTTTTGGGGTGCAGAGAAAGCGGGGTGCGCGGTGTTTTGGGGTGCAGAGAGAGCGGGGTGCGCGGTATATGGGGATACACAGGCAAGAGGGTGCAGATATTGGGGTGCAGGGGAACCAGGGGTTACAGGGATATGGGGTCCGTGTCATATCGGGGTGCCCGGGAATTGGGGTGCACGGTGTAGGGGGCGTGCCCAGGGATGAGAATGAACAAGATCTGGGGTGTGCCGTGAATCGGGGTGCACGGGGATGTGGGGTGCAGGATTAGGGCCTGTAGGAACAGGGGCTGTGATGTATCGGGGTGCACGGGGAGCAGGGGCTGTGCAGTGTTGGGGTACACAAAGAGGAGGTTCATGGGGAGCAGGGGCTGTGGTGCAGAACGTGAGCAGGAATGGGGTGCACGATGAATTTGGGGTGCACAGGGTGTCGGGGGCACCAGGACTGGGGTACACAGGAGTCTGGGGTCTGTACTGGGAGTGGGGTGCAGAGTCCATTGGGATGTGACGGTCTGGGGTGCACAGGGAGCAGGGTGGATGGGTAATAGGGGGCACAGGGCCTGACTGGGGTGTGGGATATATTGGGGTGCACAGAGAGTGGGGTTTGTGATGTATTGGGGTGCACAGTGTATCGGGGTGCACATGGACTCAGGGGTGTGATGTATTGGGGTGCACAGGGATTGAGGGGTGTGATGTATTGGGGTGTGTGACGTGCTGGGGTGCACAGGGAGCAGGGTGGATGGGTAATAGGGGGCACAGGGCCTGACTGGGGTGTGGGGTGCACAGTGGGGTTTGTGATGTATTGGGGTGTACAGGGAGCAGAGTACGCCAGGTATTGGTGTGCACAAAGACCGGGGAGTGTAGTACATTGGGGTGCACAGTGTATTGGGGTGCACAGGGACTGAGGCTGTCTGGTATTGGGGTGTGTGACACAGTGGGGTGCAGAGGGGCTGAGGGGTGTGATCTGTTGGGGTGTGTGATGTGCTGGGGTGTGCAGGGAACAGGCTGGATGGGAATTAGGGGGCACAGGGACCGGTTGGGGTATGGGATATATTGGGGTGCACGGTGGGGTTTGTGATGTATTGGGGTGTAGAGGGAGCAGAGTGCACCAGGTATTGGAGTGCACAAAGACTGGGATGTGTGATCTATTGGGGTGTGTGATGTGTTGGGGTGCACAGGGGCTGAGGGATGTGAAGCACCGAGTATTGGGGTACAGAGGGACTGGGATGTGTGAATCATTGGGGTGCAGACACTGGGCTGTGTGATCCTTTGGGGTGCAGAAGGACTGGGCTGTGTGACCCATTGGGATACAGACACTGGCCTGTGTGACCCTTTGGGGTACAGAAGGACTGGGCTGTGTGACCCTTTGGGGTACAGAGGGACTGGGCTGTGTGACCCTTTGGGGTACAGAGGGACTGGGCTGTGTGACCCTTTGGGATGCAGAGGGACTGGGCTCTGTGACCCTTTAGGGTACAGAGGGATTGGGCTGTGTGACCCTTTGGGGTGCAGACACTGGGCTGTGTGATCCTTTAGGGTGCAGAGGGACTGGGCTGTGTGACCCTTTGGGGTGCAGAGGGACTGGGCTGTGTGACCCTTTGGGGTACAGAGGGGGGACTGGGCTGTGTGATCCTTTGGGGTGCAGAGGGACTGGGCTCTCTGATCCTTTGGGGTGCAAAGGGATCCATGTGGGGGCTGTGTGGGAAGAGGCTGTGCAGGATCCTGGGAGCAGAGGGATGTGGGGTTCTGGGTACCCCAAAACCATGCAGGGTCCTGAGGCTGCAGAGCCCAGGGCACTCAAGGGTGCCCTATGGGATGGGCTCTTCCTGAGGATCCCTGCTTTTTGGTGAAAGAAGGGATTTCTGCACTTCACGTTTTTAGAATGTGACACTAACAGAGCTCATGGGGCTGTGCTGCCCTTGAAGGGGAGAGTTTCGGGGTGAAACCCAGCTAAACCTGGTTCTTGAGCATTCCTCTGTGGTACATGGATGGATGTGGTCATGCTGAACACAAGAAAAACCCCAAAAAGTGTTGGATAAAACAAACTCATTTAATACAAGAACCAAATGAGCCATTTTGTTACCAGTACTTGGAAAACCCAGGTCCCCCAGGGAAGAGAGACAGAGTCCCCAGAACCAGTCAGTTCACACCAAAAAAACAGCAAAGTTCCAAAAATTCCTCTTTTCCTCCCCTCAGTAAAAAATACAGTACAATGATTCCATGTGTTTATAGTCCTATATACACCTCTAAAATACTCATTTACCAGAATTTACAACAAATCCTCCTCCTGCCTGTTAGAGAAATTTGACAAATATTGACTGATCCTTTCTTTGAAGGCAGGTGAGAGAGTGGGTGGCAGTGAAGGTACCTGGGGAGTTCAGAGCTCTCAAGGCTCCCTAAGAGGGGAGGCCACGCTGGTTTTGTACAAAACAATGAAAATAAAAATTAAAAATAGAAGTAAAATTCTTATTTGCTGAACTCAGCAAGACAAACATGGTTCTGTCTTTTCTTTTCAGCTGCAGGAACATCTTGAGGGGTCAGAAATCACAATTACACCAATAATCAGGGATAAAAATAATGGGTTTTTATCATGCAGAATAAAATGAAGCAAAACTGAGTCTGAGCTTCCAGACTGGGAATTTCTTGGATCCTGAAGTTGTCCAAGTTGTTTAATCCCCTCCAAGTGCTCAGAGCTGTGCACAGCCTTGGGGGGCTGTTCCAGCTGCACCTTCAAAGGTTTGGTTTAGTTTAGTTTAGTCGGAGATCAGCAAAGCTCAGTTTAAAAAGGACTGGTTGGGGTGAGGAGCAGGAAGGAGAACTCCTGCCCAGAGTTCATCCCCACAGTGAAACATTCTGCGTAGTGCCCTGACAAAATCCACAAGGGAATCACAGGCACTTCCTCCCCCTGCCCACAGAGCTGAGCTTTAATTGTCCTGGTTTGCAGTAAATCCACGTTTAAGTCCCAGTTGATCCCTCAGAGCAGCGCTGTCCTCCAGAGCCGTGTCCCATTATTCCCCAAAGATCCACAGGACGTTGACTCCTGATAATCCCAGATTTACACGCCTGCAAAACCAAAGGGATCCCAATCAGCCACTTCCATTTAAAAGCTGCTGTTAATTCGATTTTAGCACCATTAATTCTCAGCCCACCGTTCCCATCCTTGTTCCCATGGGATACCTACCCCAGCATCCCAGATTCCTTCGTCTTTATGATGTACAGGAACATCAGCAAGGTGTGGAACATGTTGTTCCTGCCCTGGAGCCACAGAGAGACAAGGATTTAGAAACCAAACCAATTCAAAATTTTGTCAGAATTTTCCTAGTTTGGAACTTCCCCTCGGTATGTGCACTGGCCTCAAGGGGTGACATCAGTGACACCAGGGACTGTGATTTGGGGATTTACAATAAATTGGCAGAAAATTAATAAGAGGAAGATCCTGTCTCCTAAACAGACACCACAGGTAGAATTGAGCAGCAGAGTAAGCACCACGTGCTGGGCAAAGACCAAGCTGGACCAGCCTCTGTGTAAATGGATAGAAACGTGTCTAAGATTTAAAAAGAGCCCAAATCAGCCCTGGAAATGATTACTGAGAGCAGGAGGAGAACAAAGCCCTGTACCTTGGGCAGGCTGTAGACGTGGCACTCGTAGATCAGCTCGTAGTGGGGAGGGTTGATGCTGCTCTGGTAGATGCAGAACACGTTTTCATTTGAAGTGTCTGAATTCAAAATTAATTTAAAAAACAGATTTCAGAGGTGCTGCTGTGATCCCAGAGGAAAAGAGCAGCTGCAGGCCAGCCCATACCTGGTTTATCTGGAGTCTGGATGAAGTGCTGGGAAGTGAAGGTTTTGCCATCGGGGTACTTGGGGTGAGGTGGGAGCCTGGAGTCCAGGTAAGTGCAGAACACGTGCATCAGGATCTGGGCAAACACAACCAAACCTCACTGCAATGCCCCAAAACCCAGCAGCTGCCTCCCCCTGATCCCAGGAGTTAATCCCAGACTTTGATAATCTGTGGTTACAATGCTGGCTTAGCCCCAAGCTTAGGAGCAGCTTCATGCCTAAATCACCAATTTCAGATTGGCTGAGAACAGCAGAGGAGCTCAAAAAACAGCTCTGCCCACCCCAAACCCAGCAAGGAACCTTCTCCCTTTCCCTCATGGAAACCAGTGCAAAGTCTGGGCTGGCCACAAGTCTTATAATGCCAAAATTGTGAAACAAAGTCCTGGGATGAGCATCCAGAAAACCAGGGGCAGCCTGAGGGTTGTTTCAACCCTTTCTGGAGAGTTCTCAATATTTTATGTGGGTAACATCAGCAAATTATCTGTGATCTGGTGCTTTCTGTGTTCCTTATACCCAACAGGAGCTGTTTGACAGGAAGAAGAGGATTTGCTAAAAAAAAAAAAAAGCCACAAATCTTTAAAAAATCTGGGAGATGCACCTTGGACCTCACAGCATTTTATTACCTACAATTAATAGAAATATGAAATTTTCTAATTTTTTTTTCTAATAGCCTTAAATTAATGTCAAAACTTCTTCATTTGCACTTTTCCTGTTTATCAGGACACTCAGAGCTGCTCCATAGCTGGAGAATTCCAAATATTTAACCACTTTCCCAACCAGAAAACCAAATCCTATTTCAAGGTTGATTTTCCACTTTCAGCAACAGAATCTCTTTCAATATCCAGCAGTGAAGCTGCAAAGCTCCATTTTCAGATTTCCCCATGCTCCTCAAAGGCTTCCCGGCCGCTCCCTCCAAACCCTACCCCAAAATGCAAACATCCCTGGGATCCAGGTGTGCTGGAACTCACCGAGGAGTCGGTGGGAAGGTCCGTGTCCCATTTGCGGCCCTTGAAATCCCCTCCTCCGTTCCAGCGGAAGGAGCTCATGCACCCTCCCTGGGACAGCTCTGCAATTACAGCAGTTTGCACTTCACTGCAATTACAGCCGTTTGCACTTCACTGCAATCACAGCAGTTTGCACTTCACTGCAATCACAGCCGTTTGCACTTCCTGGGGGCTGGAAGTGCCTTTAAACAAAGGAGGGTTCTGGTGTAGGAAATGGGAACAATTCAAATTGGTAGGGAAGATATTGATCCAAGGGGTGAAGTTACAGGAGGATTTTTGTTTGTGGATAATGAAGGGATTCAATTTCACCCTGAGCAGGCAGGAGGAAATCATGGACTGGTTTGGACTGGAGGGAAACTGAAGGATCACCCAGTGCCACCCCTGCCATGGCAGGGACACCTCCCACTGTGCCAGGCTGCTCCAGCCCGGCCCTGGCCATGGCGGGGATGCAGGCACAGCTCTCTGCGATACAGAGCCGATGAATTCCCTGCAGTATGGAAATGTTTGGCAGTCAGAACAGAAACACCACGAACCTCTGATCCTTTCCACCAAATACTCCTGGTTTGGGGTGAGATCCAGGTACTGCACCAGCGCGTTGAGGGTGGGGATGAGCGGAGCTTTCACCAGGGCTGCCTGCTTCAGGCTGCTGATGCTGGCTTCTGTGACAGACAGACAGACAGACAGACTCAGCCTCAGGGGGGCACTGCCAGCTCCCTGCCCAGCCTGGCAACATTCACACCCCACACACCCCGAACACCGCCCAGGCACTACAAAGTAGCACAAATCCCCTTCACAGCAGCTACAAGGAAGCAACAGGAACTTCAGAGCAGCAGGAGAGAAACAAAGTGAAAACAAAGTGACCACAAAAGCAGCACCTACAGGTTTGTTAAGCACTTTGCAACAGTAGCTTTGGAGGAAACACTCTAAGAACAAGCCAAAAAGAATCAATTCAAAGCCATCAAATCCACTTCTCAGTTAATTTGAAACAACCAGAGAAGCAGCAGGACTCAACAGAATCCTAACCTGACATGAAACACAGAACCCCAGTTCATCAGAATTTTAAAACCCCAGTTCTTTCAGGAAGTGGGTGAATCGAAGGAAGAACTTGGGAAAGCACATAGCAGTGGAGACAGGGAGACTTTTGGGAGACACTGAGAATTTACAGCACATCTGTCTTTGAAATGCTTTCTGCATGATTAATAATCAATTATTATTGATGATAACTTGAGCTGTAAAATTAAATTTATGGGAGAAAAAAAGAGGAATTTAAGAATTGTACCCAAGTGTCCAAGCATTGATATTTATAGAAGTATCACAGAAAACCTTCCCAGCTTAAAGAAATGCAGGAGATGGAACAGACAACACCAAAAGAGAGCAGAAATGGAACAAAAGTATTTCCCAGACCTAATTTAAGTACCACCCATTCCAAGGAATTCCCAGGCTGCTGATCCTACCTCCAATCTGCAGTTCTGGACAGCCCATCCTCCTCAGCTGAGTGCTCACCGATTCCATCTCTTCCACCAGCGGCACCAGAATGGTGTCATTGATCCACTGGGAGGGAAAAAGGGGGAAATTCAAGCTCAGAAGCAACAGGAATGTTTATTAAAGCCCTCAATTTACACCCTGCAATCATCCCCACCACAAGCACAAGGCAGTTCAACAGAAACACTGAAGCCAATCAAAGAGAGAAATAATTTAATTTGTCAAGCCAGGCAGAAGTTAAGTGACCCCTTAAGAGCTTCTGAAAAGGCAGAAAATTCAATGTAAAGGAGTTGGGAAAACCCATCTGTATCAGGTGAAGCTTTTCTGGACAGTGAGGAAAGGGGATTGTGAGTCACAGCCCTGCAAGCACAGACCGATGGATGCAGTGCCTCTCCTGTTTGGCTGGGGGCAGCGGGGAGATGAAAAATGTGTGGGATTTGTGTGTGACAGAGCACCCCAACCCTCAGCCGGGCACTGCACCCCTTCCCATCTCAGGCACACAGGACATGGAGGAATTTTCCCACTTGGAACTCCTCAGAGAGGCACTCACATTCCTGAATTTTGCTGTCCAGGAATCCATGTGGTCCAGGAGCTGCCGGTTCATTGTCACCCGAGCCCAAACCTATGGAAAGGTTTATTGAATCCACATGAGAACCTCACAGAGTTTTTAGGGTCTGTGATAATTCCTGCTGCTTGCAAAAGGAAGGAGTTGGCTGAATGCTGGAGGACTGACCCAGCTCAAATCTACACCTTTGCACAAAGGTACATTTTAAAATCCCATTTCTCCCTCTTGACCATTTTTTTGGTGGAATTTACCTCTTCTGCAGCCTGTTTGGAGGTGAGATCAGCTTCATCCTTGTGAGCAGAAGGAGCCTGGGACCTGCACGCCAGCTGATACTGGAACTTCCTCAGGATCTGTGCGTGGTCAGCCATGGAGCGGCTGTAGTTCCAAAACGTTGGGCTGCTGGAGGGAGAGCTGGAATCTGAGCTTCCTGGAAAGATTAATCCGTTAAGAAGTTCAATTATTGCCAAGTGATTCTGGAGAAACAGCACGGGGCCAACAGGTCAGTGTGAGTGAATGCACTGCAGTCACTCTGCAGAAACGCTGCATTTACCCTTATCTTGATTGTCCCCCCTTATCTTGACTGACCCAGGAGAAAAATGCACTGGATTCAGCCCCTTATCTGAAACCACTTGGACAAAATCCCCCTCTTATCAAGGTGATCTTATCTCAGTCCATTACAGCCTCCAAGTGCTACAGAGATAATCCAGCAGCATTCCCATGCTTAGACCCTGCTCCAAGGAATAACTGGAGGAAAACTGCCTGAAGGGGAAACAATGGGGTTCTACCTCACACCCCAACTCACAGGTGATCCAGAACTGAATGGTGCCTTTTTACTGCTCCTTCTCCCATCACAAAAGCCAACACTGGGTAAAACCAACACCTCTTCCCTGCCAAGCTTTTCCCAGCAAAGCCCCCCGGTTTACCCAGTTGAACTCGGTGCTGTTTCTCCTCCTCGTTCCTCAGGAAGGTGTCCAGGGATTTGACATCTGTGATGCAGTCGTCTTTGTAGGTGGAATTGTTGTACAGGATGGGGGAGAACCGGTAGTGAGACCTGATCCCAGCGCTGTCCACAGGCCCCACACTCATGGAATAGGGAGATCCATTGGGAGAGTGGCTGAAGCTGGCAACCTTGGGAGAAAACAGAAAGAAGTTCATTTATTTTCATTGCCAAGGCTGAAGCTGTGCCCCTGGGAGGGTGCTGGTGGTTACCTTGGTGTAGCTGCTGCCCGGTGAGTAGGTGCCCGAGGGGCTGTGGGAGGGGCTGGCCCCCGGCAGAGCGTGCAGCTGGGGGCTGTAGCCGCTCAGGCAGCCCGCAGAGAACTTGGGGCTGGCGCTGGGCGAGCGCGAGGGGCTGTAGCTGAGCACGCACTGGCCCTGGATGGGCGGGGACGGCGTCAGCGACAGCACTCGCTTGGGCCCGGCCTCGCGGGGAGGGGTGATCTGCACAGCTGCAAGGGAAGCACCTGCACGTCACCCCTGCTGCCCTTCTTAATTGGAAAAATAATTAAGGCAATTTTAGAGATGTTCAAAGCTGGTCCCTAGAGAACTGAGATAAAACTGAGACCTGCAAGCCCAGCTCGGCATAAATGCTGGTGGGGGATTCTCTAATATCCCATCAGCTCCCCCACCTGCCCACTGCTCCCGTCTGTACCACACTAATTAACCTCTCAATTACCTAAAACACAATGAGTTCCACCTCAAATGGCACAAACGAAAGCACAGCATGGAGCCCAGCTCCTGGCCCTGCACAGGACAACCCCAAACACCCAGCTCACCTTACAGCTCTTGTCAGGAGAGAACTCAGAATGAAGAACCCAGAACTGCAGAAACAACAATAAAACCGTGGAAAAGAACAAAAAGAGGGTTTATTCCCCACCTGCCTTGCGCAGCCAGCCCATGATCTGCTGGCTGGGGCTCGTCACCAAGCTGGCTGGTGCTGCTGTGTAGGTGAAGTACCTCCAGAAGTCAAACAGGGCATTGAGGCTGAACAGGGCTGCCAGGGCAAATTCTGCAAGAAACACACGAGTTTCTGTCATGGTTTGAGCAAAAATTACATTATGGGCAAAACCAGGCTATGTCTATTTAAAACAGGTCATTATTAGTGCTGCTAGTTTCGGGATGTATCCAAGATTTCTTCACTTTCTTAGGCAAGAACCGTTGGAGATCATTTTTCTCACTGTTGAAATTAATTTATACATTTAAAAATTTAATTTTTAAAATGGGATTGTTATTTTCCAAAAAAGAAATCTCATGATTCTTGCTTCTTTCCATCCTGTTTGACAGAGATTAGGGTGTCCTCCTCTGAAACCGACTTGAATTGTTGCAAAATATCACCCACACCCAGAGCACAACACAGCAGGAAAATAAATCTAAGGCTCTCTAAAGCCTTAATCCACACATTAAGACAGATTTCACACATTAGTTAAGTCCTTCCTGCCCATTTCCCATAGAGAAAAAGCTGTTAACATTCCTTATCTGCCCCTAAAAAGGATGGAACTCCAGCAGTTTCAAGGGAGATCACAGAAAGGAAAACAAAGTTTTGGTTTAAAACTCAAACGGAAAAAAAAAACAACCCTGTCTCAAAAACAACCTCCCAGCAATAAAAATGAGTAAAGAACAATCCTGAAATTTGATTTAAATGCTGCAACGACTCACCAATGTACCAGAGTGGAAAGCAGGTGATGTTGTAGTATGTGCTTAGGAGTTTCCCAGTCCTGAAAAGCAAAACAAGGGAGAATTTAGCAGAAATTCCATCCTGGGGGATATGTAGGGCTCCACATGGTGGAATCTTTGCTGGTTTGGATCAGATGGAACAGTTAACTCACATTTCAGTGTAGATCATGCCTGCTACAGATATATTGAGGAGTCCCCAGGCCAGCACCACCTTCCTGGTCTCAGCCTGTTTCCTCATCTTCACAGCCAGGTCGATGAGGGAAGTGTCTGGACTCTTATTTGGTGTCATTGTCTGTGAGAACACAGGAAAAAGGCAAAATCTGTGCATTTTTAATCAACAGGAAGATTCTCAGCCAGGTTACTGAGGAACAGTGTCCATCTTCTGCCTATTTTTGAATAATAACGTCCTTCAAAAGGAGGAGGGAAAGCTCCTGCCTTCTCCAGGCAAGACCAGTGTTTTTAGTGAAAATTCTCACTTATTTCAGTAGGTAACGGAGTATTTTCTGTCATATGAAACCCACAGATTTTATTTCCTCCTCTATGCCCAGTAACACCTTATGTGAAGGAGACAACCCTGTCCCAGGCAGGCAGCCCTCACATCTCCCCCCAAACCTCAACCCCTTCCCCAAACTTCTCCTGTCCCCTCCTCAAACCTCACCTTTCCCCCACCCCAAAGCTCTCCCCTCCCTTAGCACAAACCTCTTCGACGATCCTCCTCTAACTTCTCTGATCCCCTCTCCAAATTTAAACTCTCCCGCTTCTCACACTTCCCTTCTTTCCCCGCCCCAAACCTCTGCTCCTCCCACTCCGCAAACCTCTCTGATCCCCCTCCTCACATTTCATCTCTGAAGACCTCACCGTCCTCCTCCCCAAACCTCCCGGATCCCCCTCCCCAAAGCTCCTCCTCACACCTGCCCTCTCCTCCTCCTCACACCTCTCTGATCCCTCTCCCCGAACTTCCCATCTCCCCTCCCAACCGCCCTCCCCAAACCTCACCGCTCCCTCTCCCCACACCTCCCCGTCCCCCTCCCGAAGCTCGGCCGTGCCCCCCGCCCATGTTCCCCCTCACCTCTCGGCAGATCGATTCCGTTTCCCCTCAGCCCGGGCAGTTTTTTCCCCTTTTCCCGCCGGGGCTCCCCGCTCCCCTCACGCCGCCGCGGCCTGGCGCTCTGTGCGCCTGCGCGGGCGCTCGCGCCGCGTCACCGGCCGCGCCAGGGGAGGGGCCAGGGGGGCGGGCGCTCGCGCGCGGGTTTTGGCGGGAAGGGCGTGAGGGGGCCGCCATGTTGGGGGGGGGGGCGAAGGAGCCCTCGCAGTTTCGCTCTGGAGTTTTTTAGTTGTCTTTATCGCTAAATTGTTTAGTTACTGTGAAAAACGCCAGTCACTTGTTTTTTAAAATTTTAAAGGTTTAATAGTAATAAAATGGTTATAAAAATAGTAATACAATTAGAGTAATAATAATTTGG
>JAWWMN010000056.1:796663-813993 GCA_035047745.1 Catamblyrhynchus diadema
CCTCTGCAGCTCTCCTGGAGCCCCTGCAGGCCCTGCAATGTGCTGGAAGCTCTCCCTGGAGCCTTCCCTGCTCCAGGTGAGCACCCCCAGCTCTCCCAGCCTGGCTCCCTGGGAACTGAGGGGCTCCAGCCCTGGAGCAGCTCCATGGGTTCCTCTGGGCTCTCTCCAGCAGCTCCAGGTGCTGCTGCTGTGTTCCCAGGGCTGGGGCAGCTCTGCAGGTGGGGTCTCACTGAGAAGGACAGAATCCCCCATCCCCTGCTGCCCACACTGGGGGTCAGGGTGGATTTCTGCCTCATGTCCCCCTTCCCAGCCTGCCTGTGACCCCAACCCACCACGGCAGCCTCAGGGCTAAATGCCACTGCAGGCAGGAGAGCATTCCCTCTTCTCATAGCCAGGACTATGGGCTTGATCAGATTCCAGGGATTTTAAACCCCCAGGGAACAGCCCCAGCTCCCAGTCCTGCCTTGCTCCCAGCTTTGCCCGAGTTCTCAGCTCAGGGGTTGCCAAATCCTGGAAGCATCTCCCAGCTCCTGCCTCACTTTTATTGGCACAATCAACACTCCTAGGAAATACAATCCAGCATTTCCCTCCACCCCTCAGCAGAGAGCATTCAGCCACTGACCTGAAGGGTTTGGAAAACAGGGATCA
This sequence comes from Catamblyrhynchus diadema, assembly GCA_035047745.1. Classification (NCBI taxonomy): domain Eukaryota; kingdom Metazoa; phylum Chordata; class Aves; order Passeriformes; family Thraupidae; genus Catamblyrhynchus; species Catamblyrhynchus diadema. The sequence goes on from JAWWMN010000056.1 coordinate 797,312, forward strand.
AGATTGTAACTGTTTTTTCACTGCAGAAGAAGGAATGGTGCCAAGTGGGCAGCTTAAAGCCTGTCAGTGAGGAAAAAATCCTCTTCCAGAAAAGCCACGTGGTCCCTGCAGTTCTCTCCAACTCCCCCCTGTTTGGTTGTACAAGATACACCCATTTTCCAGAGGTAAATCTTACCATTTTTTATCTGCACACAGCTGTGGCATCTTCTGGCTGCTGGAAAGCCTGGGGAGAATAAATTTAAAAATATGTATCAGCAATAATTGCTTTAAAGTGCTTGTGCAAGTGGTGATTTTGTCTCAACATTTAATCATGGAGTTTCATTTTTAAGAGGTTCTGCTTTCCTGCAATCCCAGGTATAAAAGGTGCAATTTTAAGCAGCTGGGTCAGGTTTGAGTCCTAATTCCTCTCCAGGGAAGGAAGAAAATGCTGGAATTTTGTTCCCCAGAGTCTCAAATCTGGCTTGGTGAAAAGCAGCTGTGAGACTCCAGGGGAAGCCCAGGGGCCTCAAAGGGAGCAGGGATGGTTTGGATCCTCTGGGAGCAGATCCAGGCACTGCCACCTTTCCCAGGCAGGGAGAGAGGGAAGCCAGACTGCCAAACTCCCCTGGACGGGTTCATCCTCAGTGCTGCAGCACAAGCAGGATCTCAAATCCAGATAAAGCCACATCTTGAACAAGAAAACTGCACCCTCAAGCACCTTGGCCACTCTGGCTTCCAGGGAAAGAAGGGAAATCCCAAACTCACCGACTTTCTCGTGAGGCTTTGTGGTGATCTCCTCCCAGGTGTTGGTTTCCAGGTTGTAGGCGTGGATCTGGGGGGAAGAACAGGAGCCATGAGACCTTCCAGGCTGATGCAGCCACAGGCTTTGACCCACTAGAAATAAATCCCTTTTTTTCATTAAGTGGAAACCCAAAAATAGCTGATCCCAGCCAGTGACTAAGCAGGTCTAAAATCACCTTTCATGCTCCATCCCAGCTTTGCTATTTCAGCCCTACAGCTGGAAAAAAGAAAAGAATATTGCTTTTGAAAAGAGCTGGACCAATTAAAATCCACACCCTCGAGCTCTCAGAAGGATTTAGAAATACCTTTCTCCTGCTGCACATAGGGAGAAAAATGGGACAGTGGAGAGATAAAATGTCACATAAAGTGCTGCAGACTCCACTTTTTTGGAAGCAGAGCACTATTTAAAGTGACCACAGATTCATCACCAGGACGTTGTGTGGCAAATCCAGGTTTTACAGAAACAGGAGAACAATCTGCTCCCAATTATCTTTTTTTTTCTTTTTTTCCTTTGCTTTTTACCAGGCTCTCCAGGCAAAGCCAGATGGAGAGGCTGTGCAGGTAATTCCTCAGTGTGGAAAATCTCCTATCCAGGATTCCAAATGCCTCACCTTATCCAAGGAATAAGCTGTCCAGGAAGTTCCACCTCCCAGGATATAAATCCTTTGACCATCATGAGCAATTTCATGTCTGTACCTGAAGGTGCAAAGCAGCACAATTAGCAACAACAAAAACCCTCCTGGAAATCACCATCAGATTCCAGGGATTTGAGCAGAAACTCCCAAGCCTGGCTCTGCTGCATCAGTCCCTCAGGCTGGGAGCATGCAGGAGATGTGGGAGTTTTCCTGAGCCCTCCAAGCAGCACCCCAGAAGTCTGAAAGGCATTTTCTGATTGCAGAGTAATTATTAAATAATTAAGTGCAAGGATTAGTGAATACCAGGACAGCCATCAATATTCCAGCCCCTTCTAAGGAATTTTGTCCAAGGACAGGCTGGACAGGGCTTGGAGCAACCTGGGATAGTGAAAAGTGTCCCAGCCCATGGCAGGAGGGTGGAATTAGATTTATTTTAACATTCCTATGAACCCAAACCATTCTGGGATTCTTCCATTCCCAATTCCCTGTTCTCAGCTGGACACCAAATCATGGATGAGAGCAACCAAAATCCTTCCTGCCAATGCCACAACAACTCCCAGGCAAAGGAGGGCTGGAAATGGCAACCAGAGCAAGGTATCCCAAAGCTTCCCATTCCCTGCCTCCCAAAAAAGCTCCCTGAGGCTGCCCAGGTGCTCACCTCTCCTCTGGCATGTCACAGGACATATTGTTTGGCTTCAGCTGGATCCATTCGCGGGTGTTGAGGTCCAGCTTGTGGAGATCAGTGCTGTAAATGTAGCCAGTTGTTCCTCCAAACACGTAGAGACACCCATTGATGATGGCCATGGCCTGGCAGAGAAACCAGAAAGGACTTGGGGCACCTGGGGCTGGAGGAGAGGGAATTCCTGCTCCTCCAAAGCAGATGTGCACCAGCAAAAAGGGTCAGCCCTGTGGTGAGTGTCAATTCATTTCCTTGTCCACCTTGTTCATCCACTTTATGGGAAGTCTTAAAAGGTGTAATTGCAATATAAAGGAACCTGCATTTAGAGCTTTGTATTTTAAGGGCTTTGACTACCAACCACTCCTTAAATCCCTTTCTCATTTTCATTTACAGTTTTGGATTTTGAAGGTTTTTTACTAACCAACCACTCCTTAAATCAGTTTTTTCATCTTCATTTAGAGTTTTGGGTTTTGAAGGTTTTTAACTATGAACCACTCCTTAAATTACTTTCTCATTTTCATTTAGATCTTTGGGTTTTGAAGGTTTTGACTACAAACCCCTCCTTAAATCACATTTTAAATTTTCATTTAGAGTTTAGGGTTTTGAAGGTTTTGACCATGCCCTACCCCTTAAATCACTTTTTTATTTTTATTTAGAGTTTTGTGTTTTAAGGGCTGTGACTACCAACCACTCCTTAAATCACTTTTTTATTTTATTTAGAGTTTTGGGTTTTGAAGGTTTTTGACTACAAACCCCTCCTTAAATCACACTTTTCTCATTCAGCTGCACCAGGCATTGAATGAACAAATTCAGCCCTTCTAACTAGGAGAAAACCTCCCTTCCTTTGAAATCTCCAAGAACCAAGGCTGCTTCATTTCTTTATGAAGGACACCTGCTTTTCCTCATGCTTTTGCACAGCGGGAGCAGCTCTGGTGGAGCACAGAGAGGGCACTGGGGTGCTCTGAGCCCCGTACCTGGCCGTAGATGCGGTTGGGTTTCTTGCCGCGGCAGCTGAGCAGAGCCCATCTCTTGTACTTGACGTTGCACACGTGGACGTCGTTCCCGTTGCTCTCTCCAAAGGGGATCCCGGTGCCCCCAAACACCAGGAGGTTGTTGCCATGTAAAACAACTGGGGGAAAGAGAGGGGGAAAACAGGGGTGCTCATTGCTGGGAGATCAGCAGAACAGGATTTGTCCAGGCTGGGCTGGGCTTGGAGCAACCTGCTCTAGGGAAGGCTGCCCATGGCATGGGAATTGGATGATCTTTAAGCTCCCTTCCAACCCAAATCATTTTTCCAGGCTGGGCTGGGCATGGAGCAACCTGCTCTAGGGAAGGTGTTCCTATCCATGGTATGGGAATTGGATGATCTTTAAGCTCCCATCCAACCCAAACCATTCCCAAATCATTTTTCCAGGCTGGACTGGGCTTGGAGCAACCTGTTCCATGGGATTGGATGATCTTTAAGCTCCCTTCCAACCCAAACCATTCCAGGTTTCCCTGCTCTGGAGACAGCAGTGCTCAGTGCTGCTCAAATTCCCTACAATCCACCCTGTGCATTGATGGCTTTGAGAGGCTCTAAAGGAGAAAGGATCCCAACTAAAACCATGGTAACCAAAGGTCTGCTTTGAAAAGTGAACAAAGACAGCTATTTTTGGATGCTTGGAGATGTCTGCGTGAGGCACCTTCCTGCTGAAAGCACAGCAAGGTAAACACCTGGAAAACACCTCTTGCTTTCCCATTTTTTTCTTTCCTTCTACCTCAATTGAGCAAAAATGGAAAGAAAAATCCCAAACCCAACCCAACCTCAGGACCCACTTAGAAAAACAGCATCCAGATTTCCAATTCTTGCCTGGATTAAAATAGGCAGGATTAAAATAGCTCCAGGAGCAGGCACGGGAGGAGTTGGATTTCCGTACGTACGTGACATGGAGGCCAGCTCCCTGGGCATGTAGCCTTCAGTGCCCATCTGGTGCCAGGTGTCTGTGGCAAAGTTGTACCTCCAGAGCTCCCTGAAGAGGGGGTAGTCCTCGTTCTCTGGGCCCCCAGACTCATCGTAGTCGGGATTGTAGCCCCCGAAGACGTAGAGGTTGGAACTGTCGGCCACGCAGCGATGGCCGCTCCTGGCCGGGGGGCACCTGTGGCCTGGAGGAGGAGGAGGAGAAACAACAGCTCCACAAGAGCTCAGGGTGTGCCCCAGGGTCAGCACTCACTGGGCTGGATCCCACAGGGAATCCACAGGGAAGGGCCTCTGCAGCACGAGGAAATGGCTTTGGAAGGACGAGCTGCAAAAGGGACACTCTGTGTGTCACCAGCCCATCCCTGGACCACGTGGCAATCCTTCCACTACAGCCCTTTCTGAGCTATTTGAGAAAATCCCTCTTCTTTCATTCTGTTTGGCAAGTTTCACTTAGAAACAATTCCAAATGTCTGTATTTCAAGCTGCCCAATAGAGAAAAACATGAAGGATTTGCTTTCCCTCTGACAAAAACCTCTCAGTGACTTCCCTCTTTGTTCCTTGGATCTCAAGACTTTGTCTAAGTTACTAAATTTTCTGTCTCTAAACAGAACACTTCAGTTTAGTTTAGTTCTGTTTACTGACAGAAAATGTAGTGACTTTTGTCACTAAACAGCTCTGACAGAACAGGGGAAATCTGCTCCTGAATTAAGGCATTTGCACTGGGAGGAGCAGGGAATCCAGCTGAGATCCTACAGGCAGATGTAGCTGTTCCCAAAAGGAATCCCCTGCCTGCCCACCCCTAAAAACTCAATGGAAATAAAAGCAGGGAGGACAATTCCAGCTCAGCTCTCAACTGGAATAGATAAAAAGATGGATTCAGCCAAGGAAAAACAAACCAGGAATATTCAGAAGTAACAGAAATCAAGGTCTTGCCTGACAATTGACCAAAATAAACCCAAATAAATCAGCGACCTTCACCTCCCACCTGCTCCCACCGACTTTTTTATGGATTTTAGGATAGAAGAGGAGCTAGGAAAGCATCTAATGAGGACCCAGCACATCTTCTTCTGTTATAATTCCCAGCAGTGAATCCAACACTGCAAAAAAAAAAAAAAAAAAAAGGAGGTATGAAGCATTTTCCTACAGAAAAAGTGAAATGAATTATTTGTCCAGACCAAATAATGAACTTGAGCTGAGCACAAGCAGCTTTGCTTAATCATGTTCAAGTCTGGTCCAAAATTAAGCTGCTCTCCAGGGTTCAGACAAGGTTTTGACAGATTTGGGGTGTTTCCAGGAATAATTGTGTCTCACAGCAATTCCCACTTAGAAAACTAATAAGCACTGGCTGAAAAGAGGGGAAGAAAGTTAAGGAATTAAGGGGAAAATCTGTAGTGAGGACATGGATGTTTGGGCACAGGAGAGGGGGATATTCCACATCCTAATTTAAGAGGTGTTAAGGAATTAGGAGTTCAGATATTCTATTAAATATACATTTTATTTCCCTCTAGTTCTAACACTTGCCATGAGAATTTTCCAGAGGGAAAAGAGGAGAATAAGGCTGAGTTTTATATAAAGCAAATAAACTAAAGGTAAGAGGACTAATTCTAAGAAAATAAATTAAAACACACCACCCAGGAGGCCTTCACTGCCACCCGCCTCCCAAAATCAAACAGGGACAGCACCTGACCTTGCCAGAAATCCCAATTTTCAACAGGAAGGGATCCCATGTCCCTGGAAGGGTCCAAGGCCAGGCTTGGATCAGCCTGGGACAGTGGAAAGTGTCCCTGCCCATGGCAGGGGTGGCACTGGATGAGCTTTAAGGGCCCCTCCAACTCTGCCTTCAAAAGGATTCCTCCAGTTGTGTCTTTTTAAGGAGAAGAGCTGTAAAAGCTGGAGCTGCTCAAGGGTTAATTCCAACGAGTTCCTCCAGCAGCCAAACTCCACGGCTCCAATAAAGAGCTGCATTTCCATTTAATCAGGACTCACTGGATGATTCACAGCTCCTGCTGAAATTCAGGAGAGCTTTGCAGCTGCTTTTGCTGCCCATTCCACAGGTGCAGCTTTTAGATGGGAAAATCCCAGGATTTGCTGAGTTCAGTCATGAGCAAAGCCCATTTTCCCAGAGCTGAACCCCAAAACACCCAAAGCTCAGGGAAGCACAGCAAGGCCCCATTGTGTGAAAAGCTGGAATTCAGCAGGTCCTGCTGGGAATTCCTTCATGCTGGACATGGAAAGCAGCAGGATCTACCAGGTCTGGGGGAAAGAAGAGGTTGTGAAGTTATGGAAAATGGCTTTAAAATGAATGGATGGATGGATGGATGGATGGATGGATGGATGGATGGATGGATGGATGGATGGATGGATATGATGTGGGAAGCACCCATTTTCCCAGTTTAAGATTCCAGAGAGAAGCAGGAAGGAAGGATGGTAAGGTGCATTTACAAGGAGGTTCTTTTTCCTTAGTCCTGAGGGCAAAAATGGGAACAGTAAAAATTTCAGGGAATAAGTTCCACCATCAGAATGAAATTTAACAACAGGATGAGAGGAAACAGCCTCAAGCTGTTCCAGGGGAGCTCAGGGTGGATGTCAGGAGGAATTTCCTCATGGAAAGGGTTGTTAAACATTGGAAGGGGCTGCTCAGGGAGGTTTGGAGTGCCCATCCCCACCTGGAGGTGTCCAAGGATGTGGCACTCAGGGCTCTGGGCTGGGGACAAGGTGAGAATTAGTCACAGCTTGGATTGGATGTGCCTTTCTCTGCTCACACAGAGCTTCAACCACCTCATGTTCTCCAGGGAAGCAGGAGATCTTCTCCAGGGGAGTCCCAGATCCCCAGGGAAGCCCCAGCTCTTCCTCAGGGAAGCTCTGCTTGTTGCATCTCAAAAGCAAAAGGTGAGAACCAGGCTGAGCCTCCTGAGCCAGCAGCTCCTCCTTGCAGATCTATGGATGGATGGATGTCCTGGTGGAGGATCATCCCAAGCTCGTCAGCAAGGTCCAGATGGGGCAGAGCTACGAGCAGCGGCCCCTGTACGTGCTGAAGGTGGGTCCTGGGCAGCCTCGCCCTGAACATCCCCTCAGGAGGAGAGGGTGTGCCAGGGCAGCCTCAGGGTGGAACCAGCAGCAATTTCCCCATGGAAAGGGCTCAGGCCTTGGCAGGGCTGCCCAGGGGGGTGTGCAGTGCCCATCCCTGGAGGTGTCCCAGGATTCCTGGAGGTGGCACTCAGGGCTCTGGGCTGGGGACAAGGTGGGGATGGAGCCCAGGGTGGATTCCATGATCCTGGAGGGTTTTTCCAACCTCAGTGATCCCGTGGTTCCGCACAGTTCAGCACCGGGGGATCGAACCGCCCGGCCATCTGGCTGGACACCGGCATCCACGCGCGGGAATGGATCACCCAAGCCACCGGCGTCTGGACGGCCAACAAGGTCACCTTGGGGCCACTGGGATGTGGGACCCCAATTCTTACCCTGCATCTGTCCCACCCCTCGTCTCTGAGGGGCACCGGGGCAGCTCCTGCTCCTCTCCATGCACAGATTGCCAAGGAATATGGGCAGGACCCCTCTGTCACGGCCATCCTGGACAGCATGGACATCTTCCTGGAGATCATCACCAACCCCGATGGCTTTGCCTTCACCCACAGCTCCGTGAGTGTGGGGACACCACGGGAGGATCTTGTTCCAGCGCTGTCCCCAGCCACAGCTGTGTTTTTTGGGTGGGGAGGGATGTTCCTCCATGTGGGGCGGTGAGTGGAGATCCCTGGAGATGCTTGGGCAGGGATTGGGAACACACCCTGTTCCAGTCTCCTCTCCATGTGCTCCTAGAACCGCCTGTGGCGCAAGACCAGGTCCATCAACGCTGGATCCCACTGCGTGGGAGTGGATCCCAACCGAAATTGGGATGCTGGGTTTGGAGGTGAGGCCTTGGCCACCAGGTCCCCATGCCTGGGCATTGTTTGTGCCTCAAAACATCGAAACTTTCTGCTAGAGTGGAGAAACCCAGGGATGGAAACCCTTCCTGAGGGATCCTCTCTGGAACTCCTCCTCCCCCTGCTCCAGGTGTCGGCTCCAGCAGCAATCCCTGCTCTGAGATCTATCATGGCCCTCACGCCCACTCCGAGAGGGAAGTCAGAGCCATCGTGGATTTCATCCACGCCCACGGGAACATCAAATCCGTCATCTCCATCCACAGCTACTCCCAGATGCTGCTCTTCCCCTACGGATACAGGAGGGCACCTGCACCCGACCACCAGGAAATGGTGAGATGGCCCCAAAACATGGGGCTGGGACCACCTGGCAAAGTCAGGCAGAGCATCCCAGGAGCTCCCCTGCTCCTCTCGTTAGATGCAACCTGAATATCAAACCCCTGCACCTGGGTTCTGGTGGAGGGTGGTTGTGAGATGGACCTCAAACATCAAAAATTAAGGGTTTTTGGCAAAACCTAGAGCAGAAGGGATGGGGAACAATGGGCTCTAGATCCCCATGATCCACCAGATCCCACCACTTTTGGTGGTTCTTTTGCAGAATGAGCTGGCCAAGAAGGCCGTGAGCGACTTGGCCGCCGTGTTCGGGACAAAATACACCTACGGCAGCATCGCCAACACCATCTGTGAGTGTCCCTCCCTCACCCCGCAGCAAATCCCTCGGGAATGGGCTCCCACCTGGGCTCCTCTCCCTGCAGACATGGCAGGAGGCACCACCATCGACTGGGCCTATGACAACGGGGTGAAATATTCCTTCACCTTGGAGCTGAGGGACTCGGGGCGCTACGGATTCCTCCTGCCCAGCTCCCAGATCGTCCCCACTGCCACCGAGACGTGGCCGGCGCTCCTGGACATCATGGTGCACGTCCTGGAGCATCCATACTGACCCCAGCACCTCCCCCAGCATTCCCTCCTCTCAATAAATCCTCATGGACATTCAGTGGTTTCAGGCACCCTCATTTTTTTTCATGCTAATCTCCAAAGAAAGGGTGGAAAAGGACTCCCAGTCCTGCAGGTGTTGATTTTCCCCTTGTGACTTTGGCTCAAAGTCCCCATCCTTTGGAGCCAACAGCCAGCATGGGAGGAGATGGGGTTTTTTGGGCAAGCAACCCCAAATTTGTGGGGTTTTGAGCAGCTTTGCTCCATCATCCCTTCCCAGGGGGCTACAAGGAGGGACATGGGGTACCCTCAGGGTAAATGCTGTTTATTTTCGGCTACTGGGACAACTGTCACCTGCTCTGACTTCTGTCTTGGGCCAAACTATACCACTTTCCTCTGCCAAATTTTAAACCAGTTTCCCCACCGCTGTGGTTTAGGGACGCAGCTCACCAAGCCCCAAGTGGAAATCTGCATTTTACACATTCTCAACCCAAACCGATCCTTTCCCTCCCCTCAGCCAGCACTGAAGGCTGTGGGATTTTGGCACCTCCCGGTCTCACCTTGCTGGCAGCTGACTCACCAGGGCCCCAGCCGGTTCCTGGGACAGGTTTGGCCAGGACTGGGAGTGCCTGGATGGGGACAGCAGGGCCTGACCTTGGCTGGTGGCAGCCAGAACCTTTCCAGGGCCCTGGGAAAAGGGACAGCTGGAGGGGCTGGGCTGGAGCTGCCATCCCATGGGATTTAAGAGGCCCCAGGGCACTGCTGGGATGTGAGACCGGCTGTTCCTGCTGACCATGAGGCTCCCTGTGCTCCTGGCTGCCCTGGTGGCAGTGGCCACCTGCACCGAGACCTTCTTTGGGTAGGGGATGGGGATGGTGGGGCAGGCAAAAGGCTCAGGGGAAATCCCTGGAATGGGGGGATGGATGGGTGGGGTTAGGTCAGACTGATGGGGCCAGAGCTCGTCCCACACCCCTCAGCACCCCCTGACCCCACAGGCACCAGGTGCTTCGTGTCATCCCCCAGAGCAATGAGGAGCTGCAGAAGGTGCAGGAGCTGCAGGATCTGGAGCATCTGCAGGTACTGGGTGTTGGGGTGGATTTTGGGGACACCCCCCAGCCCATGGCCTTTGTTTTACACCCCCAAGCAAAGCAAGGATGGGGTTGGATGTGGGATTATGGGAACCAAGTGGTGAAAAGCAACACAGGCTGGTGCTGGGGGTGCATCCCAAGGAAGGATCTCACCCCTCGTGTCCATTTTTCCCCCTCCAGCTGGATTTCTGGCTGGCTCCCCGCAGGCTGGGACTGCCCGTGGACATCCGCGTGCCCTTCCGCAGCCTGCAGGCAGTCAAAGCCCACCTGGAGGCCTCTGGGGTCTCCTACTCCATCATGATCGAGGATGTGCAGGTCAGCAGTGCCACAGGGGAGGTGAGGGTGAGGTGGGATCCCATCAGTGGGAATGAGGCTCATGCCACCCCCTGTCCCACAGGCCCTGCTGGATGAAGAGCAGACGGAGATGCTCCGCAGTAGCCGCCAGCGGTCGGTCGACACCAACACCTTCAACTACGAGGCCTACCACACCATAGATGAGGTGAGAAAGCACAAGATTTGGGGCATTTTGGGGGGAAAAGTTTGCTCTTGGGCAGGGGAGTGACCCCCACATCTCTCATTCCCAGATCTACAATTTCATGGACATGCTGGTGGCCGAGAACCCCAACCTGGTGAGCAAGCTGGAGATTGGCCGCTCGACCGAGAACCGTCCCCTCTACGTGCTCAAGGTGAGGATTTGGGGATCGTGATCCGGAGGGGAAAGCGGTGACAGGGACAAAGCCAACCCCCCCTCTCTGCTGTCCCAGTTCAGCACAGGGGGCACGAACCGCCCGGCCATCTGGATCGACACCGGGATCCACTCCCGCGAGTGGGTGACACAGGCCAGCGGCGTCTGGTTTGCCAAGAAGGTACTGACACATCCCAAAAAGGTCCTCAGGAGCTGTGGGATCCAGGTGGGTGATCCCACAGGGAGAACAGGGAGCCCCAAACCTCCATCCTCTCTAGATTGTCCAGGATCACGCGAATAACGAAGGTGTGGCCTCCATCCTGGAGACGATGGACATCTTCCTGGAGATTGTCACCAACCCAGATGGCTTTGCCTACACCCAAACCAAGGTAATGCCCTGGATCTCCTCTCCCTGGTTCCTACAGCTGCTCTGGATGGGGCTGGGGAGGATCTGGGGGGTTGCACATCCCTGAGAGGGCAAAGCCTCCTCACCCACGTTTCCATGGGATGGGAAGGGGCCCACCACAAGCTGTGGAGCTCCAGCCCTGGGCACCAGCTGAGGTGGCTCTGCCCTTCCAGAACCGCATGTGGCGCAAGACCAGGTCCAAGCACGCGGGCGCCATCTGTGTCGGAGTGGACCCCAACCGCAACTGGGACGCAGGTTTTGGAGGTCAGAGCTGGCCCCTTGCCCCTGTGGAGCACTTCCACTCTCCAGCTGGAGGCTCCAAAGCTGTTTCTGGCTCAAAGATCCATTGATGTCCCCTGGGGAAGAGTGGGATTTGCTCTCTGTGGCAGAGCCGAGGGTTTGGGCTCCACCATGGCTTTGATGTCCCCCAGTGACAAATGAAAGTCACCATACAAAGCTCTAGGAGGAGATGCCCCAGGAGCATCCCTTGATCACCACCAAGGAGCTGAGGGGTGGGAAAATCTCTTGGGCTTGGAATCCCCCAAATTCCCACTGTGTTCTCACCATCCTCTTCTCCGCAGATGCTGGAGCCAGCGGAAACTCCTGCTCGGAGACGTACCACGGACCCTACCCCAACTCAGAGCCCGAGGTGAAATCCATCGTGGACTTCGTGAAGAGCCACGGCAACATCAAGGCTTTTGTCTCCATCCACAGCTATTCCCAGCTCCTGCTCTACCCCTACGGCTACACCGAGACCCCGGCGCCAGACGAGCAGGAATTGGTGAGGCCCATGTGCTTTGAGGGGCTGGCATGGGGTGGAGCTCTTCTGCTGCTCCAAGGGGGAGCCACCTCTGTCCTGCATCCCTTGGGAAGCTGGGAAGAGCTTTGTTGCACCCAGAAAAAAGCTGCACCTCACAGTTGTTTCCTTTCTTTGGCTCATCTTTCCTGTTCCCTGTATTGCCAGCACGAGCTTTCTGCCAAGGCCGTGGCAGCTCTGTCCTCCCTGTATGGCACCAAGTTCACCTATGGCAGCATCATCACCACCATCTGTAAGTGCTGGGGCAGCCCCAAAACCATCCCTCATACCAGCCAAATATCCCATGGGACTCCTGTACTGTTGTAGTGTGTTTTTATACTTTGTAATAGTTTTGGTTTTGTATCCCCGTATTTTTCCCAAATGGTTTACCCCAGATTGCACTCCCGTCCCTTTACCTGTGTAATCCCTTTGCTGAGATCATCCCCAAACCCCCACCCTGGCTCTCTGTCAATCACTCAGCATCCCATCCCCTCTATCTAGAAGTTTCAGTCCAGGACATTGAGTGATTATCCAGAGCCCAGGGGTCAGCCCCCCAAGCCTTGCCCCATATGCTGTCCTAAATGTCTATCCCCCAGTACCCATCCCATAGGGTCACTTATTGGTCAGTAAATGTTCTCTACTTTCGGTTTCCACCTCCCTTTAAATGTAACCTTGGCACCTCTCCCGGGGCTCTCAACAGGAGCCTCCTGAGGTGTAGGGAACTCCTAGAATAAAACCTTGGATTAACCCCTGCTAAGAGTCAGCCCTTTATCTTCTACCAATGTCTCTGGTGTCTCTTCTGCTGCAAAGGTGACCAGCCCAGCTGCTGCACAAGAGCATCCCCCTGCTGTCTGCCAACCCAGGGCTCCTGAGAGGCTCCCAGAGAGACAGAGACACTGTACAAAGCAATCAAGGCTCTGAATCCTCCCCATTTTTTCCTCCCCCAGACAGAGCCAGTGGATCGACCGTGGACTGGACCTACAACCAGGGGATTAAATATTCCTTCACCTTCGAGCTGCGGGACACGGGGCGCTATGGATTCCTGCTGCCTGCCAAGCAGATCGTCCCCACCGCCCAGGAGACCTGGCTGGCACTGAAGGTCATCATGGAGCACGCCAGGGACAACATCTACTGAGCTGGGATCAGGCTGCAGCAGCTGGAGAGAGGGGAGAAGGCAATCAGTAAATAAATGCAAAGAAGGATGAGAAAAGCCTGTGGTTGTTTTCCCTTTTTCCCAAATTGGGTGGAAAAGCCCTTTCGGAGTTGGAGCCAGCACAAACAGGGTGTGCTGGGTCAGTGGCCTGGAAAAGGAATTGATTGAAAGGGCATGAAAATAGCAGGAACAAAAAGGAAGGAAGGTGGTGGTTTTCCCTTTGATCTGGCAGAGGATGGAAAGGGAATTGGGCTCTGGGACATGAGGCCAGCAGGATTTATTGGGGCTCCAGGAGAGCTGCAGAGGGACTGGGGACAAGGCCTGCAGGGACAGCACCCAGGGAATGGCTCCCACTGCCAGAGGGAGTCTTGGCAATGAGGAATTCCTGGCTGGGCTGGAATTGCCAGAGCAGCTGGGGCTGCCCCTGCATCCCTGGAAGTTTTCCAGGCCAGGCTGGAGAGGGTTTGGAACCCCCTGGGACAGTGGGAGGTGTCCAGGAGCTGGAACTGGATGGGCTTTAAAGTCCCTTCCCAGCCAAACCTTTCTGATTGTGTGACCCCTCCTCACCTGCTGCAATCCCTAGGGAACGGGGAGCTGAGCCCCTGCTCACTCCCAGCTTTTCCAGGCTCTCCACAGCTCTCAAAGCTGCAAATAAATCACCCAAACAGATGCTATAATTTACATTTTATTAAATTAAACCTCTCAGCCTCTACAGAGTTTGACTCTGCTCCAAACAACACCAAGAGTCCAAATCCACACAAATCCATCGAGATGGTGGGAAAGTACATCCAGTCCTTGCTTTGATTCCTTGGATTTGGAGGATCACAAACAACTCAAGCCAGTTTTATCCAACAGTTTCACCAGGAGGTTTTCATGCAGCACAGAGCAGCCAGGGATTCTGGATCTGTCTCCCACAGCTGGACAGCAAAATCAGGATTTTAGCCAATGCAATGACACTGCCAAGAGCTCATGGAGCTGTAAAAATCTACTCCCACAGCAGCAGGACCTTATCAGACTGAACCTGCCAGTCCTGCAATCAGCACTGTGTGATTTCACACTCACAGTCACAATAAAAGATTAATGTGCTCAGGGATGTTGGGTCCTGATCTCCCAAACAGGAAATTATGTGCCATTTCTCCTACTTTTTGTCCTTTCATCAGAATTATCCCAAAATCACCAATGAGTTTTGGGATGTGTTGAAAATTGTCTGCTTCAAAAAGGGGGAAAAAAACACTGAATCCAAAAATACACACACACTCCACAAAACCATGATAACCAAGCAGGACCAGGCTCAGCAATGCCAGATGGAAAAACTGGAGAGCAGAATCCCCCCAAAATCACTTCCCAAGTGTCCCATAGGCAGCTCAGGAAAATCAGAGGATTCCCAGGTTATCCAGAAGCACCAATTCGAGGAAAACTGTGCTACTCACTTTTCCAACTGTTCAGTTCCTGATTCCAGGGTCCTGCTGGGTTTTAGGGACCTTGGTGTGGCAGAAGCAGCAAATTTTCCTTTAGCCACCCTAAACCTTAAAGAAACTCCTAAAAAAACACTGGCAAAGGAGTCATTGGAAAAAAAAAACATCCAGAATTCTAGTTATTCTCCTCCAGGTCACCTTGAAAAAGACACAACTATTCACAAAGTGTCCACGAGCAAGCACCACTGTCACAGCACCAACTGAACAATAAAAAACATCTTTATTACAAATACTTCTGTTCATTATCATAATTTATTTAAAAAAACCAACAAACAACGCTTCCAGGATCTTCTCTCACTTTTGGCAAGTTGCTGAATGTCTTTATCTCTGCTAAAACCACCAAAGTTGGTGCTCACAGATGATTTGTGGCCTGTTCACCCTCACAGCTCCAGGCATGGCCCGGGAATGTTACGGACACAAATTCCTTCAGCTGGACTAAAAACTTTGTGGGACAGTTTCTACTGGTGCCAGCCTTTACTAGCAGTTTTCTCCCTCCCCTACAAAACCAGTTCTATCAGCTCTGTCCTGCCCTGCACCCCAAGTGATGCCATTCCTGCTCCTATGAACATCATTCCAGCTGCCCAGCCTTACCCGAGCTGCCAGTTCTCACCAGGGCTGCTTTTCCCTGCCGATTCCTAAAACCACAAAGGGGCTGCACTGCTCAGCATTCCCAAAACCTGGACACTGCTTTATTTCCAGGGCCTGTTCTGGATGCTGGTCCTGCTGTGGGAGCGGCTGCTCAGGGATGCCAGGCTGCGAGGAGAGCTGTGCAGGCTGGGGTTGCTCCTCACGGATGAGAGTTTGGAATCGTGGCCTGAGAGACCCCGGGTGAGGCGGCCTGTGGGAGAAACAGCCCCAAATCACAAACTGGTTGTGCACAAGTTGTGGCTGCTCCATCCCTGGATGTGTTCAGCCAGGCTGGATGGGCTTGGAGCAACCTGGGATAGGGGAAGGTGTCCCTGCCCATGGTGGGATGGATGGGGTTTAAGGCCCCTTCCCACCCAAGCATTCCACGATGAGGTTGAAGCATGTTCTAGCGATGCCTTAGCAAAAATTTTAGCTTTTATATTTTTCAAATCCTGTACTGCATTATTGTTATGCACATATCACAGTTGAGATAGCCACCATACCCAGAGTGTCACCATACAATATCAGTAAGCTTCACCCCATACACAGTAACACCACCCCACTTCAGAAGGCTGCAAGCATCTGCCCTTGTCATTTTTTAGCCCAACCTTTTATGCCCCCATGTTCATGCAGTGCCCCTGTGTGCCCTCTGTTCCCTTTGGTGATTGGTCAGTGCACCTGGGCACCCCATGGCTCATCACCATCAATGCTGCTCACCTGCTTCTTGCAGCTGGAGCCAATCAGGGATGAGGCTGGGGCAGCCCCACTCCCAATTATCTCTGTACCTACAGCTTCCCACCCAACCATTCCATGATGAGGTTGAAGCACATTCTGGTGATGCCTTAGCATAAATTTTAGCTTTTGTATTTTTCAAATCCTGTACTGCATTAGTGCTACAGCACACGTCACAGTTGAGACAGCCACCATATCCAGAGTGTCACCATAAATATCAGAAAGCTTCGACCCATTCAGAAGGCTGCAGCATCTGCACTTCTTGTTCTTTAGCCCAACCTTTTATCCCCTCACGTTCATGCAGTGCCCCAGTGTGCCCTCTGTTCCTTTTGGTGATTGGTCAGTGCACCTGGGCACCCCATGGCTCATCACCTTTAATGCTGCTCACCTGCTTCTTGCAGCTGGAGCCAGTTGAGGCTGGGGCACAGCCCCATCCCAATCACACAAACTCTGTGCCTACAGCTTCCCACCCAACCATTCTATGATGAGGTTGAAGGAGGTTCTGGTGATGCCTTATAATTTTAGCTTTTCTATTTTTCAAATCCTGTACTGTATTAGTGCATGACTAAACTACACATAAAGGGTTAATTAACTTCATGTGCCCTTAATGTACCTGCAGATCCTTCATTAAACATATCTCCTTTTATTCTTTTAACTTTCCCTTGATGCCTTGTGAAGGCTGACCTAGATGGAGCTAGAGAATAAAGCAGGGATTTATGGAAAGGATCTCCTCCATGGGTGCACCTTGGGCAGCACAAGAGCCCAGCCAGGGCTGCACCCAAGATGAACCAAAATGGCCCCAAAATGCACGAGCGC